>OY720039.1:4042182-4477354 GCA_963082485.1 Eudonia mercurella | reverse complement strand
CCCCGAAGCCGTGTAGAGCGCCGCTGTGTATGTATTATGAAAGTCCTGCTAATAATGATTATTGTTCCCGATGCGCAAGGCTGCAGTGAGTGTTTTAGTATTCATATTGTTAGATATACCGCGAGCTAAACTATAGTCATAATCAACCTTATGTGAAAGCTGCAGTGAAATCAAATGTTGTTTAAAGTTAGAATGTGTACCGCGAGTTTTGATCATGGTCATACTCTGTCTATACGGTACGACGCCGCTGCGCCCGCGCGCGCCTCTCCGCCGACCGCACGTTCTATGATGATCGTTCGCCTTTCCCCAAGTCGTGTAAAGCGCCGCTGTGTATATACTAGGGAAGTCCTGCTAATAATGATTATTGTAGAGAATTGAATATTGTGGAGAAATGATTATTGTGGAGAATTATCAAGCTAGTGTCATTAGAATGTCTGCCGCAAGTTAAGCTTTGATCATAATTAGACTCTGCGATACTTATATGACTGCCGCCGGCCCTTGCAGCGCGCCGTTGTATATGCATATGGGAGCCCGGAAAATAATGTCTCGAGTTTGCCAGAATTTTATTCTTATTAGCAATACTATCTGGTGCAATTACACAGGGTGTGTTGAGCAGATGTTCGATCTAACTACTAGACCAAAAAGGGTTGGATTGTGGCGATCTAAACAACTTTCCCAATTGTGCTTAACTCGTGATAAGCTAGTTTTGTGTTCCCATAAAATTATTTAAGTTAATATATATATATAGGGGGCTCCACTGTTTGTTAAACCTGCAAATTACACTGTGATATTTAAGGCGAGTTTATGTTACTTAAATGAGTTTTCTCGATTCCTTAATTTGTTAAAAATACGTTTTCGATAAAGTGGCTATTTGTGTCATTTTTATTTTCTTATTACTGTAAGTAATATTGTGTCGAGTTCCATTCAATTGAAGTAATAAATGTAAAGATTTGATACGATTTTCCGGTTAACAGTAGTATTAGTTCTTTGGAACTTTACGTCATAGTTTCATAGCTTTTAGTTGTAAGAAATTAACATGAAAATTGTGTATAAAAATAATGAAATAACTTATCTATCTCTTTTATTCTTGAATTGTCTTCAGTAGAATTAATTTTGTTATTTAGTTCATACGCTAAACTTATCAAGCATTATAATTCCAGAAATGTCTTCTTATTATCGATTAAAGTATTTGTGATTATTAAAAACAAGTGCCAAATGTGGCTTTCTTATTCATTAGAGTTTTTGTCGAGTTCATGAAACTGATGTGTTCAAAATTCAGTGCCAGGATGTGAATGGGGTAATTTTGGACAATACTAAGCGGATCTGAGACGACATTTCGTACGTTTTTGTAAAAATAGATGTCTAGAAATGAACAATTTTATTTTTTCAATATAGTCTTAATCTGTCGTGTTACTTTACATAATTCAGTATTTTAAATAATATGGCAACATGACGTTCTGTGTATAGTATTCACTACCTTTAGACCCTTGTTTTGTTGTAAATTAAAAAGTTTTAAATAAACTACGACAGATGATGGTATTCAAAAGTCGCATGAGTGTCTCAAAAAGGGTTTGACTAGAGAGGTTATTTTTTCTTATTATATTCCATCTACCTCAACAGCAGCAGTATAAATTTAAAACTATAAAAAATATTTATAACTTCAAACATTAATATTTATATTTATATTGGTGATACTAAATGTTTGAACTCAGGGTATGAGGTAACTGGTGAGCTAATGTAAATTATAATCAAATGCACTATATTTTTCTTAAGACAATTACTCAAGATGATATTTATTACAACTGTTACTCATTCAATCATTTGTATTGTAAAGTGATAAATGAGCTTGGAGTGCAGTCTCCGTCCTTATTTTGCTTGATTAGGAAAAAGATTTATAATACCTACTATAATAATATTAAAAAATATTGATCTTCTAGTCTAAGGTGGTATGCTCTCGCCATCACTTGTTTTTCAATTACCTGAACACATTTTAAGTAAGGATCAGTTAAACCTGACTATTACACTGTAATTAATACATCCATGATCATATTATTCCGAATTTCGTTTTTATTTCTTGCCTGTCTATCTAATGGCATACCAATAAAAAATAAAATGAAATTTAAAGTTCTTTACATTGGATTGATTGAAAAAAGAAATCTTCGTAAATATCAGTTAATTGAAAAATAAAATGAGAATCATAGCGAGTAACCACCCCGTATTTTTAGAATACAATTTAGTATTTGAGTGATCTAGAATAAGTGATTAACTATAATGAAGATTGTGTTAAACTCATTGCATAGTATGTATGGATACATATTTTAAAGTTTGTTTCCCACCTGAGATGTCTGTGGAGATTGCATCTATGTTTGTTGAACATACTGTTAATTCTGTTATCTACTAATATAAAGTAACATTATAAAGATCTGTGTGTGAGAAAGAAAACATGACAAATATAAACATCTATTACATTGTGATTAAAATGGATAATAGTATGTACTTAAATGTATAAAGGAAAGTAGTCAACATACAAAATAAAACTCTGTTATGTAGCTTACCAGAGTTTGAATGTTATATTTTTTCATAAATCTAATATTTAACAATAGAGTCAGCATATCATGTTTTTGTAGAAATATAAATGGTTATGAAGCATAATTTACTGTGTTTTTATTCCACCAAAATACTCATGTCCGTTTGGATTGAGGAGCCACTCCAGATTTTTAATGGCAGCTATCACCCTTAATTAGTAGCCATGCAGATAATTTTGTAGGTAAAATTCTGGAATTTGTAGTAAAATACATCAAAAGTTATATCACTGCAAAGGTGGCTCCTCAATCTAAACATCAAGATTGAGGAGCCACCTAGAACTCGTAATGTATTGAATGTAGATTACTGAAAATTATGTATCATTTTGTATCTATTACATAGGATATCTACTACAATTTTGGGCACATTAGTTTTAAAATTCAAGAAACTACAACATTTGTTGTGGCTCCTCAATCCATAAACAATAGAGTTCCTTTTTTTATGAATATGTTCGGTCAATTCATATTCGACATAATGATAATTTAGAAGGACGTAAATCCTACAATATGAATGAAATACGAAAACATAGTGATTTCCGTAAACAAACGCATATTATTTGGCTCCTCAATCCTGACGTTTAGCAAACCAATAATTTACTATATTTACCCGATATCACAACGAAAACAAAAGCCAGAGATAGTAACATATAGTAGGCATGCCTACTAAATGGCTACATACAATTCATTGCTGTATTCGTTTTAATTGCTGAAAAAAAAAAGCATTTTGATATTGCATAAGGATTCGTTGCGAGGGGTGTGAATGAAATAAGTATTCTATTCCCTAAACAGTATTTATATTGATTTACTAGCTTTTGTTCACGGCTTTGCTCACGTGGGCTACACGAGTAACATGTCACGTTTTATCAACATTAAGATTTTCATTTTTTTATCAATATAAAGCCCATCCATGTGAGCTAGAATTAGTAAAAAGTTTCTAACGCAAAACTATAGATTAGATCACTCTGTATAAGTAATTTTGGTTCGTTTTGGAACCTCCTGTACAAAGGGATCATTTTCCAAAAATCCTGACTGAAACTTCATATTTTTTTCTAACCAGGCCAAATACCGAAACCGAATATTTAATTTAAGTTTGTATGGAAATGTCATTTAAGAAATGACATTTCCATACAAACTTTCCATCCTTATTACACCTCTTTAGGGGTGGTTTTTCGAAAAATTCAAAACCCAATCCCAACAAAGGACTACCTACCCAAACAATACGACTTAAAGCTCTTATTCATTAATAATGCTAATTTTGGTATTCGTGTCCTTTTTTTCCCAGCCAGTAAAGCACGCCAAATTAAAGACAGCTTGAATCTAATATTTTTACAACAAGTTAAAATCTATGGCTAGGCGCCGCGTAATGAGGCTGAGTCCTCGCCTGCGGTAGGTACGCGGGGCGGGAGGTACATAGGAATTCTACTATGCATAAGGCCTCTTGCCTCTGCCACGAGTACGAGCGTTTTGCGACGCGGCGAACGGTTTCTAGTTCATTGCGCGTTATACTTATAGTTTATAGTTGTTGTTCTGAGACTAACCACAGAAGAAAGCTTACCTAAAGCTTGAAGTTAATGGCGCCACTGCTTTAGACACAGAGTGGCTTGTTTACGTGCGATCGAGTATTTTAGTTTCAGTTCCAAAGATGTGCCAATGATACGTTCACCTTAACTTATGCATCTACACTGAATGAAACCATATTAAAACAACGCGGGATTGGGATGAATAATATTTGTCATCCATCAAAACTAAGTATCAAACAAAGAAAGTTATATGCATAAGATTGGCTGAATTAGCTAGATTTCTTTGCTGTAACTCAAGTGAAAGGAATCATAGTGCTTGAATGTGTATGTAATGTTTTGTTCAGGAATGAGTACATAAATAAATTATAACAGTTATTAAGGCATATATTTTACTTATTCTTAAAAAAATACTAAATATTAAAGTTTATAAAAGTTTCTTAACTGTACATATCAATAAGTTTTTTAAACGCGTTGTAATAAAATGTTTAACTCTGTCTGTTGAATTGAAGCATTTCTGAACAGTTAACAAAAATGTCAAAGCGCTTCAATTTCTAGGAGAATGATGCTTTCATGTAATAATATCTTAATTTAAGTAAATATTGATAGATTGCTAGCAGAAATTATGTCTGGGGGTCTCATAGATAAAGTATATATCGGCCTTGATAATGCTCCGGCTGCATTCGACATTAAAGGACGTATTCTCGGTCAAGTGAGTTCGTGCGTTCGTTCGTCAATTTCTCTTTAATTATATGTAATATGCTTACATTCAATCATTTGTTACAGAATGGTACTAATTTAGAATACATAAGATCTGAAACTGGTGTCGTGGCTGTGTTGAAGAGTGATAAATTCGAGCCGCTGCATTTGGCTTTGCACCACACGCGATCTGAAGCATTAGCCGCCGCGCGTTCTTTGGCGCAGAATCTAATAGAGACTATTAGAGCGGAACTGGCACAATGGAGTGCTGCTCAAGCTGGAGGGCCGCCGCCAGCGCTGAATGTGCCTCCACCGACTTTGACGACGACTGCGGCGCCGCCACCTGTACCGCCTCCTGTTTCCACAGTCGCACTGTCAACACAGACTACTCTTACTACCCCACTACCCTCTGTAATCCCTCCAGTAGTAAGTGTAGCCCCAGCCACCACTCCGCTAATGACTGTACGACAGCCAACAGTACTCCAGCTGCTACAACCACAGCACCAACAACAGTATGTCTTAAACCAAGAGAATGGGCAGCTAATACCTATAGTACAACCAGGTGTGCAAATGTCAAACACCAATTTCACATCTCTACCGATTGCACAGCATCTTGGTCTTCAGCAACCTAATTTTGGAGGGACACAAATTGTTGATTTATCAAATATGCAGCCGGTCAATGTGACTCAGTTACGTTTGAGTGGAGTTCCATCTTCAATGTCTATGATACTTCCAAATGGCTTAACATTCCCTCAAGCCAACCTTACGTCTGGTGATTCAACTACAGTGAGCACAGCTACTGCAACCCCAGTTGTTTGTGCAGCTCAAAGTACTAATGCTTCTCAGAAAATTTTGTACAGCACTGATAAGGGAGACAAAGAAATCAAGTATCAACTACAGGGCAATGACACAGTGCAATGGACTATGCCTGGATCTCAAACCATGCTTATACCATACCAGCAGTTGCAAGAGCTCACTTCAGGTCAGACAGGATTATCCAATCTTCAACAGCAGTTTGTTTCTGTGAGTATGCTTACACCTATACTTAGACTTAAAACTTTAACACCTAAGTTATTGCCACTAATCATAAATAAATATTCAAGGTTATTGCATGTTTCGTATGTAAAGAAATTTTAATGTGGCAATTGGATTCTGATGAGATTTATAAATTATTTATCATCATAGAAATGTCTTAGCAATATTAATTAAAAGTTTGATTATGTTGTGATCATAAATTATAGTTATGAAAAAACTGTGCCACCCAAGTTGAAGCAAACAATGAATGTTTATAAGAGACTTTATGCTTTGGTTTTATATATGGAGGTCTGTACAAAATGATTATAACTTCGCACTTTCGGTGCAACAAAGTCACAGATGGCCATCTGTGACTTTGTTGCATTGAAAACTGCAAACCCTGCAATCCCTGTCTTTATTTGGGGAAACAGAAAAAACAGAAGCAAAAACAATAAACAATACATTTTATAAAGATTTTAACATCCATCCATCCAGTAATAAGAAAATTTTTGGCGAAAAAATCTTAAAAAGTCCTCTCTTGTAAAATTACAAAATGAGCTGTTGCGACTTTGTTGCACCGAAGGTGCGACTTGTTAGAGTATGCTATTCTATAACAATTACAAAACACAGATTAATAAATGTAATCATTTATTTATTTTATCTACTTGATTACAGATTGCCCCAGCAGGAGGTCTTCCACAAACATCACTGCCACTGTCGGCAGCTCAGTTTCAGCAACTACAAACCGGCACTATAATGCTAAACCAGAAGGTATTCAAAATAATCACTTTAATCAGCATAATAATTAAATAGTATTGTTGTTAAATACTTATAAAATACAGTGAATAAATTAATTAATTTCTTACTGTATTTTATAAGAATTTAATTCAGCTTCAGTGCAGTAATTAGCACTTAAAATAAAAAAAGTAAAAAGTATTGTTGTTATTATGATAAAATAAATAGTTCTTTTCTTTGACATTATTACTGTTAGCATTCATAGTTTTCCCATTTGTTAGTATTCATGTTTTGCAGTAAAATTGTATTAGCCCTTTATTTTAAACTTGATTATATATTTTGCTAGTAAAATAAATTTAAGCCAAAACATTGGCACAAAAAAGTCACTAAATCTTTTAGTAAAATTTTATTCAATAATGCTAAATTATTTAATCTAGACAGATTAGGAAAATCTGTGATATCAAAGTCTAGTCTTTAAGGCCATACTGTGTTATGTTTATTTTAGCTAAGACTGTAATTTTATAATGTTCTCAGCCAATAGTGAGCAGTGGTTCTCTTATAAATATAATATCAACTGGACAAGCATCGTCACCACAGATATTTACAGTGAGCATCACTTAGAACTACATACTCTGTCACTGTTCAGTTTTCCTAATTATAATTTTCTTATCTTCACCCCTTGCGGCTATGCTAACCTCAACCTAATATCCAGATGCAACATTAAACCCATTATTTTTAAATTTTCGATTTAAGTTATTCTACTAGCTGCTCTAACTTAGAGTTAGTTTAGAAAACCATTGATGTCTTTTGCTTTTAATAATCCTTTAACATGGTGTTGTTATTTTATTATGCCACGCCATCATGCCTGGTGACAGTTATTGTTTCTTCATAACATTTTTTTTTATTTCCAACTGCTTCATTCCTCACATTTTGTGCACAAGTTTTATTTCTTCATCATTTGTAAGTGGTTTTTGTTTCGTTCATTTTTATTTACAGGCTAAGCTAATACATTTTAGCTGTTATAATATGGGTACTTAACAAAACAAGTAGTAATGTTATTTGTATTGTATTTCTAGTCATCACAATTGCAAACATCATCGACACCCACAAAGAGTGTGTCAAACCAAGAACCTAGAGGACAGAAACGTTTATCTGATGGTACACCTAGTCAACTACAACTCAGGCCCATCGCTCCGGCTGGGTAAGTCGTTTGACAGTAATGTAATCTGTTTTACTTCTTAAGGACTTAAAACTTTTTTAGGACTAATAACTTTTTCTTTCAGACCTGTTATCCAGAAAAAGAATTAAAATATTTTTCAACAATATAATTTTAAATCTTTTTCTAAATACTTCTTATCATCTTCATTATTTCAGCCAGTTCACACCCACTGCTGGATATAAACGTCTTTGATACGCCTTCTTAGCTGGTCCTCTGCAAGCATTAACTTCTGCCTTCCGTCCAACTCGACGATATCGTCTGATCACGAAGCAGGTGCCTTAATGCCGTCTCGTATCTCTGGGCCGCCACGTCGTCACGTCAAGTAGTCACGTCTCGGTCTGTCTCCAGTCGTTCCGCCTAGCAATGTGTCCTGCGTCTGCCCTCCACATAACATTGGCTTTATGGAAATAACAAACTTCAGTAAAATTGTATTCTCTTTGATATTCTGTCTGAAGCAATTGGCGTTACTACAAACAAGTATTGTTATTCCTGTAAAGGCAAAGACACTGAGATGATTTCATTAAGGAGAAGTTAATCAACCATTTATTATTTAAGTTAAAAAAAGTTCTATCATTATTATTTATTTAAAGTTACTTTTCTGATGAGGAAGTTGGATAGACTATGGGTAGCTAAAATGTGTATACTTAAAATTAATAGCAAAATGAATGATGATATAACTTTACATGAAATGAGGTATTTTATAATAGCTGTCGTCACTCAAGAACCTGGGAGAGAAAAGAGATCATTATTTAAAATAACAAAGTGCATGCTTCATAAAAATTTGGAAATGGGACTATCTGCGAGATTTCACTACATTCATAAAGATTTTTTTTTGTAAATGAACCATGAATGATGTAATATCATTTTTGTACGACGTGTGTGTGAATTGAAACGGTGTGATGTCGCAGGTCGCATGTAAGCCAGGACAAGAGCTCAACAAGAGACGCCCGAAGTTGGACCTCTGCCGCAGGTATATTGAAGACTGTCGTGAATTTATGTGTGTAACTGCGACCAACTGATCATTTTACGACGATGGGCTGTATTAGAGGCATAAGAAAAAACAATAACCTAGTAGAACGGAAACTCTCGCTCCGGACGGGCTCAAGGTCGCGATATGAGAGTAACTGTTAAACAGAATGCTCAGTCGGGCTGTCACAGCCGGCGACACCGCACGCGCGTTTGCCTGTTTGTGCGTTCCGTACTTTATATTATATTTCCGTTTTCCGTATTTTATATTTGTAGGTAAGTAAGTAATACTTACTTAAATGGCTTCATTTGGTATGGTACTTACTATAATTTTATATTTATAAGTATGTATGTAAGTAAATACGTAACATAATAGTTTATAAATCTCATATTTTGTAAAACTAGAATAAAATAATGATTTCAAACTAAAGAAAAATTTATATTTTAGCGATATTATTTTTAGACGTAAGCAATATTCAACAGTAAGCAACCCTGGCAATGCGCCTGGACGACAGAGGGGCGTAACGACGTGAAGGGGGAAGTAGGTATATAAATGGCGGCGATTGGGACTCGGTCAAAGGAGATTTCGTTCTACTGTGTTACTGTTTATTCTTATGTCAGAGGGACGAAAATAAAAGTAGGACATGTCGTTAAATCGAGTGTGGATTTTTTAGGCCTAGCTTTAAATTCTTTAAATGATACAAATTTGTAAGTTTACTATATCAACTCAATGAATGAATGAAAAGTTAATTTAACAATAACAAACTACTACAACTTATAAAATACAGTAAACAAGACACTAATAACAGAAAAAATAAATCAAATAAAACCAACCTAAATACTAAGTGGAACTTAGAAATCACACAGAAACATGCTGTATCGTCAGAATGGACTCTACTCAGCATAATGCTGGCATGGCATAAAAATATGGCTACAGCGATGATTTTCAGTAGAGCCAAAATAATAGCTAAATTCTCACTCCTACTAATTACTAGCCTTTTTATTTAAATTTTGGTGAAAGCCAGATCAAATATTGTTTAGTTAAAAAATAAAATAACACGGGTACGCTAAATACAATCTGATTAGTTTGTCTCAGTTACCAAGTTAATGTCGTATGCTAATCAAATAAAAAAAAATTATATCGCAATGTGTAAATGCGGAACCAACGTGCATAGTAATTTATAGCGTTATACAATTTATTGTATTTGCCTGCTCGTTTGCCTCCTTCTTTTATAAAAAAAAAAGATTTAGCGTCATCCAAGTCTTTTAGAATATAGCGATGTGCTCGCCTTTTAAGCAGAATTATCTGATTATCTCGGGAAATCCCGGTTATGTTACGTTTTTGTTTATTTTAAAATCCTTGTTCGGATCATGGTCTGATTTTAAATTCATGCGTTATATGCGTAAAGAGTTATGTACTTGCTTTATTAAGTCTTTGCCTTTTTAGTTCACTACAATCTTTTTTAACTAAAACCTTTTAGTACCTACTGTGTAAAATCTTCACAAATCAAGACATAATTAGAGAACGCATGGCATGCCTATTTTTTACAGGTACGAGAGGCAGGAGCAGTTTATTCTGTGGTTTTGTTATAAGGTTTAAGTAGTTTGGAGAAAATTTTTTGTAATTTGCTTTTATTATTTTATGAAGAGACAAATGACTCCGCTCTACCTGATGTTAAGCAGAACCGCAGACAGCTAGTGAAGCAGAATTGGCATTCGTTTTATCAGATTTTAGCAGACCGACTCTAAAAGCTAATGCGTAACGTTAATTTTCCCCCAACCAAGAACCTGCACTTAGTGGAATATACGAACGACCTAAATTAGTTACCGTGGCTGAACAATAAAGATATTAGTGAACTTTTTATTCGATCGACATTCCACAGCGAGCGCTCATACACAAACACTTTCAACAGAAAAGTTAATTTTGCAATAGGATTGTTAACAAATACTATTGTTAACTTTTAGTAAATGCGATGCGTGCGTAATTTATTGTAAAAAAATGTTGCTAGGCTATGGCGTAAAGAAGTATCTGGCGTAATGTTTCCTGAAACAATGCAAAGTTGTATTGGTCTGCGTATTCTACAAAATCTATAAAGATAAATATTAAGTGCCTTACAAATAAACAAAGAATTAGGTCCGGATAGTTATTCCGTGTTTTGTCTCTTTTACTCTAATTTCAAATGACGTTTACGTGACAGGAACATAAAACGGAGCTTATTCTTTATTTGTAAGGCACTAATTATACTACTTAAGTTTAAATACTAATACATTCAAAAAGCATTTCAATAAAATCAAATAGTGTTTTTTTTTTAATACTAGCAGTCGTCGAGCGTCGTCTGCGTCGTTTGATATATCACTAGTTTGTATGATGCGCGCTTTTATTTGATTACTTAACTGTACATAAAGCTAACAAATGGCAAACTTGCTACTGCAAGTGCGACTTGTTTTCAAAAGTCGAAGTAAATTAGACATTATAGGAGGGCAGGAAATCAATAATAAATCATGCATACCTAAGCGTAAATATTGCTTCTTTGCGTAAACTATTCTAAATAAGATGCGAAGCTTATGGCCTATTCTTATTCGTGCGTAAAATTATTTGATTAGTATTTCTATATCCAAATTATCGACTGAATTTTGTAGTTAGGTAACTTGAATGCGCATTACACAGTAACTGCTTATTACGCATTTTATTAAACAAGCGTCAATAGTCGATACGTCGACCAGCATATTTGATCTATTAACAACGAGTTACTTACAGCAGCAGAAGGAGATTAAGAAGAATTGATGCTTTTTTTAACCCATTATTTTAGTTTTTTGTATTTTTTTTCATAATGCAGGATTCTTAGTGCAGTTGAATAAAAGACGCGTGCCTATTATATCTTTATAGGAAGGCTGTAAGCGGCAGTGTAATAAGTTCTTAATAGGTGCAGTGGCTGAAAATACTACAAGCTGATATTCATTTAATTAATTGTTGCTTAGATGACCAGATATCGCCAACTCAAGACCGTGCCTGTTCCAAAAACCTGTATATAATCTTATGATTCGCGTAACTTGCATTGCGGTACACTGCTCAAAATATATTGTTTTAATGTCGTTTAATATTCCACAGCTAGAGACAACACCGTGGTAAGCATGGGAATGAAGATTAATCCCGCTCATGGAACCATTATTCATGTGTCTTCCGGCCAACAAACCAAGTATGTATTGCAAAAAAGAAATAATTAGTATTTAACGTTATTAATTTTATGTATTTTATATTAAGCTACTATTGAGCTCCTATGATAGTCACGTAGTTCGTAAATCTTCGGCAGGAGAACTTGTTCTTAGAAAAACTGGTAATTTCTTTTCTTTCTTTAATAGCGTCAAAACAATTTGAAAACACCCTCTCTATCTTATACGGACACTTTACATCACATGGTATGATGTCAGCATATAAATAGATCTAAGGACAGCCATACACGGGCAGCTTGAAGCAGTCAGAATGCGACTCCATAGTGAACAACAGTCTTCTATTTACAAACATTCATGGAACTGCTCAAGCAGTTGCGCAGTTAACTATGCAGTCACAGCTTGAAGCAGCGATCCTGACTACTTCAAGCTGCCCGTGTGTAAGGTTACCCTAGGAGTATCTAATTTGGCAATAATAATGTTTCTTGTTTTTCAGCGTATCAACCTCGGGCGTTACTCAAGACGGCAGCGGTATGTATATACGCCAGATTGATCGGAACGCTATTCAAATCCAGTCCAGCAAAGACGGGCAGAAGCAGGATTTGTCTGCCAACAAAGTTCAGAGCTCGCAGAACCTGCAGATGATTACCGTGCCTCAAGGTATGACTGTCCTCCAGAATCCTTTAAGCATCAGTCAAATGCCGATGCTAGGGCAGCACAACAGTCAAGTCTACATGATCCCGACGAACCAAAACCTCGTCCAAGGAGGTTTGCCGCCAGGACTCATCGGTCAACAGGTACTGCAACACGGTCAGAATGTAACAGTCATGCAGCCGAACCAGCTGGGAATGCCCGCCGGCATGCAGTATAACATGCCGCTGATGTCCATGAACATGCCAGGTTCCCAGTATATGCAGACCGGGCTCAACCTCAACACGCAGCTTTCCGCTCAGCAACTCAACGCGGCGTTGGCCGGACAACAGCTCAACCAGAACTTAGTCTCCGGCACAATACCTATAGTACAAGCGCCCCCTTCGTCACCAATGGCGAATCAAGGTCAAAGCATATCAGTGTCTCAACCGCCGCCCGTCCACCAAATAGTACAACAGAATTCGTACGTCACGCCTACTAGTCAGTACGCCGGCATGCCTACTCAGTACATGATGCAGACGAACTCCGGCGCTATGACGGTGCCGACAAACAATCCCAGTGTGCAATATACCATACCGAACCCGACGCCTAACCCGCCACCCGGCAACGGCAACGGCAACGGCAACGGCAATGGGCAGTCGAACGCATCCAGCGACACTGACACCACTAACGGGGCTACTAGCCAGACCAACTACATCACGTCTTCGTCGCAAGACAACTACACGTTAACGGGGACCACCAACGTGCAGAATACGCAGCAAAGCTTTGCAGCGGACGGATCGACGATTCAGGCAACCGGTTACACGCCAGCGAACCAGGCTGCGACGCCGCCGAACTACGCGCCGTCCAACGGCAGCAACCAGTCGACGTACACCGTCAGCCAGACGTCGACTACCCAGCCGCCACCCAACTACAACCCGAACGGCTCCAATGGTTCTAATCAGACGGCTAGTCAGAGTTACGGCGCGACGACGCCGACTTCGCAGAACAACACGCAAACCTTCTCACCTTCAACAACGCCTGCGCCTCAATCGTACCCTGCGACGAATCCCGCTAACATGCCGTACCCGCCGAACCAGAATACGCAGAACCCAGCTTACCCCAACGCGACCGGGCAGAACTTGGCAGCTTACGCGAACAACCAGTACCAGTATACGAGCAGGCCGTGGTTCCGGCCTCGGTACGGCTCGCCGCAGGGCTCTCCGTACGCTGGCGCGGGCCCGCCGCCGCCCGTGCCGCCTCCGACCAACTACAACTACTGGCAGGACAGTTGAGACATTTATAGCATCGTCGACGTAGACGATGCACAGTGACGATGAGATTTTGTAAGTGTCGATGATATAATAACTATTATTGTAGATTTTTTTTATTGTCTAGTATCGAGTTAGGATAAAAGAGACTGCTTTAAAGATAATATACATTTATGAAATGTAAAAAGTAAATTAAGTTAAGAGAATATATTATTATATAGTATATAAATTATGGAATATCTTGGTTTTATTATTGGCACTAAAGTTTCAAAAAGTTTTGGTACTTTTGTGTAGCATTCTAGGTATTGTTGGTAAAGGCAACTCGCCATGCCTTTTACACGTAAACCTATCAAAGATAACTATAAGTCTTGAAAATATGACCTCGATGAAAACTATTAGCCCGAACGTGTAGCCCTTCTGGTCCGATCCCAACCCCCTCGGAGAATCTATAGGAAATTAGAACACGCAGTAGTGCGTGATGTCGTTCCGTCTAGAACAAGAAGGAAAAAAAAATAAAAAGAAAAAATTCTCCAGAGCTTAATCGAGCGAATGAGAATTTCCTTCCGAATGAGAATCTCCTTCCGCTACGGAACACCGCGAGCGATAATCCTAACTATTCACAATCTTAGCAAACCTTTCTTATGGCGTCTGTCAAAAGTCAAATGAAATAACTGCACAACGTCAAAAGCAATTTGACTTGCAGTTTTCACAACTCGTCTTACACATTATTATTATTATTTAACCGATTAGCGTTTCAATTGATCGCAACAATGAACACTGAAAACCGGTACCCAGTAACCGCTTCTCTATTCATGCTACGGGAGATCAAACATCGTCAAGAGCAGGTGAACCGGGGTTTCCAGCTGTTGAGGCGTAAGGCCGAGGCGTTGAGGCTGCGAGGACGGCAGGCCGCGGGCGAAATGTCCGCCACACAGGCCATATTGGGCCACACCCTCAGAGAAGCCTACATATCCCTTGCAGCGGTGAAGTTTACTAATGGGGAGTCCAATGCGATGGTACTCGAGAATATTGGACAGGTAAGAATCTGGCACAATCAGAATCAGACATTCCTAATATTTTCTATATAAAATTATTTGATTAGAACGTTTTTTTACTAAGGGTCAATTCACACTGAAGTGCCAGTCAGCGGTCGGCGGCGTAAAAGTCGCCAATTATACTGTCGACTCATTTTAAGCTTTATCGGTATTATATAACGCATAGTATCCCTCGATAATGTCGGGTTGGACGCGCGGCGCCGCGAGCCTAAAACTTGCCCATCAAAGCAATAACGGGCGACCAGACTTGCTTATCTACTGCTTTTGCCTGTTTACTAAAATCTATTAGCGTAGCATAAGGACCCCATTATCAATAAGTGCCCAGGGCCTCCAATAGGTTAAAGACGGCCCTGCGGGCGACTGCTTTCAAGCGGTGCTATGCGATATATAATAGAGATACAGCTTTAAATGGTTTGACAGTTAGGGAGCTCGCCCACGAGCGACAATCGCTGAGCGATTATTTTGTAGTACAATATGGAACATATAGAATTCAATACTTCAACGCCCACCGGCTACAAAAAGTCGCTCTAGAACAAAATCGCTGCCTCCCGGGCGACGCGATTGTCGATCTCAAATGGAACGTTCGGAAATGTACCTAGCAACGCAGACGCGCACTACTCAGCGACAGTCGGCCGCGTACTCTAGCTAAGGAAGGGCGTGCCTTGCTTGACAATGGGTATCGATATCGACATTTTAATCGAAGAAGTAGAAAAGCGGCCTGCCTTATACGACACAGGATTGCAAGAATATCACGATTGCAATAAAAAGAATTCTTAGATCCAAAGTCCAAAGTCTTAGATCAGCATGACGAATATGAAATAATCCCTTTAGTAATCTCTGAGTAATTATTGGATCAACCCAGAACCTTCTTTTTTTGAAGTGAAAACTTCTTTAGCGGCGTTGTGCACTTTTTTTGGAATGGGTAAAAAATGTTAAATTCGCGTCAGGACACGTGACCGTCAGGTTCGAAAGATGGCGCTGCTAGTTCTCCAAGCATGACTGTGCTTCTACAAATCTTATAAGGTTATCCCAGCTGCCGACAGATGGCTCTAAACTTCAATTATTTTTATCTCTTGTACGAACAAAACTATTACAATTTCTGATATTATAGAAAATATACAAAAAATGAATGACAGGGTTTGTATGTACGATCAAAGAGAACTTTTTTATTTTGATAGCTTTAGAAATGCCAAAACGACTTCTTCTTTGGTGTGCATGAATCTTTGAAATGTCTACTGTATACCTACTATTTAGAAAGGACTATATTATACTACTATAGGCATATACATATTACCACTACTATAGGCATATATGAATATATTACCGAAAAAAGCAACGCGACTTATAGTTGCGGTTGATAAAATAGAATAGAATATTTTATTTGCTAAGAATATGGTTGGTATTACAAAAAGTTGGTCATATTTTTATAGTTTCACATATTCTGCCATGTATACATGCAAAGTTTATAATAATAACTTTTTAATGTAATATAAATTGTCATTTTTGTGTACGATAGCCCAATAAATAAATATTGTATTCTACCACATAAATGAGAGTACTTTTATACTGATAATTAAAGCAATTCGTGCAAAATTATTCCCTAACCATTCCAAAATATCAAAAATGCACAACGTTAATATTCAAGTTTTCACTTCTGCCGGCACTCCCAAAGTGCAACCAGTCGGTTTTTTTCTTCTGTTCCTCAAATATAACCAGACACACACCTTTCTATATAAATCCAACTTCATCTATAAATTCATGACGTGTACTTCCCACGATAGCCAGCGACAATGTGACGCAAGTGTGCGTTGAGTCGCTCACAAAATCGCTTACAAAAGTCGCCGAAAAAGTAGTTGCGATTTTGTGAGCTACAAAAAGTAGTACGTGGGCGAGCAGCCTTAAACTGATGCTGGTCGATTCGCCGGTCGCCGACCGCTGCCACTTCGGTGTGAATTGACCCTAACACGTAACGGTCAACATTTTAGATTCAAGCAAAAATTTACTTAAAACTTTTGCATTAAAGCTTTTGACCATTTAGTACTTATAAAATGTTCAAATAATTTTTAACGCAAATTTTGTTGCGAACAAATTACAAAAACACAAATGTTGAAAAAATTTCCACGAGCAGGATTTGAACCTGCACCCTTCTGACATACCGGGTCAGGTACTCTTCCAATTGAGCTATCGTGGTTCAAACCAGCCCGCCGAAATTATTCAACACTTTTTCACACTGCTCGTGGAAATTTTTTCAACATTTGTGTTTTTGTAATTGGTACTTATGTCAACTTGATGCTGACTTTTTTTTACTTACTGTTGAGCACTGGCCTTCTTCATACCCGAAATCTTGAACTATTTAGGAACTGACTATCTTATCTCTAACTTTTGATATACAGCGACATATTTAGATAAGATGGTAGTAGCATAATCAGGTGGTTACTTGAAACATGCCCTACCACCAACCAAACCGAATATAAACATGTGCTGTACTCTGCTGTGAGTCGAACTCGGGGCCTCTGGGTTTAAAACCGGTGGACTTAACCACTAGATCACCGTCAGTTGACTGGTCCATAATTATTTATTTTATCTACCGTGTTAGGCCCAAGTCCGAGTTCATCGTATCCCAGAGAATATATCGGGTGTGGCTACAGTATCCCTCTTAGCGGTGGAGGATGCAACGGCGAGCGACGCGCTGCGGTACGCGGGGCTCGGGGCCGGCGGCCACCGCACCAGCGAGGCCAAAAAAGCTTTCAGAGAGGCCGTTTATATTCTAATCAAGTTTGCGTCGTTGAGAAACACTTGTATATTGCTGGACCAAGCGATTAGGTCCACTCTCAGGTACTGAAGGAAAAGTATTAATTAGATAAGTACTTGGTTTCACCAACTTACTTAAGTAGTAGATATTCGAGAGTTCTGGCGCTTTTTCTTAACACTGAAGTATGGATTCGTGGGTTCTGGACCACTGTATCATCGCGTTGAAAAGTCGTCCGAGAATGTCGTCTCTGGGTCGACCAAACATTTAAAAAAAGGAAACCCCCTCCCCCCCATTTGAATCGATTGCGCTGGGTCCCAGGTCCATACCTTTAACCGTTTCCGAGATAAAATCTTCTTACATTGCCTCCTAGTTGCTAATAACGATAGATAACGTTAATATTCCTCATGCTAATGACGATAGATAACGCTAATGTTCCACGTTGGTCCAGAACCCACGAATCCCTACTACTTACACAGTGTTAAATCTCCTCTCTATTATAATATTGGTTAATATTTCTTCGCTTCTCCGCACCGCAGCCTCGCTCCAATTCAATGGACAGGCAGCCTAACTCCATTGAGGGGGTGAGGGGCGGCGGCGGCGGCGCGAAGAACCTACAGCTGTGTGGGAATCAACCAATAGAGTCTCTTTATTCTATGGATCTGCTCAGCTCCACCCAGCTCCTGTAACGTGACAGTTTTCGACGACGCTTCGCTTACCACCGTCCACTGGAGCGAAGCGGAAAAGCCGTTAAAATAGAGAGACAATTTCCACCCAGGTCGGTCCCTCACCCCAGCTCCGTTTAAATGGAGTGTCACCCTGACAAGCCTTCTGAAGCACGGAGTACTTTGTTTATAGTGCTTCAATAACTATTTACAGTGTTCCTAAAATATGTTCCTTCTTTATTGTATAGAAAAGTGAATGGCATAGAAAAAGTTATTATGCCAAAACTACGAAATACTGAAACTTACATTTTAATGGAAATGGATGAAAGGGTATGTAGTTACTTACATAAAAGTAATTAAGTATAAGTATATAGTACCCATAGTACCCATGCCGGGGTCGGTAGATTTCCCGTAGAGAAACTAAGTGGTACTTACCATACCAACTAAATTCTTTCAGGCTGGGTGTAGCCCGCTTGCACATCACTACAAAAAATCTGTCAAATTTCTTTATTAGGGCGCCTTCAAATTAGAGGCGTGAGAAAGCGCTGCAGCCGCGCCACTACTAGTTTCATACAATTTCTAGAAGCGCAGTAGCAACGCCACTATCGTGACGCACGCATGTCATTTTTGTGAAGAGAAGTGACACGCTTTTAATTAATATTGAATTTCAATATGAATGCTGATCAACTCGACATTGAAGCGTTTATTGGGGAAGTTCTAAATCACCCTGCAATATGGGAGAATACTTCTGAAAGTTATTCTAATCACATTCATAAGGAAAAGGCATGGGAGTTTTTGTGCAACAAATTTATTGAAAATTTCGAAACTAAATCTACTGTTAATTTTTCTTTGTAACAAAATTAACAAGAGTAACGTTTCTTCCTCGGAATCTATTGCGTAACTGACAAACATCACTAGAATTTACCCAAGCATTACTGACGCGCGCCTGCTGCAACACAGTTCGCGCCACTGCAGCGCTTCTCTATGGTGGCGCCACTGCAGCGCTTCCTCACGCCTCTAATTTGAAGGCGCCCTTAGACTTTGATCTAACTGCATATGTTTGAAAATTTGTTGAGGAAATTTGACAGTTTTAGATACCTATCCAAACTTGATGTGCTGGCGTATGTACCACGACCAAGATTACAATTTTCTTTTCATGGATCATATAGAAGAACTATAACAGACGAAGCTTAAGTTTTTTTATGAAAGTAGAAAAGTAATTAAGTCAAACGATATGTATAAAGAGGTGCTATGGTTTACCCACGCTATATCGAATGCCAACAGATCGAATATCAAATGATCGACATCGATTAATCGAAAAGACAAATAATCGAATTGTTATTACATCGAACAACGTTCAAAACATCAAACGTATTATGATCGAACGTTCATGAAATCCAAAAATTGTTACTAGTGTTTGCCCAGTGGTCGAAAATAGACCGTTTCATAAAAAATATTCATTGTAACACATTAACTCTTCCAGCCGATTCCGGCTACAGCGACCGCTATTATGGACTGCCGTCACGGAGGTTCTGTTGATCTGCCCTGTCGTGCGCTCGCGCAAGTAACTAATATAGACAATTTTTGCAAGAAAAGTCCAGTCATCAGTCTTTATAGAGAAGCATACAAAACAGAGGTCATCTGCGTACATAATATCTGCCACCGTGTCACATGATACGTTCGTCCGCGCCTTTAGTCTGTCCAGATTGAACAGCTTACCGTCTGTCCGAAAGCGCATGCGCACTCCATCCGAAACTATTGCAGCGCAATCCTTGACGACCACCGGGAAGTAGATTGCAAATAGTGTAAGAGCAAGGACACAGCAGCCTTGTTTTACGTCGCATGTGACTGGGAAAAGCTCTGTTTGGTCGTCGTTGACCGCAACACAACAGCCCATGTTATCATGTAAAAGTCGTATCGGTCGCACAAATCTTTCAGAACATTGTCCACAGAGCCTCTCTAGGAACGCTATCAAATGTTTTTTTCTAGGTCAACAAAAGATAGGAACATTGGTTGACGGTTCCTGGACGAAAACCAAATTGAGCCTCTGGCAATATTTCTTCTGATAGTGTTAGAAGCCGGTTGAGGAGAACTCTGGCGAAGACTTTTCCGGGCACGGAGAGGAGCGACACACCACGATACGATTTGCAGTCTGATCTGTCACCTTTGTTTTTATACAAAGAACAGATACGAGAAGACTTTTCCGATGGGAACTGTTCTTCTACCCACATCCTGGTGAAGAGGATCCATAAAGCTTGTATAACTCCGCCCCGCCGTATTTTCACCTGGTATGTTATCCATGCCAACCGCCTTCTTATTCTGTTGACCCGTGATGGCTTTTATTACTTCTTGCAACGACGGGGATTGATGTAAATCGGTAACTTGGAGAAGCGAGGGAAGGAAACTGAATATAAAGAAGATCTGCTAAGCGATCTACATTAAAGGTCACTGTTCTGCCCAGCGCCTCAATATATCCTCTCTAGTTGTTAATCGATGTGTGCCATCAAGTGACTTCAAAGGCACGCTACTTCTATTTGTTGATCAACACATATACTTACATACAACGAAGTTTTCTCTTCACGTATTAATACTATATAGACTAATAGGTGTATATTCAAAACATGGTTATGATCTGCATTAATAACAATGTAATGTTTATTTAAAATGTCTTTTTAATTATGTAGGTTAGGTATTTTTTTTGTAATGAGCTATGAACCATAATCTCGAATTGAATAAAGAATCATTGGCACTCAATATGGCGTATGCAATCCAGCCAGTTGCTACCTAAACCCCCATCTAGCAAATTCAAAACTTATTCGTAGTAAATTCATCTAGTTATCTATAGATAAACGTTAAAATTGTTATACACCACACATACACATGTCTAAATTAATAATTGTAACAATAGTATTTATTATGATGTAGTGAATTGAGTTCCAATTTTAAATTAGGAGCGAGAGGAATTCCATCGATTGAAAATGGTGAAAGCGAAGAAGATACGTTCCAAAGCGGTTGCATCTGTTCGGCCCATCATCAGCAGAGAGAACAGCGATAGCAGTGGTAGGCCCTCCACCGGTTATCTCTTTGTAGGACAAGGTATTCAAAGCCGGCTTAAGGGTGCGCCGACCAAAATATGCCAAAGTGCAGTCACGGTTAAGTTGATATAATTGAAAATTCTATCGTATTACATAAACAAAATATATATTTAGTATCAAAAGGAACGTGTTTACAATTAGTCCGATCCATAAATTCATAACACACTATAATTTTTTCTACAATATCATTTAAAGTTGGCCAAAAATCATGAAAAACGTGTGGCAGGACCAAACAATGTGCGGGAAAGACTTATTAAGGGTTTTAATCAAGTTTTTAAATTGAAGAAAACACGTCTTTCTGTTAGAGTTATTTTTTGACAACTAACCAAAAACAAGTACATTATAAAAACATAGACAAAGTATCAAAAAAGGTAAATATAAATATAAGAAACTCCCCGACATCAGCTGATGTTAAGTGATAATAAGGCTAATGGTGGAAGTGCACTTGAAACCCGGATTCCTCAACTACTGAGGCACTGGTTATCTTATCTCTAGCTGCTGGAACACAACAATGCTACAAACATTGATAAAATGGCGACATTATTGTTTAGATAAGATGGTGATATCTAGCCAGTCGAACAAACAAGCCGTTTTCGTAAACGTAATCGAATGAATGCGGATAGTAAACACATTCACACTAGACTAGGCACCCAGCTGTTGTCTATGTATACCGTTTCTTAAGGCTTGTCTTCTACAGTCTCCTTTCTTTGTGCTATAATAAACATTGTGTACTTGATATGTTAATAGTATGTTCTTTGGTTTGCCTAGATCTAACCAGCAGCTATCCGTCGTCGTCCAACATGTGTTCGTTCGAGTGCATTACCAGCGTCATGTTCCCTTGTTCGGCGATGTCGTCCGCCACCGACTCCACGGGAGACTTCAAGCCGCTATGCTACCCCCACAATTGGGATGACGACGATTTGCTCTTTTAATACTTGCCTCTGCACAATGAAAGCATGCGCTATATAAGGTGAGTTTTCTTCACAATCCTGGGTGTTTTATTCACCATTCTATCAATAACATCAAAAGTAGTTAAATGTCTTTGGTTAACATAAACGAGAATTTGTATTGTATGGAAACATTTTTACTTAGAGTTTGTACTTTAAGAGCGGTGTTCGACTCAGGTTTCGTCATCAAAAAAGGGTCTTTCCCTGTTCTACTCCGATCGGAACTCCGATTGGTAGGAAGAGCAGGAATATTTTTTCCCATGCCTCTACTACTCTAGCTAGAGTAAAAACAAGTTATTTTTAGAAGAATGTGGTCTGTATTCAATTACTGACCCCCCCTATTTTTAATGATTACCTACTTAAAGGAAAGAAATGTCGATCACTGGTCCCTGTTGAAAACTGGTAGGGTCTCTACCTCGTTTGTTGACAGGGTGCCTAATGCGAGTTTCATTCGTCATTCGCTCACGTTAATAAAAACGAGAATTTGTATGGCAAAAATTTAACTCTCTTCGTATCTCGCCAGGTGGCGCTGCTTCAATGCCATACTAATTTTCTTTTTCGTGAACGAATTTATAGGTACGGATAGTACCTAAACAAAACACACTAGGCACCCAGGTCATGCTTTTCTCGTTTTAACGTGACCGGATGGTGACTAATTCTCGCATGGTCTAATAGTAAATAAAACTCACTTTTTGGCGAGATTAATGACAGATGCGAGCGTGTTTATTTTTTGCGCTCGCTATATTTATTAGAAGTAACATTACTCTGTCGCGCCGCACCCATGCTTTCATTGTGGTTATAATACGGATAGTTTTGAATTTTGATAAGCAAATTGCATTTCTAAGTATCGTGTCTTTGAATAAGGTTTCTTTAATAAAACTGTTCTGGTAAATCTTCAATCTTTTATTTATTATGTAGCTATAATTTTTTATAATAAAATAAAGTGCGTTAAGAAATTTGTCCATTTGAAAAAGTGAAAATTGTGTGATATAATTCTGGCGAATTCACAAAACCCATCCGTTGTCCATCCTCTCTTCCATAGGTTTCGTAAAATATTGACATCTTCGAAATTTCTCCAATATTTCGCCCTGGAAATGAAAAGTGGGCAAGTTTAAAATAAATTAAAGATTCAATAAGATTCTTACTACTGATAGGTAACTTTATACATTGTACTTGTTGTACTCACTGGGCCCGTTTTCTTCATAGTTTCGCTGTAATAAGTAATTGCACTTGATCCCGTTCCGTATAAAGGATATTTGAGATGCATCTGTTTGAACATCATGAAAATGGTCAGTATTTGAAGATGAAAATTGAAAGCATGCAGACATCAGGATATCAATAGGATTGGTCGAAACTTAGCACTGTGTCCAAGCCCTATTTCGTCTATCTAGACGTTGCGTTTCAACCAAATTCGATCGTTCGTTTCCATCGCTATTTATACAAGTTGTCTATTGACGCCTTTATCGAAAATGAAATACCTTACACTTAAAATTGCGACTGAGGGTCGTGATCACCAAAAATAGCCCCGTGGACCAAAAGCTGTCCAAAAGTTTTCTGGGTTAGATGGATAGACTTGGCTCCTACACAAAGGCTATAATATGGTCTGTGCTCCAACACAAAGAACTAGCTCAGGGTAGAGACACTAGAGAGAGGGAAGAGAGGCCTTTGCACGGCAGTGGGAAAGAAAACTGCTCATAGTAGTAGTATAGTATAATACGGCCGTCTGCTGAAACAGCCTTTCAGGGCTTATACAGGATAGTGAATAAACCAATAGGTACATTACAATGTATAGTCAGCTATTTGTTACGTTTGATACTTAAACCGGTCACACACGTTGCGGTCTACCTGATGACAGCTCTGTCTGCGCAGGCGCGCCTGTATAGGCAGGCTTGACAACAACGTAGTGTGTCGGGCAAGCACAGGTCACCCGTCAAACCCTCACACAAATGTTTTCAAATTTTGCGCAGGTTCAAATAAGTAGACCGCGACGTGTGTGACCGGCTTTATACGTTGTTGATAATAATTTCATAACATTGATTGAAGACATGATATATGGTACAATCATTCCCGTTGTACCTACTACTCATTCTTCACCGTAACTTACGTTTTTGTCTGCCGTCACCTCTAAATTGCGAGGTTCGAATTCATCTCGTATGTAGTTGGCGTCGTACTCTGTGCAATATTCAGCGACCGGCTGTGAGGTGGCCAGCTCCTCGATAACTTCATCCAGCATTTGCTCCCAGAAGAAATCAGTGAGCATCCTTTGGCGAATGCCTATAAATAATTATCTTTATAAATATAAATCTTCTGTGCGTGTGTATGTTATTGAACTCCTTCTAAACGGCTGGACCGATTTGGATGAAATTTTCTGTGTGTGTTCAAGTGGATTCGAGAATGGTTTAGATTTACAATTCGACCCGGTAGGTGGCGCTGCTAAGGGGGTCCATCACGGGATACGGGTGTTCTTAAGCGGACGAATGATTTGTTTGTTTTGTTGTCATGGAAACTGTCAAAGCGGTACGAAGTCCACCGGTCAGCTGGTTATACGCGGTGTTCACTCGAGAACTCGTTTAGGCAAACGGTTATCGGTTCTGCGACTAATTTGGCAGGCCACTGCCATATTAGTAGCAGAAAGCTTTATGAGAAATAAAATAACTGACTTGCAACTCCGATTTTTTGCTATTAAGTTTTCATTGACCTTCCTCTTCTTCTCAAGAGTTTAGGAAAGGGTGATCATATGATTACCCCTGCAAAGCCAAAATGCAATCTACTTCTGAAGTAGTTACTGTTTACTTAGGAATTTACCTTCACTGTGATGGGCTTTTCTGGGTACTTTGAAACTATCACGCATTTCACTTCCCTTTCCTGGAGCCACCCGACCATCTTGCAATATCCAATCTCTACTAAAGTTTTTCCCTTTTCCATACGCAGATTTTTCAATTGGAACTTTGGGATGGAGCTTTACGCGTTCCAGAGGTCTTATTTTCAATTGGGTTTCTTCTTCATCAGGCTCTGGAAGATCTGCTTGTACTCCTTCATCGATAGTGTTACCGTCCATTATTTTTATAATAAAATTGATTAATAATACGTTATCAAGCGTTTATGTATAAATAATAAAATAATGTTTTGTGTTAACGTAAGTCAAAAAAAACATTTCACTCTCAGAACAAAAACTCGATAAAAATTGGTCGTCATGGAGATGGAGTCATACGAAAAATATCCCAAAAAAACAAAAGAGCCGGCTGTTTCTCGACGCATAATCCAAAAACAACGCGTGAGGTGTCAAATTGTCAAGTTCCTACTGTCACTGTCAATGTCAAGTGACAAACTGACCAAAAATGGCTGAAGTTTGTCAGGTTGTTAGAAAACAAGATTTGCCCCCTCCGGGGGGCTATAAACCAATTCCTTACAAGAGAATACCAGCTAAACAATATTTCAGCGGTACGTAGAATATTAATTTCAAAATAACATATTTTATTCTCTATTGATTATTTATTATGTAACCTTTGAGGTTATTGTTAATTTTTTTCTGTTAGCTTCTATAATGGTTTTCTATTAGCAGTATCAGCTGTTAATGCCGTTTCTACAATCTTTATACTTGACTAGATTACTTTCGTTATTTACAATTTTGAACTCCTTTCTTTATAGGATATGCTATGTTCGCTGGCTACATCGGCATGACCGTGGGAGCATTATACTTGTACAACTTGAATTACAAGCAGATTAAACGAAATGAAATTGAGATGCGATCAGCCAAAATGGCCATCTACCCGTTGCTGCTGGCCGAGAGAGATCGGGAATACTTGAAACAACTCCGCAGGAACCGCGATGCGGAGGCGGAGCTGATGAAAGACGTACCTGGATGGGAGGTAATGTAAATCTTAAACTCTTAGGTCTATTTGCCTGCCTTTTTATATATCGCGATCATAATAATTATTGTTTTTGTTTTCAAAATAAATCACTTCCATTGGTTAAAATCCCTATTTATGATTGGTCTAGAGGTGCGTCTTTCTATTCTCTATTGAATGAAATGCAAAAGTCAAAATGACAAATTTTGGACATCCGCTATGTTAGAACTTAGGCAACGCTAAGTAACTTTGTTAAAATAGTTCAAGATTATTATTACATTTACTTAGATGTTACTGAGCTACTCTGCTATTTCAATGTTAACGTTTGTGATATAAATAAAACTTAAAATTAAAAGTAGGGTTTTAGCTATAGAAAATTACCATAGATTTCTAGCAAACTTAATAATGTAACAATAACTATTTCAGGTTGGCACCTATTATGGTGAGCGTGTTTACAAGAACTTGCCAGCTGATACCCTGGTCGAGCCTATCTTCCATGAATACTATGCCCACTGTGATCCTCGTGAGTGGTATAGAAGGGCCTACCTGAAGCTGCGCTCCTAAACATCCAAGCTTAGAGATACTTGTCTCAATGATCAGCATCTCAAGATTAGAACAATTTGGTAGGTGTTACCAGACTGCTAAAAGGAAAGAAACATTTCTGTGTTGCTACAAATCAAAGAATGAGGGTGATATTGGAGGTTTATTAAAATGGTTTACAATAAATAGCAGTCTCTAGATTTTACAAGTGTTTTTATTTTAAAAAAATGTTTTAATCATTGTACATGAAAGCAATTAAACCAGCTTCAATATTTTACATTTCATGCTGAAGACTACTTGTATAAAAGGCAATGCAGATTGGGACGGCATGGCAAAGGATTTAAATTTTTACCAATGGACATTCAAACATATCACAATATAAATAAGACATAAATTCCCATACTTTAAAATGATCCCGCGGCATCGATACCACGGGCTCCTGCGGCGAACTCGTCTTAAAAAAGTTATACAAAGTAGTATTCAAATATTTGAAAGGTAGCATGCTTTGTTTCATCAGAATAACTTTTCTCAAAAGCCGCACAGGTTTTACCTCAGCAGAAAAGCAGGCTGCAAGCCAAATGAGTAAATAAAATTTTGTTTTTGCAAGGTCTAGACAAAAAATACTGGGATTTATAAATAAATAAAGTTGATTTGTTTCTTCAGCCTAGTTGTTTTGATTCATATTAACCTGATCCCTATCTAATATTTATTATTATAGACTAGTCACATACAATCAAATTACTTACGATATCGAAAATATTGATATATTTTTTACATGAACATCCCTAAGCAGAAGTTGCCGAAGCATACTTCGATGTGACACAGCAAAATACTTTGCCATGCCGTCCCGGACTGCGTAGGCCTTTATTTTAAAAAAGCCTTGGATTCTCACCTTTATGTTTAAATAAATTTAATTGTAAAATAGGTTGTGGGCTGTTAAAATGTTAAGAAAAGGTTGTATGTTTACATCTAAACTACTTTTTGTTTAAACTGTTGCTTTAATAGGTTGTCTGTCACAATTTATTAGAGGCCTAGATTGTTTAATTTGTTTAGAAGTTTAGAAATGAAACAGAGTATAAACATAATCTTTTATTGTTGAATGTATGAAAGGTAAATAAAATTCTATACATACTTATTAGCTTCATCCATCTTATCATACCTGACCCAAACATAATAGAATTGCAGTTTACCCAGTGTACTTATATTATTTTGCAAAAGTATTCGCATATTACGTATGTAATACATACATACATCCTACACCCTTGACTCACACATTTTCTACAAGTGCACAATTATTCCTTGAGTTTTAATTTACCAAGAAACTTACCTCACTAGTCTTGTGATAATTCCTCGTCTGTCAATAACGTATAACAATGTTTAAATCAATTGTTACGTACCATAATATGGCGTTTCGACAGATTAGGGCATAAGACAGTTTGCGATTTCCATTGCAAAGTAGTTAAGATTTGTTATGTCAAAGAGTGTACAATAACAATAACACATGGAACCTTAATGGCACATAAACCTATCCAAAACTGTAAAAGGACATGGCTAAATACAGTATGGACGACGTCTGGACTCCATTTCCACTTAACATCAGATGGGATGGAGTCATTTGCCGAGCTATCTAAAAAAAACACTGAATATATAATATATATTCAGTGTTTTTTTTAGATAGAATATATTATATTCAAGTAGGAAGATATCAGTTCATGCGTTTATCCAACTATTTTTATATAGAAATAAAAGTCTACGCCATGCTCTGACATCACAAGAGAAGAAATAAAACAGTTGCACAAAGTAACAAACCAAGAAACCTATACAATAATATAAACATAATTATGAATAGACTTTAAATTATTACGTATTCATTTTTACAATTCATATCGTAATAAATACATATGCTAAAACGAAATAGTTGGTTAGATTGTATTAGAAAATAGTTTTTGTCATATTTTTATCAAACTCAAACATAATCACATATCAACACCAATCACGGTTACATTTATCCAACAGAAATTAATGTCAAAATCCATTCCTTATTATGAACTGTTGTAAATATCATTTTGGCTTTGTTACTGCTACTAACGCACGATAAGCTAACTCGATTCGACTTTATCCGAAAGGATGCTTTTTAGAATTGTCTGATGGATGGATTACCTACTTTGCAAAGAGTTGAGTCACAATCAAACAGCTCATATATCCCCTTAAAGAATATGCACAAACAAAACAGACTGTACCTTTATAATCCTTAAAAAATAATCACATCAATATTCAACTCTATTTACATTTCTTTATGACAATCTTTGGTTTTAGCTTGGCGGTTCTTAATTTGTACATATGTTTCATTAAGAACAGGCCTGCAGTTGACAACATTAGTAGGTAGACCCTCAAGAATGTCGGCATATGGAAGGCAAAGTTCCATTCGTTGGGCAGAGATACTGTGAATTTTTGAGTTTCTTCGAAGTATGGTATGTTGCGGAGGATGACCACAGACTCGCAGAGGAAGCCTAGTGGGTACAGAGGGATCCATAGAGTGTAGCGCAGCCACACCAGTATGCCGATCTCTTTCTTGTACAGCTGGCTTATGTAGAACGGGTATCTGGAAATACATAATTTATGTTAAAATTCCTTTATTATTATTATTCTTTTTTATTTATTTTTTCTTATATAAATTTACATTTTTAAATATTTTTTAAAAACAAAATAAGTAAAACATTTAAAAATATAAAAAAATAGGGGTCCGCCGGCATCGGGACCAGGATCCAAGCTACCGGTGGTTAGGGCTTCAGAGACAGGAACCTCCTCACAATGCGTGCCGTATCGAGAACTGCCTTCTGAATCAGGCCCTTGATCCAGCCGCCTAACGAGAACCTCATTAGATGTTGATCGAGGCTCTTGGCCATCAGGCCGTTGGCTGTAACAACAATCGGTACGATGACAGCCGAATCCACACTCCACATATCAACAACCTCGTATGCTAAGTCGAGATATTTGATTTGTTTCTCTTTCTCAGCTTTCACGAGGTTCTCGTCATGGGGAATGGTGATATCGACAATCATCGTGCTGGGCAAAAGCCTCCCTCCATTTCTTCCACCCATTGCGGTCCTAAAATTCCTTAAAAAAATGTTTTTTTTTAAATAGTTACAATATTTTTAATATCATGAGACATTGTATTTAACCACTGAGGGTTCTCATCAATGCCCTACGTCCGCATCAAGAAGACAGATTAGCGGTACAATAGAAACTAGGTTCAATTCTTTTCACACCAATTAACATATAAGTGTTTCGTCGGTAACCGAACGGATAGACGCTCGGGTGGAATGCGTCGTCGGAATCGTGGTTCAATTTAAATCCTACTGACGCTGACGTGAACCCATACCAATAAACAAGGGTATCAGCTTTTCTGGATGGGTTAACAGTACTATTATTAAAATCTTCAAAAGAATCACAAATATTGAAACTTAAGCACTTGCAATAAATAATATTAAAAAATTACTGTTGTGTATGTGGTTAAGCATGAGCCCATACGCACAGCTATCTATGTACGTGTATGTGTGTGTGTGGCTGCGTCCACACCTGCGCCATATTTAATAAACAGTGTGCCTCTAACCAGTATTTCATTAGCACGCATCCATTGCCCCGGACATAACAATTACAAAGAATGAAAGAGTTACGGAAAATATAGATATAATATTATCAGTATATAGAATGCGTTAAAAAAATATTTAATAAACTTTCCGCATTGTTTCAGTTCGAAATTCAAAATCATTTATTCAGTTTAGGCTACAAGTAGCTCTTGTTCGTAAGTTCGTAAGTCTACTCTGGGCGGGAGATCTTGTACTCAGAAGAACCGGCAAGAGACTCAGCAAGTGTCCAGCTCTTTTCTTCCTTACAGCGTCAAAAATAATGGAAAATGCCCTATCACAGCAGGACACTATCCATGACAAATAAACACAAAAAATATAGAAGACAACCACAACATGTAAAAAAAAATATAAGTTAACTTTACATCAGGTAAAAGTTTCCATTTCCACAATGTCATACAGTACCACTACAGTACTCTAGGAAAAGTAAAAAATTGTTTAAGAAAAACAAAGTCAAACTATAGTGAATAATACTAAAAATAAGATAAGTATGCAAGAGCAGACCAGCCTCCACAGGCGGCACCCGTTCACGAGTATGACATATGAATCAGCCATCGCTTCTCTCAACCATATTTTAGGGAACGTAACGTTGAAGGTCAAGTGTTAGCACTTGACCTTCAACTGAAACCATCATCATCATCATAATCTCAGCTGAAAGACAAATGCAAACAAGGATCTCTACAATTACCGGTTTTGAGTAAGTGCTTATACATAGAGAAATTTAAAAAAAACCACACTCACCGGACCAGCTCGATAGTGCTCCATAGTATGAAGAGGTAGAACACCACCGGCTTGGTCTGCATGCGCGGCTCGGCCTCGATGTTCGCGAACAGCACCATCGCGCGCCCGCTCACCTGCAGGAACGGCGTCAGCACGCCGCCCTGGAAGCGATGGTTTTCATTATTGAAAACTTACCAAACCGCATAAAAGATCTTCCTCTCAATCCTTATAAGAAGCAACTATCTAGACTTCTAGTAGATATGAGTTATTACTCTGTACAAGAATATCTGACAGACAGGATGTTATAATTGGAATGAAGTATTGTACATATGAGCCCGTATATTATTAAATGTAGTCTGTGGAAGTTCGAGCTCCTTTAGGATCTTTTGATCACTGCTTGGTATCCAGCAAAGTGGCACTACTCGTCGGCAGATTGGGATGGTATGCGGGACTATTTCGCATCCGTTCCTTGGGGGCAGCGCTGTTTCACTGGGAAGGACCTGACAGCTAGTGCGACTGCAGTTGCTGATGAGATAGTCGTAGGAATAGAATACTATATTCCGCACTCCTATCTCATCAGCAAAGGCAGGCTCAACAGATGATTCAACCGCGAGTGTGCCAACGCTGTTATTAACAGGCAAACGGCATACCGCGCTTAACATGGGATTAACATGTTCGGTACGGAGATTCGCTGCGATCTGAGGCGATTTTTACGCCAGATCAGTTGTGACTTTTGTACAAGACACAGGTGCTGTCTTGCTTGCACCTCTGGGACGGTTCCGCAAAGTACCTTCCGCCTTGGACAGATTGCAGCGGCGCGCTATACGCATATCGGCAATGCAGAGGTCACTAATGCTCTCGAGCCCCATCAATTGCGAGTGTTCTGAAGAACTCTTTGACCCACCTTCTCCCTTCCTCCATAGTGCTGCTCTCCGGAGTCACCACAGTTATTACCACTTCACACAGTCTATGGAAGAAGGCAAAAAAGATTGACGCGCGTGCACGAGCCTCGACCGTTAAAAGCAAAATTTTACGATGCGTCGTCGTGGGCTTATGCTGTAACCTTCCTTTGTTACCAATTGACATAGTATTTGAGGGTTGGAGTTACATTAATGAAGAATACCATGAAATGAATGACAAGAAAGTTAACAATTTTCTTCAATACTTTGCCAACTTTTATTTAAAAGAAAAATTCATCAAAGAATGGTGCGTGTACAAGAGACGACATAGAACCAATAACGTTTCCGAAAGCTGGAACGCCGGTATTAATAAAAAAGTGAATAAAAATTATGTAACGATAGCTAAACTTCTGACTAAAATATATTTAACACCAAATTCTAAATTAAACAATTCACGGGGTACAGATTATAAATTAAGAGATTATTCGATACTTGAAGCACAAATGCAACTTTTGCACAAAGAAATAAGCGTTGGTCATTTCTTGGAGAAGTTACGTTAAGTATTAATTTTTTTGTTTTTGGCTTCATTATGTTATTTTTGTACTTATTTTTTATTAATTTCGTTTTAAAAATTCGGTCATCTGTTGTATAGTTTTCAGTTTCAATTTCCCTGTAAGAGTGTGTGTTGATTTGTTTATTGTATAACTTAATAAAGATTTGCTAAAATACTAATATCTATATATATTTTTCCCGCCTTATGCATAAGGTTGCAGTGGGTGCACGAGTAAACAGAGATTCCCCGTGCACCCACTGGTGGGTGAAGCTGATGGTTGAACAGGTAGCGACCCAGGTAGCGCTAGGTCGGGGAAAGCTGATTTATAGTAAAGTAAACAAAGGTCCTGGGTTCAGTTCCCAAGTTAGGCAAAGGTTTTGGTTTATAGCCAAGTGCTTTTCCACTCGTACGTCCAAGGCAGGCGTTTTAGGAAAATTACATTGCAAAAAAGTTATTGAAAAATTCCTTACACAAGTGGGATTGGATCTTACCCGTGTGTACCCAAACATCGGATGCATAACTTCAAGGTACTGCATGAGCTGCAAGAACTTCATGGCCGAGCCGACATGCTCATAGGTATCATTCACCGAATCATACTCCAGCTTAGCATACCGCACAGCCATCACGGCCAAGATGTATGTGTATCCGACGAATTGGAAAAGGTTGTATATTATGAGATACACCTTTATCATTTCCTCTGCAAAAGAAATTAAGTTGTCATGTAAATGTGTCACAGTTTGAATACAAGAAATCATTGGGGACAGACAACAGCACACAATTGAAATTAGCATACATTTAAATATATATAACCACACTTTTGGCTGCTGAACTTAAGTTCTTTAGAAATGCCATTAAAATTCATTTTAGTCTAATACCTTTATGAGACAATTAGCTGTTAAACGAACGAATGCTAACTATATACAAAGTAGTTAAGATTGTACTTGTGATATTACTATTAATTGCTATTATTATTAAAGCAGCCTATTTTGTGTCATTGCAGGGTAGCATTCCTTTTCTTCTATTCACTTCTTTCTAACTGCTTTTTATACAGGATAAAATGCTTAACGCAGACCACTGCACCCAGGGAGACGCAGATGTGGGACTATCCCCCTGACCACCTAAAGGGAGGAGGATAATCACTAAAAACTTCCACTCCGTGCCGCCAGAATGATCTGGGGCCGTTATAAACAATCACCAGAGTAGACAAGACCAGCCCTATCACATTTTTACAAAGCAGATTTTGTTATACGTCCTGATACGTATAAATGGGTTTCTGGTCGCGGATACCAATATGCTGCTTGATATTAGAATATTTAAAAACAAACTCACCTCTCCTATAACCCATTTCCTCCTTCTGTAGTTTATCGTACATGCCTGGATAATCCTTCATGACGTCACGTTTTTCTTCGTCGCTGTCCTGGGCGTCTTCTGATTTCCACAGGTCAAAGTTTATCTGTGACATGAAAGTAAACTTGTTATTATCAGGTTGAAATCAGCAGTTCAAGGAAAAGATGCTTAAGCTTGTGATGTGAATGAATATAATTTCAGACAGTGCCAAGTTTCATCACCATCATCACCACTGCTGGGGCACGAGCTTTCCGAAAGATTGGGCCATAAACCACCACGTGTGCCCAGTGCGGATTGGTGGTTGTTAACGACTGCTAATGCAGCCGGGATCGACGGCTATACGTGGTCACCCAACTGATGACCGGCCTTTGCGAAAGTTGCTTAACGTCAGCAATCAAAGAACGGGCGCGTTAGCCAATGCGCCATCAACCTCCTCAATGCTCTCTGCCAAGTTTAGACAAAAATTTACCATCGCGTTATACCGATGCGGCTGTGGGAAGTAACAGGCAGACTAATTGTCGCTATTGATTCGACCAACGCTATGTTAAATTTGTCATTTTTAATTTTTCCATGCGTCTATGCTATTTGTCAATGTAAAATATGAAACGCTTTTGTGTGTTGTATGCAGATAGTCATAACAAACAAATGTACATGTTGTGTACATATATGTTTGTGTTACTTATTTGTTTGTTAAATGATAATAATATCAGCCACAGAAAAGCAACACAATTATAATCAATACAAGCTAATACTAAAGCTGTTAATTAGTGGTTGTATGCTACGCCCCATATAGAACCTTCGACTTGACCACAGATTCATAGCTGCTACGACTTGTAGTTAAAAGCTGAGTCAGCAGAAATGTTTGTAGCAAAGCTGCACAGTCAATAACTTGAGATTGTTCAATCTATTTGGTTTGGGAGTCTAGAAGGAACATACTTTAAGAGACTATAGACTGATAATTTTACCTTTAGCCAGGCAGGTTTCTGTGGTTGGGCAGTCAGCCGCGGCCACCACTCTAGCTTGTCCTTCTGTATCACAACATCCACTCTGTTGTCGAGAACTTTAACTATGATTGGGTTATCTTCCTCAGTAGTATTCTGCAATAATGCATAAAATATATTTACACCCTCTTCTTGCTTTCACTTTAAAAACAAAAATAATATACAATAATAATAATAATATTTTACAAAACTGATGCTTTTGCTAATTCAAATTTATCTTAACCTTTAAATTTAAGTCATAATTCTCATATAGTTGCTAATGATGCAATTTAAATTTTAACTGAAAGGAAAATATTGGCTAAAATATGTAAATGTTAAGGTTCTTATCAGCATAATCAATGGTACCCTCTTCCCAATCTCAAGGAAATCCAAACAATAAATAGTTTATAAGTAAGTTAAAGATAGCGATTGTTTTTAGGTATTAACTGATTAGTTAATACCTAAAAACAATAGCTATCTTATATATTAAATCTAATATCTACAAATTTTATCAATCCTTCCAAAGTTTACTAAATAGTAAACATTCCATCTATTAGTAAACTTCTATGATATTAAAATTAGAAAAAGACTAAACATGACAAGAGTTCTAAGCAAAATTCATATTTTCTAAAGAGTTATTTCCCTCCATTTGTACAGTAGACAATCAGCATAAAGTAAAGACTGATCTCATGACAAAAAAAATAGATCTGACTTTAAAGCCTAGGTTTAAGTTAAGTTTAGGTTCCCAAAAACATTGAATCTTCCAGGTAGTCATGAATCAGTATTTACAAAGTATAAATAATAATTATTATATTATTATATCAGCCATAGCTAGGGTTGCCATCCGTCCGGGTTTCACCGGATTTGTCCTAGTTTAGAGGGCGTCAGGGGAGTGTCCGGGCGGGGTTTCATTTGTAGCCCGGGTTTTAAAAATTTAAAGTCTTGGGCCGCCGGAGCCGCCCGCCGCTGCCGCCCGCCGCTGAGCGCGGGCGCGGCGGTGTGAACAACCAACGAACCGACACTATCACTGCACTAGTGATGGGACTTGAATCGAAAATTAATACTAGAATCAATTTGAATTCGAGTTTCATAAAGACCTGTTGACATGTCCGGGTTCAGGGCTCCAAAATCCGGAGTTTTCATGCGTCTTGTCCTGGTTGCCAGATTTTAAAAATGGCAACCCTAGCCATAGCTATCCCACTCCTGGGCATAGGCCTCCCTACACTTTTTCCACACATTCCGGTCCCCTGCAACATCATGCCATTCCTTCATGACATGAACCCATCAAGGAAATAATAATATTAATCCAGGCCACTCGTACCTATTAACAACTATGAGGTGCTATTTAACTTAACGTAAGATTCTATAGTGAATAGAGATTATTATCTTTATCGTTTTATACTTTTGATACTTATTAGTCGTTCAAAGGTCACCGATTAATCTCTTTTAATATTATCAAAAGGCAAAGTTCAATATTTTAGCAACAAATATTTATATAAAAAAATGTGGTTGCTTATTAACCCACTTAATCCGACAGGGTATTATAACAGCTCTAAAAGTATTATATATAGATGTACCCTAAAATGATAATAGAAATTCAGACTTTGTTAACTATTTAAATTGATAAACAATCCTAACGAATATGTTTCGTATTTATAATAGAGAAATGCTAGGTAGACTGAATACAGAAAAAGGAAACTATATAGATGAGGCTTAGAATAATAACGCCGAGGTACCAATCATCATAATCATCATCAGCTTTTTAATCCACTGCTGGGCATAAGCGTCGCAAACTGTACTCTCATGAACATCCCGGCACCGGTAATATTGGAGAAAAATAGAAACTTACGGTTTTTACGGACGAGAAAAAATCCAAGTTAAACTCATAGTGTGTTCGACCGTGTGCTCCGACACCTTCGGCTGAAAATTTTATTTTATCTTCCAAAACTTTAACATTTGGTTTATCTACACTTTTCAAATCGATCTTCAATGATATAACTTTTTCCGTTTGGGCCCAATAAACAAATGGGCTAGGAATAACCATTTCGATGTTTACTTACTAATAAATAATGTTTAATTCTTGAGTTGCTCGTTCTATTCTAAGCCACTGAGGAATTATTCTATAAGCTAAATAATAAAATAATAATCTTCTTTCTTAATTCATATAGTAGGTACTTATTTCGGAATTCAATTTTATTGAATTATTATGACCGCCCGCTACTGCAACTGGCTGCCAGCCTGCCACCCCCAAAGAGGAAAAATAATTTTACACTAAAAGGGCCCAGTGTTGCCAGTGGCCGATAGTCAAAAGTAACACGAGACGGTTTAAAAAGTAACATTTTCACAAGAAAAGTAACATTTACAATTTTTTTTAATTATTTTTTTTTTTTTATTTTTTATACTTAGCACGGCAAATGACTCCAATTCACCTGATGTTAAGTAAATATGGAATCCAGATGCGACGATAACTGGTGCAGCGTGAGAACAGCGCAGCGTCAGTTATCCTCACTTTGCCGGCCCACAAGGTGCCTCTTCACGCCTCGTTTGAAAGACCCCATATCATAGGAAGGAGGGAAAACGTGTGCTGGCAAACTATTCCATGTTTTGGAGGTGCGACAAAAAAACGAGTCACCAAATTTCTTAGTGCGCGATGGAATATTAGAGACAGTGAAGCGGTGACTTCGGAGAGCAGCACGTGTACTCCTATGGAAGAAGGGAGAAGGTGGGATGAGGTCAAAGAGTTACACAAACATCTTTCTATCACATTCTTGAAGCTTCGAAAGAAAGAAAAACAATGGTTCCAATGTTGTCTAATTCAATAAGTACATACCTATACCTATTATTTTTATTAATATTTATTGTCACATAAAAATAGGTTACAATAACGAAAGTGACTTCCCTCCAATGCTAGGTATACTACCGGTATGACCGAGGTCAGTGCCTTCCTTCAGAAATCAGTAGTATTAAAACTTATTGATCGAAGTAACAAAAGTAATAAATCACCGAGCTTTGTTTTCAAAGTTCTACCTCGTAAGAAAGAGAAGAAAATGGACAAAAAGTAAAAAAACAAAAGAAGATGAAACTATATTGCATTCCGTGTCACGATTATCTTTGTATGCTGAGAAATATTTAATTATAGGTACCTTTATTTTTATCAAATTCTCAAAATAACTTAAAAGTAACATTTTAAGTAGTGTCGTGTAACATGGAAGTAATATGAGATGGTCAAAAGTAACGTAAAATGTTACAAAAGTACCATTCTGGCAACGCTGAAAGGGCCACCCCTTTCTTCAATGTCACAGTCCACAGACAAACCCGCCAGACAGACAGATGTCTCTCTGACATCTTCATCTGTCATTGTATCAAAGACGTTTTTTTTCCCTTTAGTTAATGGCTTCGTGCGATTAGTACATTTAGCCAGTGTCAAAGTAATTTTTCATACAAGTAATACTTAATTAAACAATTAACTTATTAACTATTAACGGAATCCTAATCAGAAAACCGTGTGTGTGCGGCCTCCCTTACGGTTGCGACCTTCGTAAGTGGTCGGTTTCACGCTTCGTCCAGGAAGACTTCCGTACTTTCGCACGCGCCGCCCAAATGGCTATTAAGTCGCGCTTCGAATATCCAAAGAATCCGAAGGAGCAGCCAACAGGTCCAGTATCCTGACATCGATAACGCGTTGGTTTGGCCTAGCCTTAACTCAAATGGAATCCCTGATAGTTGGATGCACCCGCAGCAGTTTTATCCTTTAATGCTAGGCCAAACCAACGCGTTCAGCTCGCATCCGCGTTGGCGTGCACGGTAGCGATTACTGTGCGTGCAAAAGTTGTGCACACTGTCGCGTTTGTTCAGGCGTTCACCAGGCTGGAGTCACGTCACTACAATGCTGTCTGATATAGATAGTTTTTCTCAACTATTGGCGTGCAGCGTCCTAACGCAACAAGCGCGAACTGATCGCCATCGCCGCGTGCAGACGCTGCACCAAACGCCGCGGCCAATCAGAGGACGCATCGATGTGAAAGCGTCGCTACAAGTTCGTACATAACAACTGATCGCCACCGCGCACGCCAACGCGGACGCGAGCTGGAGGCTTACCACAAGCTCTTATAGCAGTATTATTCCAGTTGTAAAAGCGAGACGCGTGTAGCGGCGAATATACTCTAGTCTCTTTTCCATAACTGCAATAATACTGCTATAAGAGCTCATGGTAGGTGCACTGAACGCGTTAGTTTGGAGGAGTATAATACTATATGGGAAATTATTACAGTCAAATTAACAATATATTTCTTAACATTTGGCTTTATTAACTAAATCCCTTTGCATTCTTTAATCGTAGTCGAAAACAAAAAAAAACCGTTTGATTGCTCTGTTGATGGGTGTCTAGTTTCTGTAAAAAATCCAATTCGATTATTTCTTTCGTCTCAAAAACATTTCCGTCGTATGAAAATGGTTATAATTAAGGTTCTACGTTAAAAATAGTGCCGAGTGGTCGTGTAAAGTTTATTTGAGAAGTTATAAACAAATAATCCAAAATGTCCGTTCCGAGTACGGGTTTGAGCAAATTGAAGAAGAAACACATTCGTGTAAAACATCAAAAAGTGAAACTGTTCCGAGCTAATGAACCATTACTCTCCGTTTTTATGTGGGGTGTCAATCACACGGTAATTGCATTACTATTTTCTATTACGCTAATTACGATAACCATGTCAGTCGCATAATGGGATTTCAGAAGGCAATTTACATTATGTCATTTCCTTCGTTTGAGACCGGATTGTTGTGTTTATGTTGGTTACTATTATTGCAAGTAAAATAAGGTAAAGAAGCTGAAATTTTCGAAGCATAATTTCAACAATCTATAATTATTTTCGTATCCTTAAATGGTACACAGGTGCATTATCAAAGGTGTAGCAATAGTGTGAAGGAGCAAAATATGACTTTTTTTTAAAGTTGTGAACATTCCTTTAGCTCTGAGTTATGTATCAAAGATGTTAGAATTACACATAAAAATACACTTTTTATAAAATCTTTACAAAAAAGATAAAATCAAATGTATTGAGGGAATCATGTAATTGTAGCTGATTTTGAATTTTGAATTTGAATTTGAATTTGAATTTGCTATGATATGAAATATTGCTTCTGCTCTAACATCATGCAACTCAAAATGGTCAACTTTTTAGGAGACAAAAAAAACATTGTTTTCTTTGTTTCAGAGTGTACTCTTATTGAAATAAGCAACACAATTGGCTCTAAATATTCTTTTTTAAAGGTTACAAGGAGTATTTTTCAATTTTCAACCAAATAACTCAAATCTTTACTTACGCCGTGTTAGAACTTAGCAACAATAACAAATGTCATTTCCTTCTCAGCAATTGTTATGGGTGTGTTTGTGTTTCAGTTTATGTGTTTGTTGTGTGTTTATGTGTGTGTGTTTAAAATCATACAATGGTATTACTTTAATGTGTACTTATTTTAATTTTATAAACTAACACTTATAATAGTTCCAAAGTCAAAAAACCAATATAGTGTTGTGGGTGTACCAAATTGTAAATTTTTATCAAATAAATTAAAAAGAAAAAAGTTTTGAATTAGTACTTAATTGTAAGTTATGTTAGTTTTATGTAATTTAGATTTTGATTGAAAACAGAATAAATTGTATTATAAATTATTAAAATACTATTTATAGTTAATATTATTATATACAATTACTACCTATATAATACTGGATACCTAAGGACTAATGATAAAATTAAAATTATTTAACAACTTCTATTACATATTCTTAAAATAGTTTAAGTAAAATAAAGTTGGAACTAAAGCCCTAAACTCTTTTAGACTAATAAAGAAGGATGATAAGCGCCCTTCCTTCCCTGCTGGTGGGCCACAAAAGCACTTTTTATAATTTATTTATAATTATAATCTTCATGGCACATTGTTAGGTTGCCAGAAGAGAAAGCTTTCAGTAATTTTCAATTTCAATTCATTTGTTCTGGCATCATTTCATTAATGAGGGGGCACCCTCAACCAACCTCAATCAAGAATTTGAAGAATAAAAAAAAAATATAAAAAAAGAATTGCCAAATTACAGTTTCAATTTCAACATTGTATGTTTGGTTTTTGGTCTATACCTACTAATATTATAAAGAGGAAAGCTTTGTATTTTTGTATGTATGTTTGCAACAAATACACTCAAAAACTACTGGACCAATTTAAAAAATTCTTTCACCCTTAGAATGCTACATTAGCGCTGAGTAACATAGGCTATATAAAAAAAAAAGCAGTACTACGAAGTCTGCCAGGTCAGCTAGTTTACAATAAAGATATATATCTACATTGCTTTTCTGATATGTGTAATAAGAATATTAATATAATTGTATCATTTTTGTTATCCAAGTTGAAAACAAGACAAGTATCTTTTTATTGAAAATAACTTAAAATATTTTCTGTTCTTTTCAGATTAACGAGTTAAGTCATGTCACTATACCAGTCATGCTACTTCCCGATGACTTTAGAGCTTACTCCAAGCTCAAGGTTGATAACCATTTATTTAACAAGTAAGTAGTTAATAGTATTTCTTTAAAAAATTTATTGTTAAAAAAATGCTAAAGATAAATTGTAATTGCAAGTGTTGTTAGATTTTTGTGTTTATCTTTATAAATAATATTCATACTATAATGTTATTTCAGAGAAAATATGCCATCCCATTTCAAGGTGAAGGAATACTGTCCGTTGGTGTTCCGGAACCTACGTGAGAGGTTTGGAATTGATGACATCGACTACAAAGAATCGCTGACAAGGTAAGGCATAATAATTTGATAATAGCCTAACATTGAAAATTTTACTACCATTACAATTGATTTTTATTTAATTATCAACACCCGATACCTTCTTTGCGTCATTCTATTTATGTATGCATATTTATTTATATTTATTTTTTAATACCCTCATAATTTTGGATTGGCATCCTCGATCCCACCTCCCGTCCTGTGGTTCCTAGGTTTAGAAAGCCCGATAACTACCTCTGCTCGAGGGCCCAGAAGAGGTTTTGCAGTAAGCTGCGCCGCTCCGCCACCGTCCCCACCGATGTTGCCAACATGAAAAACGAAACCCACCAAGAGAGCATATTCCACGACGCGAGCGAATTCGTGAAACGCGGCCTGACGATCAAACGCCTGAGGTCAGCGGACGTTTTACTACGAAGCTGTACGATTTTATTTTTCAAGTTTTAATTTTTTTCTTAATTAACAGTATGTATGTAGTGTGCCTTTTCAACTGACACGGCGATCATTAGTAATAATCGTAGATCACAATATCACATTGAAGTCATCATCCTGTTTATCCGCTTTATGAAACGGTCAATGCGTGACTCCTATGATAACGAGTGGAGTGTTTTCCGCGTGAGGTGTGACACCTTCCTTTGTATTTGTTTGTGTCCTTACTTTATTCATTGGTCGATTCAGGGCCGTAGCTAGGGGCTGTGTGGCCCCGATAAAAGGCTGATTAATAGTGATATTGCTTAGTGCTTACCGCCCGCGTGAATGCTAAGCGCGGCTGAAATTTCCACTTGGAGAATCACGCGACGGTAAAGAAGAAGGAGATACTACACGCATTTATGCTAGCGTAACTTAACAAGCGTTACTATAAAATCAGCCAATGTGATCGAGAAGACCTTTATTGAAGGAAAAAGGGGAAATTTTCGGGCTCCCGGCCTCGTGGGTGGTTACGGCCCTGTCATTTAGATAGATGTCTCAGTAACGAGCTCGTTACTAACGGCAGTTCTCTCAATAAAATTTTATGATTGTGATGATTAATGAAGCAACGCTGCGCTCCTAGTTCCTCATTGAATGTCCATGACCCGTATTCCTTAACCTTTGTGCGCGTTTGATATTCGTGCCCACTCTGTATGTCCATCTTTCCTATTTTATTTTTTGTTTTGTATTTTATACACATTTACACATTTGTACACGGGAGAGGCTGAAGAGATTGCATATGCACTTTTTGCCACGGTGCACTTGTACAGCAATGTATTGAGTAAGTAAGTATAAATATAATTGTTATTTCGTAAGTATAGGTTTTGTGTGTCACTTGAACTTAAATTTATTAATTCACGATGTATATTAATAAATAATAATTGTGTTTATATCATGATAGGTGCAAGCTTTGCTTTACGATTTGAAATTTGAAACAGATATAAAGATAACAAATAACTATTTGGTATCTAACGTAAAATAAAAGACCGGGGGAGCTTTTCGAGCTCATACCACCATCGCCCTTTTACCACCGAACCTCCAGACGTACTGCAGGATATCATCCCCACCTAGTAGAAATTCCACTATGTCGCACTGAGCGCTTCATCTCATCATTTTTACTGCGCACTGGCAGGGAGTGGAATTCTCTGCCATCGTCTGTGTTCCCAAAAACTTATAACCTGAATACCTTCAAGGCGAGAGTTAATAGGCATCTTCTGGGGCAGCTCGCTACATCGTAGATCTCATCTACGCTCACCATCAGGTGAGATCGAGGTCAAGAGCTGTCTTACAAGATATTTAAAATAAAAATAATCGTAATACAGTGTTAGATTAGTAAATAAAACATGAAAAACCATTGGTGGCCTCATTAAAAGCAATATCTTCCGGGTAAATAGTTTGAACTATCAGTGTTGATAAAAAATTCAAAGGTCATAACAAGAATTACCAGTTTTTTTTTGTTGTAAATGAAATAGATCGTTGTTTTTCAGTAGAAATAGATTGATTTTTTCATATTAAAATTTATTTATGTCAGAGCATGACAAAAAGCAAAAGTAATGTATGGATACTTTATAATATACTAGCTGACCCGGCAGATTTCGTATCGCATTTCTTTTTTTAGGGTTCCGTAATCAACAAGGAACCCTTATAGTTTCGCCATGTCCGTCTGTCTGTCTGTCTGTTCCCAGCCTAGCTCATAGACTCTTAGTACTAGAAAGCTGTAATTTAGCATGGATATACGTATTAATCACGCCGACAAAGTGGTGAAGTAAAATTTTGAAAAATATTTTTTGTTACCTTCCCTACACGTGAAGTGGGGATGACATTTTTTTTCAAAAATATTGCGGGTTTGTGGAAACAGTTTTTTGATTGAGGCATCCGTTTGTGATGTGCACAATGTAACTATTAAGATTTAAAGTGCAAAATTTTGTTAGAGTCAAGTTTCCCCCCCTGTTGTATATATGACGAAGTTAAAAGGAAAACTATCACAGCTAAGTAGGCTTTACATGTTTACGAGTAACAGTCGACCAACTTATAAAATGTACTTGGCGCAGTACAAATTCCTCATTGGGAACTACTTAAATAACGTCAGGTGTGTGAAACCGGTAGTATCTACATTTAAAGCCATCGTTAAATAAATGTTCATAAAAACCCTCTTCTCAGAGTCAGCATTATTGATATAGGCTACGGAACCCTACACTGCGCGTGGCCCGACACGCACTTGGCTGGTTTTTTTTTAAATATAGTCTATGTTACTCAGCGCTAATGTAGCATTCTAATGGTGATAGAATTATTTTTGAGTTTATTCGTTGCAAACATGTATACAAAAATACAAAGCTTTCTTCTTTATAATATTAGTATAGACTTACGTGCATAAAAGTCGCAAACTTTAAAAAAAATCACTAGCTGTGCCCCGCGGTTTCACCCACGTTAATAGTCATAGTGTGATGTAATATTGCCTATAGCCTTCCTCAATAAATGGACTATTCAACACAAAAATAATTTTTCAATTAGAACCAGTAGTTCCTGAGATGAGCGCGTTCAACTAAACAAATAAACAAACAAACTCTTCAGCTTTATAATATTATTATTTAAAAATAATTAATACGCCATGTTTAATACAGCGGTCACTGGAAGTATGGTAGGTATATATTTTTGACCGAACGATCATACATTATTATGTAGTAAGACCAACTACGGAACAACCATTGTTGTTCCGTAGTTGATCTTGGCGTTGTAAATAGGTATGACTTCTGTATACGTAACAGGCCCCTTAATAATATCTATTTCTGTAAAGTTCTTATCCTGCACAAGATGCATCTTACTATTAAAAATCAATTATACGAAATTGACATAAAAATCTAAGCTTTAAGTACCGTGAGGAAATGAAATGAGATTAATGTTTTATAATAAAAGATAATTTTAAATCTGACGTGTACCTACGGATAGAATCTGCAATTTATGAAGAACGTAAAAATAAATAATTGTTCTAATATTAGCTGCATATTCACGGTTGCCAACTGCAGTATATCATAATATTTATAAATTTTTGACTAATGTTAGGCTGGTAACGTAAAATTATTCTTAAGACAATAAATAACTAGCTGATTCTATTTTTATTTATATATTCGGAAATTAACACGCTAATTCTCAAACAACATTCCAGGCAAGCACTTATCTAGATCTTATTAGGATAGCTCACGATTTACCCGCAAAAGACATGAACTTTTTAGTAGTTGACATTTAAATGTTTGCTTGGTCGTCTTGGTGAGCGGAGCGGGAGCGGTCGCGGGGTGGCTAGCAAAAATGCAAAGGCATTTTTGCAGCGGGATCGCTCGGGATTACCGCAGCCACACCGCAGCGTCAAAAATTCACAGATTTCGCAGTCCCCGCAAGAATCGAAGCATTGAAAATGAATACAACAATTTACGAAAAAAGAAACATTTTATCTTAAATAACACAATTCCAACTTTAATGCAATTACTATAACGATCGGTCAATAATTAAAGAAGCTACATCACTTTTTATATACGGAAATACCCGTTTTTATCCAATACCATATCTAAAGGGACCACCTACAGGTCACAATTATTAACCGATTTTCAAAATTTTTTCGCCATTTTGTAGCTAAACTAAAACCGTAGGACCCTTTTTCCATTTTTCTTCAGTCGGTTTTTTTTTAAATATTTACAATTTAGTGTACTAACACCCACCAAAAAACCCGACAAAAACTTGATAGAAAAAAAAATTTCTATCCAGTTTTCAAAATTAACTCTTAAATAAATTCCTCAACTCTTGGTACTATTTCCATCTCGATTCTCTCAAAATCCTCGGAGCTATGGCCAAAAATACGTCTCAGGCGATTTGATAACCATTTTCAATGGTAAAATAACTTGAAACATTCGACAGTCGCCTGTTCCGCTCGTGTACCGCTCGCTCTCTTGCCGCGCCGATCTCGCTGTTCGTCGTGTTTTATTTGACATTCGATCACGTTAATGAAAACGAAAAGTAGTATGGCATTGAAGCAGCGCCTCCTGGCGACATACGAAAAGAGTTAAAATTTTGCCATAAAAATTTTTGTTTTCGTAAACATAATCGATTAATCAATCGCAAAACTCACACTATTTAATGTATGCGTAGAGCGTCACCGCCATCGCTCCCGCCCCGCTCACCGCAGACGTCGAGGACGCGGCCTTACTTTAAGATTAAAAATCTTGTTCGCACCTTTTGTTAAAAGATATTAAATTAGTAATCAATGATTTTTTTTCGAATTCTTCTTCCCTCATTTGACCGTTCGGAGTCGTTAACAAATAAGCATTTGACAACATGAAAAAATTTGCTATACCAAAAAGGTTATAGACACGACCTGTAGTATCAGGTGGTTCCGCACCTGATAACAATTAATGTAAAGAGTAACTTAACATCGTAACATCCGGCAAAACGAGTAGATACATTTCAAAGCCGATAAAAACTGAAATCGTGATATTTTACAGTACAATTAGCTTCGACAAGGTGATTTATGATGCAGATATCACTTACACGGCTTGCAGATTGTATTTTAATGCTACTTATTAGGAGTTATCTGATAACACCTGGGTTTCGTTACTGCTGTTGTAAATGTCAATACAATGCAAGTTATATTGCTTTCAGCACATGCACAAAGTCACAGCGCTCGATAACGGAGATTACAATAATGTGAATGCAATTTATTCAGGCGAATATCTAAAATTGTTATTGGTTAATAAAAGTCAACTGTTAGATTTGTTGTAAAGTCTAGAACAAATCTAACAGTATCTAATTTAGTAGTTAGATATACCTAATCAGCCAAATTCGTGATATTCCGAATTCGTTAAGTTCCTAGTTCGTATTTTTTACATACAATCTTCTCCCTAAATCAAACAACTATATATAATGCCCTTGCTAGTTTCTAGCTGGTTCTGCTCCGTGGGTGGGTACAAATTCTTATGCTATGACTTACGAACCGAGATGGCGTAGTGACATCATAAGAACTTATTTGATGAAGCCTAAACTGAATAAAACATTTTAAATTTTGGATGATAAAAAACCATATTGCATTTTATTTTAGTCATCTGTTACAACGTAAACAATTAAATGTAGGGAGCGGTTTTCTTGGAGGCCAATCACCTTTTTAATGTTTATCCGATAAAGTAATAAAAACATATTAATTTATTGAAAAAAAAAAAATTATTACTTATCTTTAGCGAAATTAATAGAAAAATTTCCTTTTTTTTTATTAATATTAAAGACCAAGTTTTGAAGTAGGTATGACTAATCTGGAAGGTGACGAATTCGTCATAAGACTGAATTACAAACACCTAATCACGTCAGTCTAAATCTCTTTAACAGATAAGTAATACAGTTTGTGCTAAGTTATCTATATCACATTCTGCTATTCAAAACTATAAATAATTTTCTTCTACCACGGGAGAGAGAGAGAGAGAGAGCTAGCTGACAACGCGCATGGTGATTGATAATATATAACTGGCTGCCTAGTGCGAGTTTTTAGTGACATACGATCACGTTATCGAAAACGAGAATTTGTATTGCAAGTTTTAGCTCTCTTATGTCGCCAGAAAGAGCTGTTTCAATGCCATACGTTCGTTTTCGTTAACTTGATCGATTGTCAAAGTGAAACTCGCATTAGGCATTATAAAGAGAGTTATTTCATTGAACAGTAACGGCCCTCCTTGCTATGAACACATATTTCATTACAGATCCCAGCCGACCCCCGACGACTCGTCAGGCAAATCCGGGGCGAAGTTCTACCAGAGCTACGACCGCCTGTTCATCCTGAAGACCCTTACTTCGGAGGAGGTGGAGAGGATGCACTCCTTCCTCAAACATTACCATCCGGTGAGTTTTTTTTTCAAATAAACTTAAAAATAAGTACAATTTGAAAAAAAGTGTTGACAAATTTCCACATGCGGGTTGGGATAGAACCACGATAGCATAAAGGTAGTGTACCTGACCCGGTATGTAACGGGGTACGGGTTCTAGTCACGCTCGTGTCAATTTTTTCAACACTTTTCAAATTTTAAGTGATAGGTACAGATGGGTGATATACTTACACATACTATAATATCATATACGAGTGCTTAACTGTTTTGGCACTGAACATTTCCGAGCGGTAAGTACCTGAACAAACAATTTGATTACAATGTACAAATTGTTATCTTTTTTAATTTAATTTGTCATTTTTTAATTTGAAGATTACCGGTTCCAATAGAATCGCTCGCCAATACCCGTCTGTATAGCTAACATACCTATGTGTTTCGACTCTAAAACGCCTTCGTTAAGTGCACGAGCACTGGCTACATTTGCTTAGTAGCAATGTCCTAAAAGAAGGTATAAACTTCCGTTTGTTCTTCAGAATACCAGAGATTTAACCTGTCAATGATAAGTTGAGTGAGTCACGTAGTAAGTAAAGTGAAGTAAACAGCCTATAACTGTCCCACTGCTGGGGAAAGGCCTCCATCATTGAAATCAAGTCATCGCTACAATTGATGGGTAATGGCTTAATCACCACGCTTGCCAAATGCGGGTTGGTGATCACAAACTCGGGCTATGCATCGAAAAATCCGAAATACATTTTACTAGTCACGTGTTATATACTAATCTTGCATTCGGCGAAGCTCCCTGTTCCGATGATTTATATGCCGTTATCAGATAGAGCCATACATATCACTATGCGTGTTAATACCAATTTTAACATGATAATGCGTTTGTATGGACTTTCACCAACTGTTAAAGAACTGTAATGTTGCAGTTGGGTAACCGCTGCCGCGTCGTGGTTCCGTCTGTGCGTCTGTGCTATAAAAAGCTTATAATAGAAAATGATTTAATATTTAATTAATATGAATTATGCGGAAAGAAGTTGCAGATGGTTGCAGAAGCATTATAAATGGAATAATGTAGAATGTTTTGACTTAAAGGACAATGGGCAGATTGACAACAACAACAACATTTACTATGACAGCTTTGTTGAAATGTTTGTCCGTTCTGAGTTATAGGTATTAAGAATAAGGTAAAAATGAATACCTATCAATATTTATTATTAGTGTTTACGTGGTGTTTACTTTATATTTCAATTGATAATTACGAAATACTTAATATACAACGATATTGATGTTATTTTCCCGTAGACACTAAGATATTACAATATTAATAGATATCCCTTTTTACCTTATTCTTAACACCTATAACTCAGAACGGACAAACATTTCAACAAAGCTGTCATAGTATATGTTGTTCCAGTTAATCCAACGACATAATTATGTCTTCGCTATTGAAGGGGGTGTACCAGCTTCCATATATTTTTGCCCATTGTCCAACAAGCTCGCTTTTCACTAGAAATAGATGTTAGTTGTTAGTGTACCAACTGTAATTTTCCATGCAGTAACAAAGACGTTTTACATAAAGTAACTACATATTTGTGAGCTCGATAGCCTCTAGTGGTAAACTTTCTCGGTCTGCGATTGCTGAAGTTAAGCAACTTTAGCAAAGGCCGGTCATCGAATGACTTTTCAAAATGTATCATCTCGAACTGCTTTGTGCTTCGGAAGGCATTTGAAGCCGTTGCTCCGTCGTCGTTAACAACCACTAATCCGCACTAGACGGCGCGAGGTGGTTTATGGCCCGTTGTCAGGGCTTGAAACCGGTTCAAAATTAACCGGTTTCATTAGGGTGAAACCTGTACTATCGTTAAGTACCGTTCCGGAGCGAAACCAAATAGGAGCGATATTTCGAACCTAAATAAACCGGTTTATTTCTAGCGATCGCTAGCTGCGACTTGTTGTAGCTTGTTAGACGAAATACCCGCGCAGCGCGCACCAATATTGCGTCGCGAGCGTTATCTCATTTTGATAGTTGCGCGCATCCTATCAATATAGGTCGAAAACGTAAATCAAGTATTGATCATTTTAAATTTTAACCGGTTTATTAAAAAAACCCATCTTTTTGTAAACCGGTTCAAAAACCGGTTCAATGGAACGTAACCTTTTTAATAAAGTTCCATGCATAATTTCGTGAAATCGGTTCAAAAAATTAACCGGTTTCCAAGCCTTGCCCGTTGTTATTGTGGCGTTTCTATCCATAGCGACCCAGCAGTGACATAAAATGAGCTTGTAAGGAAACCTAACTAGTACTAATGAGTATTGTTTATTGTCCACAGTATATTGTAGAGCGGCACGGCAAGACGCTGCTGCCGCAGTACCTGGGCATGTACCGCCTGACCGTCGACGGCATCGAACACTACTTGGTCGCCACCAGGAACGTTTTCTCCAACCACCTCAACATACACAAGTTGGTACCATTAATACGGTTTAACATATTGTTTTCTCAAAACAGAATACAATATTCGCTTACATTGAGAAACACAAATTTATCCCTTTAACAGACAACATGATTGAATATTTGGTATTCATTGGTATTCAATCTTATCTCAATCACATAAAGATCAAAACGCGGTGGGATATATACATCCCTCTGACTAAAAGGGTTATAATAAAATATACAGCAATCATTGTTCTTTATCTTCTTCTTCAACTTAACTTCTTGTCAGTGTAGCCCTGTCCATTCTTCTTTAGGAAATAGCCTAATATGCTAATTAAAATATTATATGTTATACCAATATAAATTATAGACTTATTGGCGCACGGACCCAAAGTGAGACTTGGCCTCCGAAATGAGACTCGCCACTTTCCCCTGTCTATTGCAGTCTCTTGCCAGTTGACGGCTCCGAGGTCGCGCAGGTCAGCTTCCACCCTATCGCTCCAGCAGTACCTGGGGCGAACAATCGTGGCTGAGCCTAACATAATAGGAGAATACAAATCACACAGACTCCGTTGGCTCGGTCACATGGTTAAAAATATGATAATAAAAATAGTCTAGTTCTGCCACACCATTTGTCGGCAAAGCTTTTGGTCTCTACATTTTGTTTGATTCACCGACATGAAATACAACCTTAAAAAAATGCCCAAACTAAATATTACCAAACAATTATAGTAACTAGTGGTCGCCCAGTGGTCGAAATTCGACTAAATTTATTAAGGCTACACGGATTGTATCCTAAGCAAAGAAAAATTAAAAAAGATAGAATGTGAGTTTGGATGGCATTGAAAGATCTCGGCCGCTCCTCTTCCATTTTTGAAATTTTTGAAAAGAGTATATTTGCGTGTGTCAAATACATATGCGTGTGTGTCAAATACATGGTAGTGTGTGTAATGTTTGTTCTATTGATTTATGTATTTTGTATGCATAATTAAAAAAAATATATTAACATTCTGTAATCCTTCTCTATATAAACTATAACAGCCGGTTGCACCAAAACTTTCATTTTACGAATTCGTAAAAAGTAACGTAAAAAGTAAACGTATAATGTAAAACGTTGTGGTACCACGCTTTGCGATACGTTTTACGGTTACATTATACGGTTACTTTTTACGTAGCTCAAACCTTGCTCATAACGTAAAAGTATAAGATTTTGACAGTTCGTTCGTGTTTGCAATTCGTGTTGGAGGTTAGAAAACGCTCTATTTATTTAAAGAAACGTGCTCTGAGAGAATAAATCACGATAATGTCTTCCACAAGTTCTAACAGTGATAGTGAAATTATTCAATATATCACTCGCCGTCGTCAGAGAACAAATATTAGAGTAGACCAAATGCTCATTGAAGGTAGCGATTATTGTGCCGCTATCGAATCAGCAAGACCACGGCACATTACATTTGCAGATGTATTGAACATGAAGTTCCATCTAATACTCCAAGATCAGTTTCAAATCTACAACTTAACTTTAATACCTACGGGGAGCTAGGTACTTCACAACGAAACGAAACACCATCATTACACCATCGCTAATGTATATGAAAACCCGAAATATACAAATAAACAATAACGATCTATCCCCAAAAAGCCCAATAAAGTACCTAACGTTATTGTAAGTAGATAGATATTTACTTTTCTTGCAGAATGTCATATTCCAAAATAATCATCATCATAATCATCATCAGCTCATTTTATGTCCCCACTGCTGGGGCACGAGCCTTCCCTATGGGTGGATAGGGAGAACGGGCCATAAACCACCACGCGGGCCCATTGGTGGAAAAAAATATATTTTCCGTTATTAAATGCACTTTCATTACTATTTCAAAACTACAAATAATAATAAACAAACCATCAACGTCACGCTACTGACACTTATGACGCTAATTATCATGGCTTACTACATGTAAAATAAAAACTACCATGGTAGTAAAAAACTACTGAGGTAAAATGGTAAAATTAACGCTTCATTTGTGTAGCAAGTAATTTTACTGATACTTTTACTCGTATTTTGTTGGTGCAACGTACATTTACGAATTCGTGAAAGTAACGGAATAGTTTATGTAAAACGTAAAACTGAATTTGTAAATGTATATCAATTTTGGTGCAACCGGCAGTAGGTGTGCGAAATTTCATACTCCTCCGTCCGCGCAATTTTCGTAAAAATGGGTACAAAGTTTTTGCTTCACGTATTAATATATAGATATTACGAGCGGTACAGTAAAAACTGAACACAGTAATAACATTTTTCTGACAATTAAAACAATTGAATTGAATAGTGATTTGAATAATTTAACAAAAGATTACAAATGGTACAGCAGTATTTCAAACTGCCATTTTACTATAATATTCGTAGCCAATCGGTGACTCACCGCCTTTTAAATTGTAAATAACATCATTATGTTTCAGATGTTCAAGGTGTAATACCTAAACATTGAAACAACGCTAGCTAAGACCGTATTAAACAAGCGCTTCTAAAATTTGTCAGGGTATTTAGTGTCTGGAAGCTTAGTTTTACAAGTGCCATTTTTGTTATCAATATAAAACACTTTTAACTGTTTCTAGTTAGTATGGTAATGTTCTAAGCTTCGTGTCTCGATGAACGCATACTACCGATTATAATAATAAGATGTATATTCAAGAAAGAGAATAATAATAATAATATGGTTTAATTTTTTGAGGGAGACGAGAGAGAGTATCTCGGTTTAAGACGACATCTCGATTTGTAAATATTCAAAAAGGCTGATCCTTATTGGCGCTGTCATAAGGTCGACAATAAGTAGCGCGTAATAAGTAGTAGCTGTGTTTTGAATATACAAAATTATACAATCATGTATTTGAGCTTAACGCTTAGTACTACATAGCCACCTGGCAACTTACTTAGTTTTTTTTTAACCAAAGACCTTGGTTACGAATTGCGACGGTTTCAGCAACATATATGCGTTATGGTTACATTGTTATTGGTTATACATTATTCTACGAGTCTAATCTATACTAATATTTTAAAGAGGAAACCTTTGTATTTTTGTATGTATGTATGTATGTTTGCAACGAATAAACTCAAAAACTACTGAATCGATTTAAAAAATTTTTTCACCATTAGATTGCTACATTAGCGCTGAGTAACAGGCTATATTGAAAAAAGAATATTTAATATAATAATAAAAACGACAATTTAATTTTTCAATAGAAAATGATTTGCTTGTTTTGTTGTCATGGAAACCATTGATATATATTTAACTCAATGATGGAAACTGTCAAAGCGGTACGAAGTCCGCGGGGTCAGCTAGTAATTATATAAAAATGGCTATTGAAGTGTTTAGAATTACATAAGTGCCTTATAGTAATATGTTCCTCATAATTCTGATATTAGTTCAGAAAAAAGTATATAAGTATTGAGGAAAAACATTTTATAGAACGAAACTTTACGATCCTTCGAAAAAACAATTTGTCCATACATCTTTATAGGAAATACGACTTGAAGGGTTCGACCGTGGACCGCGAGGCGTCAGAGAAGGAGCTGGAGAAAGACCTCCCCACCCTCAAAGACAATGATTTCATCAAGCAGGGTGTGCGCATCGACATCGGTGACCAGGCGAAGGACAAACTGCTGGAGACGCTCACCGCCGACGTTGAGGTAACGGCGCTATGTAAAGGTTTATTTATTTACAAGATAAAATTAAATTGGAAAAATCAACCAGCTTCAGGAAGCTCGAGTGGGAATCGAACCCACGACCTTTGGATAACCGGTCTAATGCTCTGACCGCTGAGCTACCGAGGCCCCGGATATTATTTATTTTTTTATTTTGGAAATGTTTAAATAATTTTTAACGCAAATTTTGTTACGACCGAATTACAATAATAATTATTTATTTTGGTTCTTCAACGTTAAAAACATGACACATTCATTAAAATAATCTATTAAATTGTTATAAACTAACTCCCTCATTCATAAAAAAACTATTTAAGCATTATTTAGTTAAATAGTGTTTTGTCAACGTCACACAAACATTTTGAATTTGAGAAAAAGAGACAAAACAATGATTAACTAAATTATGCTTAAATAGTTTTTATGAATATGGGGGTAAATGCTATAACAGTTATAGAAAAACACAACATGCACAACAGTTAAATACTTACTTTTTACATTAACCTAAAAAATATAAAACCTTAAAACAGTTAAAACTTACAAATTTTTGAAAGTACTTAAAAGAAAAATTTAAAATTATTTAAACCTAAACCCAATGAACACTTTTAATTTTAAGCAAAGATATGCTTAAATCTATATCACTACTTTTAGATAAAGCATTGTACGTCCTACAGAGTCTTGGTATGATAGAGTTTATTTAGACTAATGTTAGTCTGCGACATAGGTGGGACATACAATTACTAATTATTTTTGTATGTACTGGTGTTTGCTGTATGTATTTAATCGACGACATATTTCAGTGTACTTTAAGATTTACCGCTCGGCTCAGCTCGACGAGCACGGGCGTCTCGTGATGCAGCAAGCGGATGCGTTAAAAAATCTTAATTTTTTGTTATTTTAACTAAAATCTTTAACTTTATATTGAATACTAGATGACCCGGTGAATTTCGTATCACCTACATGTATTTGTGAAAAATATGGTCAAAATTTAAAACAAAACTTTTATCTACATTAAATGCAACACAGTTATACACTTAATCAATTTAAAGGTTTTTTTGCGGTGCGTAAATATATAAGGTCACTTTTTATCAACTGCAAATATTTTGACAAATCATCTAATTATATCAGAGAAATAAGGCCCTAGTATTAAAAAAAAATTCAGGCTAGTTTTTTTTTTACTTTTCCTGACACAAAAATTGTAATATTTTTAAGAGCTTTTTTTTAATGAAACTAGCGGCACATATAAGCGGTGAAGGCATTACGGCCTCTCTGTTTCGGCTCCTTTGAATTGAAACTACCGATAGTGCTTTATTTTTCTTTTCAATCGAAATGTCTTTTGACGTTTTTCTTGAAAACTAGTGTATAAAAATTTAAGGTATACAAGGTATATAAGGTACCTATAATAATATCATAAAAATAGTTTATATATTTTGTTGAATTTATCCTCAAAATATTTGCAGTAGATAAAATGTGATCTTATATAAAGATGATGGTTTTCCGACAATTTTTTTATAACACAAACTACTCAGTAAATAATAAACAAATATATTGCTCATATTCAACGTTTTCCATACAGTTCCTCACGAAACTCCACCTAATGGACTACTCCCTGCTACTGGGCATGCACGAGTGCGGGCGCGGCGAGGCCGAGGCGGAGGCGGCGCGCGCGGCCGCCGACAACGAGTCCGACAACGCCGACACCGACACCGACACCGACACCGACAACCGCCACCACGGCGACAGGTGGGCCGACGTTCTCACGTAGGTACTGTTTTATGGTGCAACCGCGGGAGCTTCGTCGCAGAATATACCTTATATTGTATACTAGTACAATCCTGAGGCTCTGAAACATTTTTTACACGAGACATATTATGACACACTGACACGCGCACGCCGACACGGACTCTGACACTGGCACTGATATAGTGACACATATGGAATTACACAAAAATTTATAAAAAAAATGTTTACTGGATAAACGATTGATAAACTTTTTTTTAGTTAATAAAAAAAATATTAATATTTTATCCGCAATAATTGAAATGACTTAAAAACACACGTTACACAAGACCCATACAAGAGGAAGCTTATAACGAGTTTGGTAATGCCGACATTGTCACCGACACCGACAACCGCTACCACGGCGACAGGTGGGCCGACCGACGTTCTCACGTAGGTACTGTTTAATGGTGCAACCGGCGAGAGCTTCGTCGCAGAATATAACTTATTTCGGTCTTTGATATAACAAATCAGACTTCTTTTTATAGCTAATTATCAAAGTTAAATTGCATATAGATGACTGGTCTACGAACGTAAAGCAAATTAAGAAGATAATATCATTCTGTATTTAAAAAAACACGACATGTTATGTATGACACACTGACACAAATACTGACACTGACATCGATAGGTACAGACGTCGGCACATCATAAAGTTTAAAGGCATAAAGTTTAAAGTCTATTGAGGAAATTTGAGAGTTTGTGGTAGGTAGACGACAACCGCCATCACGACGACAGGTGGGTCGACGTTCTCACTAGGGTTTCTTTTTCTCAATTGGCCTTTATTTTAAATTGTTTATCCTGCAATGTAAAAGTTTCCAATATGACTTTAAAAATATACAATAATATTCTGCCGCGAAGTTTTCGCTAGCTTGTCCTTACTTCTAGCTTGCGCTTCTGTGGTTCGTCTTAATGCTGTGTAGCTACTAAGGCAGAAGGAGTAACTGAAGAACTTTACTACAAAGTACTACTGGAGAAAAGGTAGGTGTGTGTCTATGTTTGTATGTTAAGGCGAAGGGTAAGGCACACTAGCGCCACCAATTGATAATTTGACAATTACTAACGGACCGGATGTTTTTTTAAACATTTCGTACCGTCCGATAACAGGAAAGCATCCATAGTATTTATTTAATAATTGTGCACTACTTTTTGTTGCGTGGTTTATTCACAAAACGGGCTATCGCATTTATTCACAAACAATGGCCACTTTTGGTGTTAGCGAATGAATACAAAAACAAACCTAAAAGTAGTGCACAATTATTAAATAATAGATGTTTGCCTAGTGTCGGAAATTCCGCAATGTTTGAAAAAAAATACAGTTTAGCAGTTCTCAAATTAAATCTATTAGCGGCTCTAGTGTGCCTTACCCTTCGCTTTAAGTGAATGTTGTCATGTTCTTTTAACCTTGACCGCCACAGTCAGCTTTAATCGACAATTAGTGATAGCGTGACTGGTACGCCAACGTCAACGATCGACAATATTTATAGTTTACAAAAACACAAAATATAAAGATATTTGGTGTAATCCTTATTCCTGTTGCAAGTTTTTACTCTGAATTGAATGCTTGGCGTACAGGTCACGGCGTCGTATTTATGCTGTGGCGATCGAAAGGTCGAATGTCTTGACTACTGAGGCCAGTGCGAGTTTTGTTAAACCTTTCTTACTATACATTGTTTTACACAATTTTTGGATGTATGTTGTAACAGCGCTACGCTATAAGAGAACGTACTGTCGCTACTCATATAAAATTAGCTAGCGATCTGTTATGAAATTCGAGATGAGATGTTTGCCAGGGCTAAACAGTAGGTAATAAATAATAATAGTTTCCTACTGGGGATATAATAAAGTAGTCTTTATGTAAACTCAGGTTCTCTATATTTGCCGTGATGAATACGTCGTTCTGTTATTCCGTTGTGACGTAAAATATAATTAAGGGGGTGGAGCGCGGCCGCAAAACTGCGAGTTTCAAGTTTCTTTATGATAGCGAGCGAGCGGCGCGTGGCAGTGGTGTGACAACGGCGCACGACAAGAATACGCACGCACACTAATATCTGTACAGAGTAGGCTGGTGATTTAATTAGAGCAATGTTTACTTTCGTAAAATCATAGGCGTTTGGGTAAAAAATAATAAAAGTCATAATATTTTCATATTCATATTTTTTAATTGAAAAAAAAAGACAACAGTGGCCTGCGGAATATCACTACAAACTTTTTGATGTCGGATCATTGTTTCATTTGTGCTATATTTACAAAGTTTCTGAAGAAATAAGTTTTTAGATATCATTCAGTCAGTATCAGTATTGTTATGCAGTTTCTGGGTATCTGTTTCAAATTCCAAGACAACCATGGCCTTGTGAAAGGATCAAGCTAACCTACACTAGTCTTTCTTAATGTATATAATCGTCTTCCTTAATGTATATGACCTATTCAGCGCCTAGCACCAGCGACTTAAAAACACGTAAATTTTCAAAATTCCGCGCGGCACCCCCTTAAATAAACACTCATTAGCATGTACAAGTATGATGTTTTAGTTAGAATGACTAAAATCTAATGAAACTCGCGCTGGGTTCTTGAAATAAAGTGATTATTAACTACATTTCTGTAACTACTGCATGAAATTGAAGGTCTGTGTGCAATAACTGTTCCTGTGAATGTCCGGAGTATCTTCTCAATCAATCAAAATTAACAATACTATGAGCAATGCCTCTTATTAGAATGTTTATATGAATGTTATTTATGGTGTTGGAAATATAATATAACATTTTTTTTCGCTGTATTTTATCTTGTTAAATGATTGTGATTGACATACTAGTTAGGCTTTTTAACGATGCCATGTATCTAGCTCGAACACCTGAGTCTTGGAAAAACGCTGCGGTAACAATCATCCATAAAAAAGGGGCCATTTCAAAGCTAGGTAATTACAGGCCTATAAGTTTGCTCTCCCAGGTTTATAAACTGTTTGCTAAGATCCTCTGTAACCGCCTTACCCAAAAGCTTGATGAATATCAGCCATCTGAACAGGCTGGCTTCCGGAGTGGATTCTGTACCATAGATCACATCCATTCAGTCAAACAGCTGATGGAGAAAAGTCACGAGTTTAACTGGCCCCTTTTTATGGCCTTCGTGGACTACGAGACAAAGACGAAAAATATCGAAAATCTATAGATCGATCGATACCTCGATTATCGAGGCAGTGCCACTACAAACTCGAGTAACCAATTCTTAGCTGTTTCGGTCCCATACAAATTCTAGATTACGCTAATTCAGCGGAACTTTAGAAATTCACTTAATAAAATAAAATATTATTTAAATAAAAATAAAACATTTCGCATCAGGCACTCTGACAAGGATTTCTAGTTCAATGCGTTCTTTCTATCACGATTGACTATAACTACTGTAGTAAAAAGCGCAATGAATTAAGAATTGTCTCGCCGCCTCGCAAGACGCTTGCGCTCGTGTCATAGCGTGCCCGAAGCGTGTCGTAGCGCTCCCCTTGTCAATGTGTGTAAGAGCCGATGGCGCAGGTGGGGGTACAACACGCCACCGGACAGCCCGCGCGGGTTCGCGCGCCAGTCGTCGCTGCGCTACCAGGGCATCATCCCCGAGCTGGACATCTACGCCATACCCAGCCAGGAGGGTGAGTGTTACCACCGCACCGCCATTGTAAAAAAAATAAAAAAAAATATTTTGCAACATTCTTCATTGCTGCTCCACTCCTATTACAGCCGAAATTAATAACCTATCCTCAGCAAGCGATTAGCCTACTAGAGATTTGTTGCTTAGTTATTTCTGTTAATTATCGGAAAATAACAGCGGTTGCTAGGTAACTAAACTAAGATAGGTTATTAATTTCGGCTGTTAGTCATAGCGTGATGTAATATAGCCTATAATATAGCCTTCCTCAATAAATGGACTATTCAACACAAACATAATTTTTCAATTCGAACCAGTAGTTCCTGAGATTACCGCATTCAACCAAACAAACAAATAAACTCTTCAGCTTTCTAATATTAGTATAGATTAGGTAAGGGTTCACGTAGTAGTCTTAACGAATGGGGTATTAAACCACGATTTCTTATGCATTCAACTTGAGTATTACATCGGTTAGGCTTTCGAAGCTGTAGCTTTTATTTTTTGGCTACGTTTCCACCAGATCTGTGCTACTAAGCGGTGTGTAAAATAAATCCTCATAGGATTGCTTCATATTCCTTGCACCGTTCGGGCGGTGTGAAATTAAGTTATCCTATTGATGAATCTTTGCCTAGCGCACCGCTTAGCTTCCTCACACAACTCTGTCGGAAACGGTAGCCGAAGGGATGTATGTGTAGAGGTATGCTCAGATTGGACGATATAAATCGCGATTTAATTCGCTCCGTTAACAACATTATTATTGATGTGTTTTAAATATATAAGGTCACATTTTTATCAACTGCAAATAATTTGAGTATAAATTCAACAACATATATAAACTATTTTTATGTAAAAACCTTAAATTTTTATACGCTAGTTTTCAAGAAAAAAGAAAAATAAAGCACTTTCAGTAGTTTCAATTCAAAGGAGCCGAAACAGAGAGGCCGCAATGCCTTTACCGCTACACGTGCACCTAGTTTCATTCAAAAAAGCCGACAGAGAGGCCGCTCTTAAAAACATTATAATTTTGGTGTCAGGAAAAGTAAAAAAAAACTAGCTTGAATTTTTTTAATGCTAGGGCCTTATTTCTCTGATATAATTAGATGTTTTGTCAAAATATTTGCAGTTGATAAAAAGTGATCTTATAGAGTAATTTATGGCCTTAGTTGGCCTACTGTTAAAATAATGCATTTATAGACCAAATTCAACAAATCAGACAATACCGTACATCTTGTATTAAAAAAAAACATTTTAAGACTGATTGGTCACTGTGGTTTTCACATTAGTTTAAAGAATTATTTTAACTTTCAGGTTCGCCCAAGAAAGAAATATACTTTGTTGCGCTAATTGACGTGCTGACGCATTACGGTGTAAAGAAACAGGTAAGCAAAATTATTTATTTATTCAAGTATATAACTAATAATAATTATGTTTTCGTTATTATCAGCATAAAAAATGCATTTATGTATTTCTTAATTTGTATATTTTTATGCGCCATATAAATGTTTCTATTTTTATCTTTTTATTAAGCACCTTTATCTATTTTTGGGAAACCATACAAACTTCAAAGTTTTAATACAAAATAAACGTATATTCAACACCAGTGCTTATGGGATTCAAAGTCTATTATAGAAAGTTTCAATATAGCACAAAGAATTACCGAAAAAAAAACTACTTACTATTTAGAGCTCTGTATTTTTCTTATACGCAGAGGACTGTCTTACTACAATAATCAATTTAAATACTGTTCTAACACGTGTTTAGTTAGCTAATCACTGATTAAGCAGCTTTAGATGAACAACTGCTTACCACATATTACCTATCATATCATAACCATATCTATTGTGTCTTTCTGGACAACTATCAGTTCTTTTTGCCTGGTAACACCGTAAACATTAATTTATCTGTTCCATTTTAAGCAAAAAACCTATGAATAAATACATGTTTTGATGTATGAGTTTATGTTCAATTTAGTTTCAAAGTAAGTAAATAAATCAGAGTTCTTGTATATTTTTAATTTTCTATCAAAACGATTAATTTGGTAATTTTCAAAAAAAAACGTGAGTTGGTTTTTAAAGAAATTGGAACTGATTTTTATAGGATATCGCTGAAATGTATAAAGACTCTTAACGTGGCAAAGAAAACATAAAATTAAATATTGTATTTATGTTTTATAAGTAATTTTAATTTGTTATGCACTAATTAAAATGTGTTTTTATTCTATATATTTATTGTTTTCTAACTTTTACTCCAACACATTGAAATGAAACAACTTTTACGGATCTCCTTGCGTTTATTTTACACATTTGATTTGATTTTATTTAATTTTATCCTTTACAGTCATTTACTAATGTGAAAACCAAAACCCTATAAGAAAAATTTTTGTTCAAACCTTCATAATTTTTCTTTAATTATTAAAATAGAAGCTACTAGATCCACAAAAGTATTTTATATTCTATGTATTTATTAAACACGGTCATGAGCGCAGGCGGCGAAGGCGGCGAAGACGGTCAAATACGGCAGCAACGTGGACGGCATATCCACGTGCGACCCGGAGCAGTACGGCAAGCGGTTCATAGAGTTCGTCGCCAAGGCCATCGAGGGCAACTAGGCGCCGCCCACACCCCGCCGGTGCTTCTTGTAGCGAGCGGGGCACTCTGTCGCACTTATCGCGGGTGAGTGAGACGGATAGATGGAGCTTTGTTCGCTTGTTTGTGGCCTTTTGGAGCGGTTGCGCGGTTACAGCTCTTGTGTTCTGGACAACCAGGGACGAGGTCCTAGCCTTAGCGATCTCGGGTTTAACCGATCCCATCGGAACGGAGAGCCTAGAGGGGATGCGGACGCCATTGCGTGATACCATACCCTCAAGAAGCCTGAGGATATTTCGATCACACTGCTCAAGGAACCCTTTAAATTTCTCGATGCCCGTAAAATGTCCGGTTAAGCTGTGAATGCCATAAGCGACTCATTCCGAAAGAAAGGCAATTGTAATCTTTTAAGGTAACAAGGCACTATGGAGATCGTGTGACGCTGTAAAGTTTGTTTGCAGCCGAAAGCAACAAAAATTGTGTCAATTTCAGAAGTCTTCTCGCTTTTGATCTCATCTCGTTTTAACGGATATATGACAAAAGAGTACATATTTTACCGACTGTACATTTTTGTATGGAATTATATAGAAATGTAGTGGGTCCAAATTACAAGAATAAAATCAAGCGAACAAAGCGACAACTATTTTGCTCTTTCACTTACTATGGCACGAATCTGATAGAAGTGGTCTCGTTCGGTTACGTTCATCTGTATTCCCTTCATAACACAGGATTGTGAGAAACCCCAACAGATTTGTAAGAAATAATGGAATGTCATACATAATTGAAGATAATCAATATTCCTTTATAAATCACTGCAATGTTTATAAAAGCGTTCGTTCTTTGATTGTTGACGTTCCAGTTATGAACTAGGCGCCTAGTGCGAAGTTTTTATTCACCGTTCAATCAAAGTTAAAAGAAAACAAAAATGGGAATAGTTTAACTCCCCTCGTTTGCTACCAAGAGGAGCTGCTTCAATGCCATACAAATTTTCGTTTTCATTAACAGGATTGAATTGCAAATAAAACTCGCATTAGGCACCCTGTTCATTGAATACATAGAAAGTTCTTCAATCCACCTAAAAATATCAATATGGGGAAAACATTTAAACGGCTTTCTTAAATTGTGCAAAAGTATTAAACAAATTCGATTTATCCTGTCTATAAAACATTGGGCCATAATAAATTCACTGGCTTATCTAAAAAGCCACGAGGTATTTTTCTTATTATGATTTTTTCAAATTATTGTCGTTTGACAATATGACTTTGAAAATACGATTTTCAATAACATTTGACTATTTTACGGGGATCTCGTAAGGAATTCAAAAATGAATCCTTTTTTACTAAAATTGCTGAATGTGGCCTGTTTCGACTAACTAAACTTAAACTTCAACAAAAAGACGTAACTGAAAGTAAGTTCTGGCTCAAGGTAGCGCCTCCAAATGTTTACTTTATTTTTTAGTATCCGCTAGAATCACATAGACGTATCATAAGAATCCAGAATGCCTCATTGGATTTAGTGTAACGACGCAACTGTTTCTATAATAATAAAGACGTTTACAAATTATTCTATATCTTACATAAATAATTATATTCTAAAATTAATACTTGAAATAAAATTAAGTAATTACTTGTTGCATTTCTTATTTTAGAAGCAGTCGTGTCGATGTGAGCTAATCCTTGCAGTCAAGATGGAATTTACAGGGTGTCGTAGTTGTAAAGAACTGTAGGTTTCTTGAAATCGCTCATTAATCGCTTGTTAGGGGAAGCACCGCGCGACATTGTTATATTAGCGAGTGGACTCGCAATATTGAGTAAGTGTAATTACGTCGATTTATAAAATGGAAAAAAATTAAAAATTCGTGTCGTTAAAACGTAGTATGAAAGTTTCTTAAAGTTTGATATTAAACGTAAAAGCGAAACAAACGAACGGGAAGTTTGTCGTTTTCAAGTATTTCTCGTATTTATTCGCTTCGCGGGCGAATTCGCATACATTTTTGGTAGAAATAATCTTCGGTGCATTTCTAACTGCCCAAAGAAATATATATGTTCAGATAGGTTTCGTGCCTGACTGCCAGACAATGGGGCTTCACTCTGAGACTTCGGAGTGGGCTCGTCACTCAGTGCCTATGCGTAAACTAGCAATAAAGTATGAATTACCTCAGCGTTTGGGCAGTTGCGAATGCACTGCCCGCGAGCCACGCCTCACATCGAATGCATCTCTCTCACAATTAAACTGATATTCAATCTTGAAGCACACTTTGCAATAATTTTGATAACGCGTTATTAGCTTTTTATAATGTTCCGCTATCGTGTAGATTAGTATGAACAAATTAAAAATGTTGAATATCATTAAATTTAGGTCGTTCAAATGTTAAAATTGGACTTGTAATAATGTTATTCTCAGATTAATAGTGACAGTGATAGGTCTACGACTGTTGTATACTACAATAAATAAAGAAAAATAAGGCATGTTTCACAGGTAGCGTCTGTTCCCAAAGTTTCATAAGGAACTGATTGCACTCCATCTGTTCTGGTATAAAACTATGACAATAATATCTGTGAGTAGTCTTGAGATACGCCTGTGAAACAGCTTCATACAAATGATAGTACATTATATCGCAAAAATATGTTTATACTGTATTGTAGTGTGGTCAATGACTTTCTGCTTGGTCGTACATTTGCAGAATTAGTATATGTTTATCTTAAAATCGTAACGTCGGAGTTTAAACGTAAGCGACAATACAATAATCTTAGATTATAATCATCTTCTAATTGAAATTATATTCTATGATGATAATCAAATGTAATTTTTTACATTAAGGCATAAATTATGAGACCAATATAAAGTAGTAATTAATCGGATTTCACAAATACGCGACCAAGTAGGAGTTCATGTGCTGGCAATAGAACATGAAGTGTGACTTGCATAGCAGTACAATCACCATCACAATAGTTAAATCACCGTCTTTATCTATTAACCCCTTGAGCGTCGGGGCCTGTTTCTCGAAAGGTACAAGTACAGTATCTAAACTGGAATACAAAATTCGTTTAAGTTTTTCTATTGTTCCACCTTTTTTTCTTTAGTAAGACTATCAGAAAATTTTCCAAAAAGAATGTCTTTTGATTCACGAGTTTTAGTTAGTACAGAAATTTTATTATCCATTTTAGACATGTTTATTATATAAATTGAACTAATACAATTTCCTGTTAGAAGATATCATTTACTTAATTACGAGTGTGATGTGAGTGACATCTATTTTATTAACGTAAAAAAAAAACACTTGTTCTTGTTACGTATCGAAGCTTGTGAATTTGTGAACTTGTACCTTTCGAGAAACAGGCCCCAGGTGGCCGATAACAATTAAAATTCTATTGTGTCTGGTATTCGCGCGCTCGAGCTCATATATCGAAACGTTCAAATAAAATTTACCTTTTTATGACATTGGAGCGTGTTTTGACAAGCATTCAAACATTTTTAACGAGAATTGACTCATTTTACCTTGCTTCGATATTTATGACCAAGTTGTTGGTGTTTCAATCATTATGATGTTGACCGTACTTCTTTAACCCTGTTTACTCAAGGCAAGAATTGTCACACTTCATGTGCTATCGGTACAAACCGGTTTGAAAACGTTCGTCATATTGCCAATAAACCTTTACCTAGGTCGCTTAGTTTCTGTCTAGAATAGCGAATATACTAAGTAAGATTTTGTTATTTATTATTCTATTTCGAATTAAGACTTGGATTGTTATTGGAGTCTTGTGATTTATTCTACGGAAATTGATAAGAGCCGCCCAGCGGTGGGCACTGAAGGGAATTTTATACTTTAATAGTCATTGTTTGTCTCGACTTCGTTTTTTTGATAAGTAAAAGGACTTATTGAGTTCCGAGTTGTTTCATTACGGCTTCCTCAATAGGTGTTCTTTTATTTTATTTTTAAACTAAATGCAAGTTTTAAAACAGTATTTGGGTTCTCTTCTTTCCTTTAAAACGAAGTACTTTGTATTTTACGAAAGAATAGATTTTTGTGATAGATATTGTTTACTTTTTAGATATTAATTTTACTTTTAGATTTATTAATTCGATCACTCTCGTTACAATCTCTAATGTGTTTGTAATTATTATTGTGACAATTGCAGTTTTGAAATTGTGAAACGTTCACGTTGCAAAGTTGTAAATTACGTTATTAGTTGTCTTTGTTTACGGAGTGATCAGCTTTTGTGAAGACATACAGCAGGGTACTCACTAAGAGGTGTATCACGTAATGTAGTTAGTAGTACACGTTGACGCGACCTGTCAACTGGCGGTTTCTGTGTGAGCAACTAAGTACTGCGATTTCGAAGGTTCGTAGTGACAATGTGGACTGTAAGAGGTATGTTTAGTGATACACCTCTAAGTGGGCACGCAGCTTACAAATGTCAGTTGCTCCCGGAGCAGCGAGCTTCCCCACACCAATACATCAACGTAGATTCCTGAACAATGTGTTAGTCATGGTAATGATTCAAATATGTCATATATGTGTTGCCATTGTTTAGGTCGGTAATATTATTTTTTATTTTAGTTATGTTACTATAGGTTTTATTTTCTTGTTATACGGTGATGGTTGATGCCACGTACCTCGTTGGGGATATATTATCTATTAAATACGATAGCTTCGCTGCGAACGTAACGTATTCGGCATGTAAGCAACACGATTGAAATGTTAATTCTCTAGTCTCCTACTCTTGTAAAGACAAAAATGTGTATGAAAAATTGAAACTTAATTTTTTAATTCGGTTTATAAAGTTCTGCAATATCATTTTATGCTGTTTCATTTGTTTAAACCCTTCTTATGTTTACCCTTTTAGGATCAAAATATTTTGCTTTGAGGTTCGTCTCTTTATCTATATTTAAAAAGAATTGCTAAATGCTGCTTTAAAAACTGGTCTCTACCTCAGCATTATCAACGTTTAACTCAAATATGGATGCTTTTATTTAAAAAAATGTTTTTATAAAATTAATTAATTTGAAACATTCATATTTGCTCTTATAACTATTTATTGTTTTAAAAATTTCAATTACTAGATAGACCCATAATATAACAAATAAACAGGGCAATCTAAATAAAACCGTAAGTAAGGCTATAAATAATTATGAGAGCTTTTAAAGGGCAATGCTAAATTTATGAACTTAAACTCGTACAGCATTAAGCTACGTTTGGATTAACAGGGTCAATGATTCCTCTTAATCCTAAATGATTTCTCTGACTAGCAGAAGCGGATTATACTCTAGTGGCGTCGGAGCACCGGCGGCGTCTGGTGGAAAGATTCTGGTCAAAATCACGATAATGGCGATCACCGATCATCTTAATTCTACTTCTTAACAGAGTTGGTCTACATTGATCGGCTGAAGTTACAAGACGGAAGCATGAAGTGAAGCTTCAGGGTTGGCATTTATATTGGCCCCTATTCAAGGGCACTTCACTCCATCGCTACATATTTAATTATATTATAACTACTTGAATTGAGTAGTATTGCTCTTGAGTGTTGGATTTCCAAACATTCCAAAATCCATTTATAATTTGGAGTGATGGAGTGGCGTGAATGAAGTGCCCGTGAATTTTGTGTAGAAGTCTATGGGCTGTCGTGGCCGCTTTCCATCACGCAAGAGCGCGGGCCGCATGCAACATTGTAGAGTATCACCCTTAAACTGACAGTTCCTTATTCCTAAGTTTTTTTGAACCTTTTTTTTAAATTATGTATTTTGTTAGGGGTAAATTAAGAACACTTGGGAAATTTTGACAATTTTAATGTATCTTCATAGATTTTTTTAATGTCACTTAGGCCACTTATGAATGACATTGCCAACTAATTTACAAACCTTGGGCGCATCATAAATGTCCTATAACACGGACATTGCCAGCTTAACGTGTTAACAGAATGATATGAAGTATTTATAACATTATTAGAAAATATAAGTTTTATAACTAGTTTTAAGATCAAGTTACAATTTAGGAACCATGGAACATATAAATATTACATTTAATTGCAAAATAAAAGCTTAACACATAAAAAACTATCATAAATATTTAAAATAGCAACAAAATTAAACTTTCCACTATTAGTTATAAAAATAAACTATAACAAATATAATAATAAAACAATAATTATTATTTTTTGTATTAAATAATAGGAAACATTTTTTTTTTATTTGAAACAAAGTTTCTATTCTTATTATTGGACGACTTGTGGATTGCACGCTGGACTTGGATTTTAACTCTGAGGTCCAAGTTCGATTCCCAGTCTGGTCAATGTCGAAAACGAACTTTTCGATATTGTGTCGGGTCTGGGTGGTTATGGTACCGTCGTTGTCTCTGATTACTATAATACAAGTGCTTTAGCTACTTACCTTGGGATCAGAACAATAGACTGTTGTTGTTGAGAGGAATATCCAAAAGCTCCCAGCTTTGACAATGTTGACATATACCAGCGTCTAGTCTTTATAAGTATCCTGTATAATGCAGTCAACATATCAGCAATGTCAACGTTTGGACAGGGCACAGAAACTCTCTTCTTTTCTTATCTATCTATTAGTTACCGGAGATACTAAGCACAAAGAGCTTCAAATGTGAATGCATTTATTATCTACCCACTTTGTGACTGCCAATCTCTTGGCGTTATATCACATACAACTTTGTATATCCCTTGACCTTTTTTCTTAGATACGAATCTAGTATTACTTAAATCGTACCTACTTGAACTTTAAAAATGTGACAAAAATAAACAAAATAAAACTATATCTAATTACAAATATAGGTAAATAATATAATAATATAGTGATTAACTGGCAATGTCCGTTATAATAAATGACAAATATAAGCAAACCTATTTTTAGGTAATGTCCGTTACATGTGACAAACACAATAGTGACTCCTTATGGTACCTACTCGGCAATGTCCGTTTTAAGGCATCTTAATTTAAGAAAAAGTTACTAGTACTACCGTTATAAAAACAATTGATCACTATTCATCGATGATTACTTTAACTAAAATAAACATAAAATAATATATAACAATGAAACGCACAATAGCAATATTTTTGACAAGCGCAAACTGAGTCGGCTGTTGCAATAATATTTGAATGATCGATACAACGCACTGATCGAGCGAGAGAACCGGTTCAATCACATAAGTGTGAAAGGGATAGCCTATTAGAGGCATTGCGCGGGATGAGAGACCCAACCATCACTTCATTTCAAACTTAGGTGCGTTTTTATAACACGTCACTTAGAACGGACAGAAACAATTGAAGGGTTAAAAAAGAAAAAAACAACTAGTAGCATTTTAAGGAATTTATTAGTAAAGTTTCAGATAATACCATATACACCCTAAGCTAATCCATCCTCGTTTTAACGTGTTTCTCAGTGATCTTGTCTTTCTCGATGATGTACACTATAGCGCCCCAACCAGAGATAGCGTCGCGGTCTGCGGCGTTAACCAGGGCCTATAAGCAAATAAAAAATGTATAAAAGAATAAAAATTGTCCATGTGCCCTAGCTTCAGCGTTCACATCGCCAGCTCATTGTGTTCTCAATACTGGGGCATAAGCCTTCCTTATGTATGGAAGGGAGAATGGGCCATAAAACACCGGGCGGGCCCAATGCGGATTGGTGGTTGTAACGACTACCAATGCAGCCGGGCCCCTCCTTACTTCGGAAGGCACGTAATGCCTTCCGAAGTAAGGAGGGGCTCGAAAATTTTTGGTCACCCACAATAATTGGCCATTGCGAAATTTCCTTAACCTTAGCAATTGCAGAATGGGGTGCGTCAACCACTGCACTAATCAGCATTGTTAAAGTCATAGCTAGCCCTTGCTAGTATTATTTTACGAGAGTACTTTAGTGGTATGGTATGACATTGTGGTTGAAACTTTTACCTGATGTAATCGGCGGCAGGGATTAGGAATTGATAAGGGTTGGTTTTTATAGGGGTTGGTTACCCTTTTCAATCGACACCTCCCACCCCGCGAATATGCGTGGTTTTTTTTACACGTCTTTGAAGTTACGTAAATCCTTACTGTTGGTTAGCTTAAGTAAAATTTTTTTTCCGAGCGAAGCGAAGGCCATTCTCCCTTTAAGGGGGGCACACCCATCCCCCCGCTTTCCCCCTCCTCCTCCGATTGCCGCCGATTACTAAAGCAACCCCGATGTAAATTTGTTAATGTATATTTTATATTTTGTGTTTTTTTTTACATGTTGTGTTCTATATTTTTCGTGTTTATTGTAATGGAAAGTGTCCTGCTATGATAGGGCATTTTTCAATATTTTTGATGCTGTAAGGGAGAAAAGAGCTGAACACTTGCTGAGTTTCTTGCCGGTTCTTCTCAGTACAAGATCTCCCACCCCGAACAGACTTACGAACCGATGGCATAGTGACATTCACAAGAGCTACTTGTAGCCTAAACTGAATAAATGATTTTGAATTTTAAAAAATTAGGTCAGCCCTTTTTTCATGTAATTACTAAACAACAAAATGGACTTTGTGTCTGGTGTGATGCTATGTTCCCTCTTTCATCATGCAGTGTTATACTGCCAATAACACTTCTTATTTATTTATAAGAAGATAGTTTTTTACCATTTTGATCAACTAAACCAGGGGTTCCCAACCTTTTTTTGTCTACTGCCCACTTTAAGAATAAATTATTTTTTAACGCCCTCCTTTTTAAACATACTTAAAAACCGCTAAGTACTTATAACTGATTATTGAAACGCAACTTTATAGTATTCGGACAGAGTATCTTTTATTGAAAATAAATCAAACATAATCAATTCTTATATAAAAACTAATGTGAAGGTTGAATCTGATGCTGTTCAATAAGTTTGTTGATATCAGGTTCCAATTTACTCAAAAACAGCCGCAAGTCGCCACGTTCGGTAACACGTAAACGATTTCTCTTTTTAGTAAGCAGCGTTGCCACAGCACTAAATCCACGTTCACACAAATATGACGATGGGAATGCTATCAAGAATCGTTTGTAGGGAAGCCTGTATGTGCCTGTATGTTAGGATGGAATGCCACACTGAGGAAGGACAAAGGGAAGATCTTCCTCCGAGCTGGGTGGTATAGCTCGGGGACCGAGGTCCAACAGATGTTAGTTGGAAGTGCTATATATAGCGAAGGAAACGGTGAAACTTTGCTACCGCGATGCAGGCTTCCCATACTATTTTATTGTCGTAGTATGGGCAATGTCGTGGGTATGCGTTTGTGGCGCCATCTGTTGACACAGTTGAGAAGGTCGAACGTGTCGAGTAATGTGCGGCGTATGCGGTAGGTGACGTCACCACTTCACTCCCCCCCTGAGACCGGAGGTCGATGCCAGTGAGTGTGCTCAGCAGTCAGTGCGTCAGAGCTTGCAAGTGCCAGTGGAGAGTGCTGCTGCAGGATGCCCCAATCTACGGTGAGTCGAGACGGGTGGGGTGAAGGCGCGTTGCCAGTGATGCAGTGTGCTGCTCCTGTCTGCGGTGAGTCGAGACAGGTGATGATGACGGTGGGTCCGAGCTGCTGGTGTGCAGGGCTGCCACGCCGGAGTGATGCGGCCGACATTGATGCACCGGTCGTGGGCTGCGGAGACCAGGTCGGGATGATGCCGTCGAGTGTGCCGGAGGTGCAGGAAGCGTCGTCCAAGATGCTGCGGTGGAACCTTGTGGCTCGATTGCTGGCTTGCTGTGACTTCTGGCGAAGGTATCTGGTGGATGAGAAGTGTGATGGATGGGCGCTGCTGCGATGATGTTGAAGGTGCTTCTGTGCTCCGTAGGGGTCACCACTGTAGAGATGCCAATGGTACATCACGTCGGGGTCACCACTGTAGGGATGCTTGGTGGAACATCACGTCGGGGTCACCACTGTAGGGAAACCTGGTGGTAAGTAGGATGGCACATTGAGGAAGGGCAAAGGGAAGATCTTCCTCCGAGCTGGGTGGTATAGCTCGGGGATCGAGGTCCAACGGATGTTAGTTGGAGGTGCTATATATAGCGAAGGAGACGGAGACGGTGTAACTTCGCTACCGCGATGCAGGCTTCCCATACTATTTCACGTCGTAGTATGGCGACGTCGTTGGTATGCGTTTGTAGCGCCATCTGTTGACACAGTTGAGAAGTTGTTTGCTTCGTGTCAATGTGCGGCGTATGCGGTAGGTGGCGCCGCCACATCACTCCCCCCCTGAGACCGGAGGTCGATGCCAGTGAGTGTGCTCAGCAGTCAGTGCGTCAGAGCTTGCAAGTGCCAGTGGAGAGTGCTGCTGCAGGATGCCCCAATCTACGGTGAGTCGAGACGGGTGGGGTGAAGGCGCGTTGCCAGTGATGCAGTGTGCTGCTCCTGTCTGCGGTGAGTCGAGACAGGTGATGATGACGGTGGGTCCGAGCTGCTGGTGTGCAGGGCTGCCACGCCGGAGTGATGCGGCCGACATTGATGCACCGGTCGTGGGCTGCGGAGACCAGGTCGGGATGATGCCGTCGAGTGTGCCGGAGGTGCAGGAAGCGTCGTCCAAGATGCTGCGGTGGAACCTTGTGGCTCGATTGCTGGCTTGCTGTGACTTCTGGCGAAGGTATCTGGTGGATGAGAAGTGTGATGGATGGGCGCTGCTGCGATGATGTTGAAGGTGCTTCTGTGCTCCGTAGGGGTCACCACTGTAGAGATGCCAATGGTACATCACGTCGGGGTCACCACTGTAGGGATGCTTGGTGGAACATCACGTCGGGGTCACCACTGTAGGGAAACCTGGTGGTAAGTAGGATGGCACATTGAGGAAGGGCAAAGGGAAGATCTTCCTCCGAGCTGGGTGGTATAGCTCGGGGACCGAGGTCCAACGGATGTTAGTTGGAGGTGCTATATATAGCGAAGGAGACGGAGACGGTGTAACTTCGCTACCGCGATGCAGGCTTCCCATACTATTTCACGTCGTAGTATGGCGACGTCGTTGGTATGCGTTTGTAGCGCCATCTGTTGACACAGATGAGAAGTTGTTTGCTTCGTGTCAATTTTTTTTTTTTTTTATTTATTTATTATTTTGGCAACAAGCAGTCAATTACATAATACAGTGCTTATGAATATTTTACTTAAGTTATAGACCTATAGTGCCGATATGAAATAAAAGACGACGACGCAGAATTACATCGTACCAATTAACAATATAACTATCAGCAAAAATAAAAAAAAACATTAATACAAGAAAAAAAAAAAAAAAATAGAACCGCACATTTGTTTACATTTTCTACACATTTCATTGCCTGTTAAAGGTTTCGTAAGTTAACCGTTTAAATTTAGTAAAGGAGTTGCTGAAGATGTCTACTTCTGAATTAACATTATCTAGCTTACAATACTCATTATTATACATATTTATAGTTCTTATCAAAAAACGATTACCGGTATAATTTTTACATGCGGCGGGGGGCACAAACACGTGTAAATATTTATCATTAAGTGACTTGACGCGTGAGGGGCGAGACAAAAATTTACTTTTTGTAATGAAGCCTATTTTTTGTAGTATATCAGGGCAGTCTAAGTGGTTGTTAATGATTTTAAATAAGTTACATAGGTCGAAGTGTGAACGGCGTTTTGTTAGGGTTGACATATTATAGTGAGTGACAGATTCCTCGTATGACGAATCAAAGTGCTGTGTTTTGTAGTTAAGGATTTTTATGAATTTTTTTTGAACCTGTTCTAATCTGTTTATGTGTACCCCATATGAGGGGCTCCAAATAATACATCCGAAATCCAGTATGGATCTGACAAAGGCAAAATACAACATTTTAAATGTCATTGCGCTTTTGAATTCCCTACCGACTCTGTTAATGAAACCCAGCAGTTTTAAGGATCTTTCAACCACCTTATCAATATGTGACTAAATGAAAGTGCAATGTGCGGCGTATGCGGTAGGTGGCGCCGCCACACGTTGAACAATTAACCACAATCCAGGGTACAATTGCGGGATCGGTTTTTGTAGCCAAAATTCTTGATATCCATTTTTGAACTTGATTTTTATTTCTTCGTTTGTTGTCAATTCTATAAGTTCTTCTTCCAGCTGAGGTGACATTGCTGTGTTGACATTTGAAAACGGATCCAACACCCAGTCTGGTATTTCCAAGTTTAAAATGTCCTAGTATCGTTCGGTGAAGTCAATGTGGAGGTTTTCCAAATGTTGGCAGTAGGCAAACAAGTCGTCGTTACTGCAGGATACTGATAAATTCGGAAAATTGTGAAACTCACGTCTGCCCATATTCTTTTTGTGCAGAAGCAATTTGGCTGCGAAAGCAGCAACGACATTTTTTGTTTTAATTAAATTTAGTTCATGGCCTTGCAGTTGGAGGTTCATGTCGTTGAACAATTTATACAGGTCTGTCATGTAAGCTATATCATTCTTTGATGTTATGAGCTTGTTACGCAGTTCTGTATCTTTAGTTTCCAAGAACTCTATCACAGAGTCAAACAGGTTGTAAAATCGAAAGCTGATGAAATAATCTATCATTCAAAGAGCTGCTACGGATTTTATTGACTGCTTTGATGACATATTGCAGTGATTGAAATAGTCGCTCACTTAAGTTTCTAGCAACCAAATGTTGTCTATGAATAACGCAATGTATAGCAAGGACATCTGGAATTTTATTCTTTAAGTACGCTATGAAGCCTCTATGGCGCCCTGTCATAGCCGGAGCGCCATCCGTAGCAACTGATATAATATTTTTCAAAGGAATCTCTTTCTCTTCACAAAACTTTTCCAATGTATTGAATATGGTTTCGCCTTTTGTATCTGTCTCCAAATTTCTGGCAAACAATAGTTCTTCACGTATTTTCTCATCTTTAATAAACCTCACGTAAGATAGCAACAACGCTTCATTAGTTGGTAAAGTGGACTCATCAAGCTGAATTGAGAATTGACTAGTCCTCAGATGATTGCACAATGATTCTTCAATGTTTTCAGCCATTTCATCAATTCGTCTTTGCACAGAATTATTACTCAAAGGAATTTTTCGGATAATATTTGCGGCCGGTTTATGAAGCACAGTAGTTATTACTTCCTTTATTGCTGGCAAAATTAACTCTTCTCCGATGTTGTGTGGTTTGCCTTTTTGAGCAATTAACAAAGAGATATTGTACGAAGCTCGAAGTCCGTCGTCATCTTGCTTAGCAGCCGCCGAAAATAGTTTTGATACACTTGGCTGAGTATTATGCTTTGCAGTCTTGAAGGCTTCATTGCTTCGTTCGAAAATGTTTTTAGACATAGAAGACACAAAGGCGACGACGGGTTTGTGGGATTTTCAATAAATCCGAATTTAATATATTCCGCAGAGTATTGCAGTCTCTTCTTTTTTACTTCCGACATTGTTTTGTTTTGAGAAATACGTAAGTGTTGAAATCAAGTACTGCTTATCTATTAAGCGCGAAACCACAAATGAAAATAAAATAAATTTACGTCGTTTATATAGGATTGCATAAGCAGCACGCACCAACAGGAATAAGACAAACGTGCATAAACTCGTTTATCTCATTCGACGCCCAATCGTACTCGACAAGCAAGAACAAATAAAAATAATAATAATAATATAGAACCAGCCGATTGATACAGGAATGTACAAATCGGATTATTTAACAAAAACTTGTTAAAACATGATTGCCCGCGGTCTATTATATCGAACCGAGTTTGAGCTATATCTTAATTAATATTAGTTGATGTTCACAAGATGTAGTCGGGAGTCGAGAGCTCAGTCGGTGTCTTAGAGTCTTCCTAGCTAGGTAGATGAAATTATAAATCGACCCCAAAGCCCTACACAACGCCCCCTTTTTTTCTGGGTCTCTTTAGGCCTTTAGGCCTGCAGCGCCCACAAGGGGGCGTTATCGCCCACGTTGGGAAAGACTGAACTAAACCAAAACAAATGGGTTATACCTGTGAGATAGTTTCAAACAGCTCATCAGGCTTGAGGTTTGGCTCCCAGAGAGCTTCACACATGCCATACAGCTGTTCTGAGCATGTACCAGACACTACAAAGTCTTCAGGCTCATTTGGGCATCCAATCTGTAAAAAAATATAACAACACATTTAATTTCTTTCTTTGTTAAGAAATCAAAATCATAAGTTATGAGATTTGTAGTTTGAAGGTTTAAATTCTTACCAGATCCATATTGCACACGTATGGATGGTTGTCAAAGGGATCTAAGCCAGCAATGACTGGCTCAATGAAGTATGGTCCAAAACGCCTCTCATACAGCAGATTTGAGAGCATGGCTGAGAATGTCTTGGGCCTCATTATTCTGTTCTCTTTCAATTCATAAAGGTTCATTCTAAAATAAGATATAAGAAAACTAAATAACTTGCATTTCAAAAATTCAATATCAAACTAAACTAATCCTGTTTAACACAAATCACTCCTGGCTAGGTCAGATAGGCGTTTAATTTTTTCACTGTATTTTATAAGTATTTAATTCAGCTTCAGTGCAGCAATTAGCACTTAAAATAAAAAAGCAAAATTTACATAGCATTGTGTTAATTTATCTGTAAAGATGAATCTATATGGCTGTCAGTTGCAATTACCGTTGGATAGATGGCACTCTGCTGCTATAAATACATTCAAAATAAAAAGCAGTGACAAAATTCAGCGCTTACGTCAGCCTTCCCAGTAGCATAGCGGTCAGTGCAGCCGCCCAGATTGCAAAAAATTAGATACCTGGCTGGGTCGGGGAGGTGTTTAATTTTTTCACTGTATTTTATAAGTATTTACGATCATTGCATTAGGTATACAAAGTAATCCCCTGAAGACTCACAGGCAAGTTATAATCATTAAATATTCCTATAACAGTATAGTCAATTAAATTAGATGAATTTTATCCAATACATCATCATGGAAAGTTTTTCATATTTTAATTATTCACCGATTGCTCAGTCTTCTTAATGTAATAAGAGGAAATGCTAGGATTGGGTGTTGAAGTACCTGAACTTCAGCCTCTGGAACACGGTCTGTGTGTCAGTTGCTAGGCCAGGCAGCCCCACATATAAGGAGGGACCCATCTGGTATACTTTGGGGAAGTTTGTAGACACAGTCTGCGCTTGGATACCATAACGTTTGTCCGTAGCGATGGCCACACAGTCCTGCCCTTTCATCGCGACCACTGCGCCTCCATTGTAGGCTAAGATCGACTGAAAACAATTAAACAATATTCTTAAATGTATAATTCCACCACTTACTTAGGTTTTACTACTAAATAATAGTTTATAACTTAGTTAATGAGCATAAATAAGAAAAACAAATTTTGCATTGTAATGTTCGGACGCTAACATAACCAATTAATTATTTTATTAGACAAAAACCGTATTATTAATCACCAAAGCGATTAAATGGCTTTTTAATCATACTTGTGAACAAAAGAAACTCACCATTATTAAAGTCTTTCAAATTTCACTGTATTAACAAAATTGTGAATAATATTTCCGAAAACCAAAAATGACATATCATCCGGCGACACCGTGACAGCAACGTTATTATTTTTTTTAAACCACAAGACAACTAAAAAGAGTAATAGACTCAGTGTTGCCAGATCCAATTTTTAAAAATCCGAAGGGCTACGGCTACTCTCAAAATTCCGTAGGAGGGTGGATTCGCGTTTTGGATTTTTTCTGATTTATTTTGAAGCCTTTTTGTAAATTAATCTGAAATGCGTGCAAAGTTTCAAAAATCGAAAGAAGTACTATTAAGTAAGATCTGCTTAACAAAGGCACTCTTTTTTAATCAAGAATTTAGATAATATTTGATCTCAAAAAATAATAAGAGAAATGGTAATGACGTTAGGCTAATGGCAATGATTTTTTGAGGATGGTAATGATTAGGAATGCTTGGTAATGACGAGCTTTTACGGCAAAAATAATAATTAAGTACCTGATACCTATTTTAGAAGACATACCTATGTATTTTTTTCATATATAAGTAGTTGCTAACTTGTAAATAAAACACTTACTTATAAATTTGTACAGTTTAATAACACAAAAATTAAAATTCAACAAATCTCGTAACAAACACAATCTCGGTCTTTAATTTAACTATGCTATCATGGCTCAATCCAACTCTTATGGCACGTATTAAGTTGTTAAGTAGGTAACTAAATTTTAACTTAACTTTAAGTGATTAATTGCATGTAAACACAGAATTTAGTAGCAAGTTGCAAGTTAAAATTTAGCTAACAACTAAACAAAATATTTAGAATTTTGTCTATTTTTCGGTTAAGTTGGTGGGCGGGGCTTGTCACTTGACACGTTTGGACTGGCACAATATTAGTTAAATACAGAAGTGTAGTGAGCGACGCGCTCGGGTTCAATTTTATTGTTCGTATTAAATTATTGATTATTGTATTAAACATATTTACTCGATTTAGAAACTCTACAAAAATGAGATAGACTGCGAAAACTATTGCCAGTATTGAGAAAATATATTGTAATATGTAATTTTAATTATGCATCTAATGCACATCGCATTACAGTATCTTTTTTCTGTATTTCGTTTTCCACTTTAGATAACAAGTAAATAAAAGAGTCTTCTGCCATGCGTGACGCATTAAAATATACTTGTTATTAAATCTTCATTCGCTAGCTCCTCGAACAAAGTGGCACTTGATCCTTGGCCATACTGATCTCTTCTATTTATTCAATTTCTCACCCAGTTTTTTGGGTATGGTTATTTCCCTAATTATTTCATCTTTGACTTCTTATCAAATTTAGCACAGAATTTACGACTTCATTACGTGGTTGATCGTCCATCTTGAGTGAACTAAGCAAACTAATTACTTAAATACGTATGGACATATACTTAAATATAAGCCACATAAAATTAAGTTTAAATTTAGTTACCTACTTAACAACTTAAAACGTGTAAATCAGCCATTACTCTGTAAGCCCTATTCAATGTCGACAACTACGTCATCAACATCCGATCTAAATATTTTTACAAATATTGAAAGATCAGTTAAGAATTAGGCAAGCTATATTTATGATTACATATACATATAATTTTACGCAAATAGTGTGGTAGTGCACCTGACCCGGCATGTCATGGGGTGCGAATTCCCTTCGTGGAATTTTTTTCAGCACTGTCTTTTTTCACATATCTAATAGTTTCAATAGTAAGTAGGTGGAGCTCGATGGCGCAGTGGTTAACGCGCCCGGTCTGCGAGTGCTGAGGTTAAGCAACATTCGCAAAGGCCGGTCATCGGATGGGTGACCAAAAATTATTATCTCGAGCTCCTCCGTGCTTCGTAAGGCACGTTAAGCCGTTGGTCCCGGCTGCATTAGCAGTCGTTAACAACCACCAATCCGCACTGGGCCCGCGTGGTTTATGGCCCGTTCTCCCTATCCATCCATAGGGAAGGCTCGTGCCCCAGCAGTGGGGACGTAAATGAGCTGATGATGAATAGTTTCAATATGTAGTACTATGTAATATTGAAGTTTCATTTTTGAAAACAGCAACTACCTGAAATAAAATATTATTTTGTATGATGTGTTTTTAAAGTTAAAATATGTTTAGAGTATGTATGCATAAACCCACGACCATTATTCCCCAAAAGGTGGTTAGAGATCATCATATCCTATCCAAGCCATGGTTTGGATCAATGTCCACTTTTAGCAAATAGAGCGACCGTGTTGTTAATTATGCAAAGGAAGTGTCAGGATGCTGGCCAATCGCCTTTTTTGATGCACTGGCGCATAATCTCGATTCACCACTTACGAATGCTGACAAGAAAAGCTGGCTATTATAATACTATAATCCAGACAAGCACGGATAATTTAATATTTTTAGCAAATTAAAATAAAGATAACGCACAAAAAAACCCATTTAACTTCCAGCTGGTATTTCGGTTATTTTAAAGCATGAAAGCAAACAACGTTTTAAGTAAAATAGAACAAATTGCTACTAATAAGAAATTTTGAAACTTTGAATTCATCATTCCCATTAACATAACGTCATTACCATCAACACAAATCAAACGGTAATGATGATGATGGTAATGACAAACGTAGTGTTTTTTTTGAACAAATCGTGAATTCTTAGCGCTACTATTTTGTGACCGCCTTTTTGAGAATTTGTCCTGGGAGTCACAATAAGTTCTAATGCTAACAATTATACTTAATTTATAATTACCTAGAAAACGTATTTACCGGTAATGATGGAAATACGTGACAACCATTTCCTAGACATATGATTTGTAACAAAAAAAGTATTTAAAGAGCACTCACCGTGACGTGCGCTGTGGTACATTTCGTGCAAGCGACTGAGGAGAGTGGTGTGCACGGGGACGTAAGATACATCACGTAGATCTTTCAAGAAAGTAAATTTGACGTTAGCGCGATGGTAATGACGAATTTCTGTTACAAACTTTTGAAATTTCGTTTTGACTATTATGCTGTTCTGAATTATAAACGCTATTTATTATGTTGTTTACGGTAAAATACAGATTACTAAACGTTTGAAAAAATCGGGTTTGGCGATCATAATTATTGAAATATATATTTTGAAAGTTTTGTGCACATATATTTTCTTTAGATGGTAATAATGATGTTTTACTCAGTTTTAATTAAATTAGAAAATGAGTTTTTAGAACACAAGGTTCGTAACTGTGTCACCTTACGTTAAATTATGTTTAAAACCTCGCTTAAACAAAAAAAGTAACTGAAAAATGAGATAGAAATCTAATCAACTAGAAATAGTTTTTTTCCATGTTTCGCGAAATGACCCAGGAAGTCCGTAGATTGCTTCTACAAAAATCCGATCTACAGACATTTTTTAAAGCTAAATCTGACTATTTAAAGATGAACTGACCTTAAACCAAGCTCCTTGCCAGTAAAGAAATTTAAAAATCGCCTTGTATAAATTTATTTATGTGTGCTTATGTAGTAAATAAATTAATGTCTATGTCTATGTCTAAAACAATTATAGGAAATCGCCAAGACAAAGGAAAAGACAATATTTTAATAGTAGTTCATAATTTTTGTTTATATTCAATTACTGTCGGTGTCACTTTCACGATTATCATTCTCATTTGTAGCATATATTGTAGTATATATTTTAGAATTAAATAATTCAAAATGCTCCTTTTTTGCTTCTACCTCATAGCAGGCAGGGTAATTTAAAATTCACTTTTTGTATATAAACCAAAAATGACTTCTTGGCGGGAAAGTGAAGAGTCATGTCTGCGGTTTTGTTTTATTTTCGAAAATTTGTGTTATATCGAATATTAATGTGAAATAATGGTGGATTATTAACCGTTAAGTGTTCGTGAGTGTGCATGAGTGTTGACAAATGAAACAAAACAGTGCAACGTCACTTTTCAAATTCTCTCAAGAAGTCCGTCCGTAGACTTAGTAAAGCCCCACTACTTTACTGAGATACTCGAGGGGTTGGGGGTATTTCATTTCTCACTTCTCATTTCTATTATCATTCATCGTCATCATACAAAAAAGAAATATTGTTTATTTATGTATTATTTGCTTAGAGCATTAAACCAAATTAATGCTCTAAGATTACTTGTTAGAAAAATTACTTTGACACTGGCTAAATGTGCTAATCGCACAAAGCCATCAACAAAAAGAAAAAAAACTTAAATAAGGTGACATTGATACTTGAGCATTAAAACCAAGCATTGACAGTAATAGTTGTTGTAATATATGAAGAGAGGCAATGGTACAGACAGAGCCATACAACTAAATATTGAGAAATCATCACAGACAAAATAACAAAAAACGAAACTCAAGTCGCAGGTCTTCCTTTTTTTTCACTGTATTTTATAAACGTAGTGTTTATTCTCTTTGGTATTTTATAAATATTTAATTCAGCTTCAGTGCAGCAATTAGCACTTTAAAAAAAAAGTAAAATTGATTTAATATATTAAGATAGGCCGATGATGATGATGATGATGATGATGTAATTTTTACGTGAATTCGATTGTTCAATTTTGATGCTATGTCATGTCACTACAAGTTAGTTTTGAGACGTAACACATTTAACAACAGGAAGGCTGGGATATAGTATTTTTGATAAGCAAGTTAGGCTGTTTCTACGTTTAGTTTTAATAGACCCTGTCCAATGATTTGTACAGGCTCGTCCTATTGCGGGGCGAGGAAACTGTTTAAGCCACTAGGTACCCATTGAATGTAGTAACTTGATTTCAATGATGGACGCTTTTACCCAGTAGTGGGAGAGTCATAGGCTATTTTCTAGACTCATATAATTTGATTTCAAGCTAGTTATCTGCTATCATGATTAGGCAGCTATGCTGAAGGTACGTACCTGGTACTGACTTTAGGAAGTAGGAATGTGATGAAAATCATTAAAACAATAAATTAATTAGGTTTTGTTTTATTAATCAGTTTGTGGCGGCGCCACCTACCGCATACGCCGCACATTGACACGAAGCAAACACCTTCTCAACTGTGTCAACAGATGGCGCCACAAACGCTCACCAACGACATCGCCATACGCTATATTCGCTATATATAGCACCTCCAACTAACATCCGTCGGACCTCGGTCCCCGAGCTATACCACCCAGCTCGGAGGAAGATCTTCCCTTTGCCCTTCCTCAATGTGGCATTCTACCTACCACCAGGCATCCCTACAAGTTCCTTGGCATACATATCCAATCGAGAAGTCATATTGAATCCCCATTGATCTTTGACTTGCCGGCATAGATTGAGATCTAGCTCAGATATAAGCAGCCCGTTTCTTTCTCTTGATAAGCTTGGAGTTCTGCAACCATTAGGCGCCGTTATGTAGCTCGATCCGTAATAACTTCTTGATACAAGTTCATCCTTTCCCTCTCTATTTACAGTGAAATCTTCTTTACCAACCCTGTTAATACTGCAAGTGAAGTATCCGTTGGCTATTGCAGCATTTCTGGCTTCAATGCCCCAAAAAGACTCGCCGAACTCTGAAATAGTTGCTGCAGGGTTAAAAACAATTTCAGCGCCGTTCACCCCAAACAACAGCCAGTTCAACGCGTGGTGCCGTCCGTAGCAAATGTTAACAGCGATTTTTCCGTATTTGGTTTCAAAAACTGGATGGCCCAAATTACCGGGGGCGTAGTAAGTCGTTTCGTTGAAGCTGCCCACGCTTGGCAGATGATTTTTACGATGCTTCCCCAAATATTGACCGTTCTCGTCTACCACTACAGCGGTGTTCCACCAAGTGCCGTCATCGTTCTCTAAAATTGGAGAAACTATAACCATTTTATATTTATTAGCTAATGCTGAAATAAACTTGGTGCTCGGTCCGTTCACCGCTGGTTCAGCGAACTCCGCCCATCTTTCCTTCTCTCTCGTACATAGAAAGAAAGGCATGTACCAAGTTTCTTGTAAACACAGAATCTGGACACCTTCATTAGCAGCAATGTCTATAATATCACTAACAGTTTTAAAAATGGCGGCTTTTTGTTCACTGACCGGCATATGAGTAGGTATGAGAATGGAATGTTGGACTAACCCTACTTTCACAATTCTTGGTTGACGAACGTCTTCCTTGATAGCTGAAAAGTAGTAGCTAGATACGTCAATGTTGGCTGCCTGACATTTCACTTTAGTGGAACCTTTCACCTTCAATTCACAATGGTCTGCTCTTCCGTAGTGGATTCTATTGAACTCTTTCAATTCCTCGGGCTTCAAATGTTTCTTGACGATATTGTCCAAAGTATGTTCCACTTTTATTTCCATTTTAGATAAGTACCAATATACTGGTTATTTATAAATATTTAATCGCGCCGCCAGCGAGTTGCGTAAGCCTGTTAGCGGAGTAAATAACTGAGACAAGTCGCGTAGACGCGTATTGTGTTTGAATGTGCGCGTGGCTGTCGACAGCTGGCTGTGTTTGTTGATAAACGTTTATTAAATGGCAAATAGCTAGGTGTAGGTAGTTGTATCATTCCGATTTACACTCATTTAGTGATCGTAAATTTTAACAAACCCCTCGTTTTTATACTTGAAGGGAAGTTTTATATCGATATCCTATAACAACAAATAATATGATTATGTTTGTATTTTATGTGTACCTAAAGTAAAATGAAACGCCACAATCCTTTAAACTTCTATTATTTAATTAATATTCTTCAAGGTCTGAATACAAGTAGGTAGGTAGATATAGTAAGCAATTGCTGAGAAAGATTTTAAAAGCTTTCTGTAAGGTCTGTTGTCTGGGCCCTAGAGCAAGTTCTATTCGCCATTCGATCATATAAACGAAAACGAGAATTGGTATAGCAAAATTTAAACTAAACTCATTTGTTGCCAGGAGTCAGACGCAAGTCAGGCAGGCGCTGTTTCAATGTCATACAATTCTCGTTTTCGTTAACGTTATCGAACGAATGGTGAATAGACTCGCACTGGTCATTCAGTTTTATGTTTAGGTACAATTTTGCAGTATTATTCTATAATGTAGGTACGACATGTTTCTGATATTTTAGCCAAAACAGCTTGATATGAAGTCCTATAAACACAACAAGTAGGCTACTCTTGACGCAAACTCAATCTCAATACAATTCCAATGCGATTAATATGTATCGATATTGGGATAAGTTTCGCAATTTCAGAACGCCCCATCTCGATAATAATTTGTTCACTCAATTTCCACGCAATTTAATTCCAATGTAGCGCTATTATCGCTTTTAAGAGTGCCATTTGAATTTTTTAGATTTGGGATTGGAATTGTATTGAGATTGAGTTTGCGTCAAGAGTAGCCTACCTGATCCGGAGAAGGGATTTAGCGCCAAAGTCATGGACTGTATCGGTATGCAGAATTTTCCCTTCCAACGCTATCTTGACGATAATGGTGCTCTATACACAAATGCAGTTTCATCCATTTATGGATTGGATGAATGAAAGGGTTACAACCGAATTTGTCGACACGTACTTATTACGTCTGTATGAGTATAACTGTCATTATCAGAGTTGACTGAAGAGAACCCTCTGATAAAAACACGAATGTGTTAGTATTGTTGGTAACCGGATATAAGGGTCAAAGAAAATTATTATTGCCTCAGTGGCCGATTGGTAAAGCTCGGCCCGATACCCGAAAGCCGCAGGTTCAAAGAGTGTTTCGGATTTTTCGATGCATAAGCCTAGAGCTTGTGATCACCAACCCGCCGCGCCGGGAGGAGCTCGATGGCGCAGCGGTTAACGCGCTCGGTCTGCGAATGCTGAGGTTAAGCAACTTTCGCAATGGTCGATCATCGGATGGGTAACCAAAAATAAATCATCTCGAGCTTCTCCGTGCTTCGGAAGGCATGTAAAGCCGTTGGTCCCGGCTGCATTAGCAGTCGTTAACAACCACCAACCCGCACTGGGCCTGCGTGGTGGTTTATGGCCCGTTCTCCCTATCCATCCATAGGGAAGGCTCGTGCTCCAGCAGTGGGGACATAAAATGAGCTGACGATGATGATGACGATGAACCCACATTTGACAGGCGTGGTGATTAAGCCATTACTTTCAATGATGTAGGCATTTGCCTAGCAGTGGAACAGTTATAGGCTATTTACTCTTATATTTACTTACGTAAATGTGTACATGCTTGTGCTCGTTAATACAACTTAACGCCTATAAATAAACTTGTTTTATTTATGCAGAGAATGCACGACGGCGTCAATTCGCATAGGTGGGTGTACCTAAGCTAAGACACCTATACGGCATTAGAACATTCTGGAATCTGTCTGCCACACATAGAATAAGCAGAAAATACAAAAAAGATTTCAATAAAAAAAAATAAGTAGGTTATGAATTCGAGGAGCTCGATGGCGCAGTGGTTAACGCGCCCGGTCTGTGAGTGCTGAGGTTAAGCAACTTTCGCAAGGGCCGGTCATCGGATGGGTGACCAAAAATTTATCATCTTGAGCTCCTCCGTGCTTCGGAAGCTGCCCAGCTGCATTAGCAGTCGTTAACAACCACCAATACGCACCGGGCCCGCGTGGTGGTTTATGGCCTCATAGGGAAGGCTCGTGCCCCAGCAGTGAGGACATATAATGAGCTGATGATGATGATTATGATGATGATGATAATATTCTGAATTCCTGACGCTTTGATTCCTGTGTAAGGTCTTTGGTAACATGGAACACTCATGGAATCGTATTTAAATTATTCAATTCAAAAGTTTTTACTTAAAGCAATTTAAAAATAAGTCTCGTTGAATCGTCCGAACATTTTTTAGCTTCTACCTACCCAGTAGTGTAAGCTTCAGATAACAATAAGCAATAACATTTTACCATGCTTATTTTCCTTAATTGCTATATAATTGCATTTCTAAAGAACTTAATCTACTTAGTTAAACAAGATGTGTTAATGAGCGAAGCGAAACCACAGATTAGTTAATAGTTACTACGTGCGAAACTGCGTTACGGCACAAAATGCTAAAACCTAAAAACAGTGTAAGTACACCGACTTTACCACGTCGTCGCACATAATCACGTAGACGTATTTGTTATTGATCAGTCAAATATTTTTCACTTTGGATATTGTCTCAACTTATCGCGATAGGTCGAAGGCCACCCACTAGGACCACACAGATAAGTAAACAAGCGACACGTACACTGCATTACCATTGAAGCACCTATTTAAGCTGGGTGTCACACTCGATGGCCCAGTCGTCCGGCAGCCGTCCCATACAACACGCCACCATGGAGAACGAAACCCAGAGCCTCGAAGCAATCGTGAACAACAACCTCAGCGGCCGTGATCTCGACGAGTTCAACAGGATCTACTACGGCAGAAAGGATCATAATGAAGTAACTCTCAAGGAGACTTCCGTCGCCGCCGCGAAAGATGCCGATTTTGAGATCGCCGCTTATGCGTTCCCCGCGAAAAAAGAGCAGACCAGACCACCCAGGATCGTTAAAGTCGGCGTCATCCAACACTCGATCGCTGTGCCGACCGACCGTCCGGTCAATGAGCAGAAGAAAGCTATTTTCGAGAAAGTCAAGAAGATTATCGATGTAGCAGGCCAGGAAGGCGTCAACATCATTTGTTTCCAAGAGTTATGGAACATGCCCTTCGCTTTTTGCACACGCGAGAAGCAGCCGTGGTGTGAATTCGCCGAGTCAGCAGAAGACGGACCCACCACCAGATTCTTGAGCGAGTTGGCTGTCAAGTACGCGATGGTGATCGTCTCATCTATACTGGAGAGGGATGAAAACCATGCTGAGATTTTATGGAACACCGCAGTCGTCATCAGTGACACGGGCAACGTGATCGGTAAGCATCGCAAGAACCACATCCCTAGAGTTGGCGACTTCAACGAATCGAACTACTACATGGAAGGGAACACTAGGCACCCGGTGTTCGCAACTCGCTACGGCAAGATCGCTGTCAATATCTGTTTCGGGCGTCACCACGTCTTGAACTGGATGATGTTTGGGCAGAACGGAGCCGAGATCGTGTTCAATCCGTCAGCGACCATCGCCGCCGACGCAGGCAGTGAGTACATGTGGAACATTGAGGCGAGGAATGCAGCCATCACGAACTGCTACTTCACCGCTGCTATTAACAGGGTGGGTTACGAAGAGTTCCCTAATGAATTCACTTCTGCTGACGGCAGGCCTGCTCATAAAGACCTTGGGCTCTTCTACGGGTCAAGTTACTTTAGCGGCCCGGATGGGGTGAGATGCCCTGGTCTTTCTAGAACAAGAGACGGTCTCCTCATTTCGGTGGTGGACCTTAACCTGAACCGCCAGATCAAGGACCGTCGCTGCTATTACATGACCCAACGGCTGGACATGTACGTGAACTCGCTTCGCAGGGTCCTCGAGCTGGACTTTAAGCCGCAAGTAGTCCACGAGAACGACAAGAAAGAGAAATAAACTGACATTGTAAGATAAGCTTTAAAGACGTGATGTAACAATAGGATTAAAAACTGAGCTGATTAAAGCAATAAATGTTTATTATTGTTTATTATTTAAAATTACGTTTTCGTTGACGTGATCGTATTAATTACAAAAATAAATCAACAAGACCGGGACCGGGGACTTCGTACCGCTTTGACAGTTTCCATTAATTCCCATGGAAATATCGGGACAAAAACTATCCTATGTGTTAATCCAGGTTATAAGCTATCTGTATGCCGAATTTCATCCAAATCAATCCATCCGTTGCAGCGTGAAGAAGCAACAAATATACATACATACACACAAACTTTTGCATTTATAATATTAGTGTGATAGGTATGCATTCACGAAAAAACGACAGAAACATACCTACTAGTTATAACAATAATGTATATGTTTCATTTCAATACAATAATAATATATTATTGTATTGAAATGAAACAACTTTTACGGATCTACTCGCGTTTATTGTACACATTACTTTTATTTAATATTTAACCTGACGTTTCGAACCTTTTGCAGGGTTCTTGGTCACAAGGAGACAAACTTTAGAAAACAATATACCTAAGTAGTATTGTATTTGTAGTCATAGTGCTAATGTGAAAAGGTTATTAATTAACTTCATTAGAAGAGTAGATAATGTAACATTAGAATTAAATAATTGTTCTTCAGAGACATTAGCATCACTTAATTAGTTAATTAATCATTTCTCCTCTTGACTTGACCTACTGACTATCTACTAATTGTAAATATTTACGTTATTTTTATCTATTCTATTATTATTATCTATTATTATTTTTATCTACTCTACTAATGAAATATAGGTACAATACTTTAAAAATAGTTTTGTTTTCCGCTTAATTTTCAAGTTCCTATCACTCATAGGTTTTAAATTTACATCCCTGTGGAAAGAATGATACCATAGAATAATAAAATATTTTTTTTTTTACCAATTTGTTTCTCGCTTTTTAATATTACCATCTACGTTAGTGCAATTTAGAAGATCTTCGATCGTTAATGATGGAAGTAGGAGCATATGGGTAGATAAAGTTATTTTTTTACATTCAGCATCAGAATGATCATCTTGTGGTGTAAAATAAAAATTATTTGTTGATATATTACAGTGACAGCGACAACATCAGGTAAGATGGTGGTATCCTTGTCTAGCAACGCAGATTTAGAATAATCTACCGTCATCCAAGTCGAACACAATATCTACCATCGATGGAAATTGAACTCGGGACCTCTAGGTCTGCTAGCACTACCACGAGACAGCATAGGCGGTAGGGCATAAGGTGTAGACACACAAACAGCAACTTTCGCAAAGGCCGGTCATCGGATGGGTGACCAAAAATTTATCATCTAGAGCTCCTCCGTGCTTCGGAAGGCACGGAAAGCCGTTGGTCCCGGCTGCATTAGCAGTCGTTAACAACCACCAATCCGCACTGGGTCCGCGTGGTGGTTTACGGCCCGTTCTCCCTATCCAACCATAGGGAAGGCTCGTGCCCTTGCAGTGGGGACGTATATGAGCTGGCGATGATGCGATGACACAAACAGCAATTTAAAATATTCTACGCAAAATCCCTTTATAGAAGACACGCCTTAACAATCTCTCTTCAGGGTGCCTAGTGCGAGTTTTGTTTACTATCCGTATTCATTCGATTATGTTTACGAAATGAAAATTATTTTGTAAGGAAAATTTTTAACTCTTCTCGTATGTCGCCAGGAGGCGCTGCTTCAATGCCATACTTACTAATAATTTTTGTTTTCGTTAACGTGACCGAATATCAAATGAACCTCACACTAGGCACCCTGCACAACAACACTGGTTGCCTTGTGTGAGTTTTTTTTCTTTGGATACAGATAGTAATCAAAACTTACACTAGGCGGGGGGTTTTTTTTTGGAGAGAGATTGCTGATTGCTTCAGACGGCATTTTCAGCTTCACCGGGCTTGTTTGGGGGCGGCGAGAAACTTAAAGGGTTCCTCAAGCCGTGTGAAACGAATCTCCTTCGGAGATTTTCTAGAGGGAACGGCATCGCGCACTAGTGCGCGTCCCCGTGCCCTACTAGATTCTCCGAAGGGTTCGGATCGGATCTGGGAGAGGAACCACCCGAGGGCGCCTCTAAAAGCTCGGACCTCGGCTCGGGTAGACCGAGCCGTGGAGGAGGAGAGAAGCGCCCAGGTACATGTCTGTACTTGGTATAGAGCGCGTGTGAACCGGTTCTTCGACCCTTGCTCTACGAGTACGGTGTCTTGGACCTAAACTAGTGTGCATGTTTAGTGTATTTTGTAATTAATGTGTAATGTTATTTAGAGGATCGGGGGGGGCTAGGCGGGGTGCCTATAGAGTGAGTTTTGTTGTGCCCTAACTACGTATAACAAGGAGACGCCATTATCACGTTCTATGGATGTATGCTGATCTCAGGCTCAAGTGAGAACTAGACACTTTTTTAAAAGCTCACCACATTTTCAGATGTCATATAATTCCTGTGTAATTTTCTCACTCCCGCCAAGAGATGTCGCTAATGTGTTGCACTCTGCGATTGCGGCACAGTGTAGCCTCTACGAACACAAACTTATCAGTTGCTGGTGATATACACCCTATTGTAAGTATAAATAAGGGTTGTTTTAACTTCTTTGGTGTGAAGATAAGTTTGCGCAACTTCTGCTTTTAGAGCACTTGTAGAGTTGGAGCCCGTGACATCCATTACAATAATGATGTCTTTCCTTCAGGGTTGGCACATTTTTACATTATTTCAAAACGTCCAAAAACGCTTCTCATATTCCTGGTTTTGACATAATATGGACTATTGGAAAAAGTCAGAATCACGCCAGGCACTAATACTATATTGGGGAACTCTAAAAGAGCACCGTGCGATTTAAAAATCGCCCCTCTGAATCGAGGCCCTGTTAACATGTCTGTATTTTTATTAAATAAATAATTAAAATAAATGTAATTGATCTCCTCATGTGCTATTTTTCATATGGAAGAGTTCAGCAGTGGAGCTTTTGCTTTATAGACTGATGTAAATGATAGAAGACGAGAGGATTATGTTCTTTAAAAATAAGGATTAAGATATATTTTAGAAGAATGCTAACTAATCATACGATTGTACCAAGATAACGAAACTCTCTTGGATTTATCCCTCATTTCGCGTCCCCTCCAAAAATACTTTTAAATAAAAAAAGAAGGTGATAACTAAGTAGTTAGTTGGTGAAAAACATAAACGTTTGTTTATGGCTTGGTGCGGTTTGCACATTTAGCCAGTGAGTGTCAAAGTAATGTTCTTTTACAAGTTATAAATATACGATAAGTATTTCATTTTTTAATATAATATTATGATGATGATTAATCATGTTAAAAATGAAAAGTGAGAAATGATATACCCCCAACCTCTTGAGGATCTCAGTAAAGATGTGGGGCTTTACTAAGACCTTAAGCGGACTTCTGGAGAGAATTTGAAAAGTGACCTTGCACTGATTTGTTTCATTTGCCAACACTCATGCACGCTCACGAACACTTAACGGTTAATAATCCACCATTATTTCATATTAATATTCGACATATGTATAGACATTACACAAATTTTAGAAAATGAATTAAAACCGCCGACATGACTCTTTACTTTCCCGCAAAGAAGTCTGATAAAAAAAAAATTGTTAAAAGTTTTTATACATAAACGTAATTTTCAACCGCCAACCCTAGCACGTAACTGGGTTGCGTGTAGTGTCACCGGTGCTCGCCGGAAGTCACGGGAGCATATCGCGTCATCTAAAGCACGCTGAGCTTTTATTATTTCAACACATCCTGAAAACTTTCTATTACTTTTATATGTATATTCTAAGATACATACATTTTATATTGTTGCGGAAAACAAATGATAGCACTTAAATAAATTGACAAGATAATTGGCATATAATCAAAACATATTCCGTAGGTACTAAAGAATACAACAAAATGAACTCAAAAAGAAATTAAATTAATAGGTACAATTGCTTTACCAATGTTTAAAGAAATTTTATAGTAGATACTAAGTATATTTTTAGAAAACTCTGAAATGCAAATTGCGCGGTCTGACAATTTTTCTGATTTCAAATTTTCCTGCGTATTAGGTCCATAATCATAATCCATCCACCTTGTTATTTAATAAAAAAATATAAGACTTACTTTCTTTTGTAATTAAGATGCTATCAAAATGCATGGGAATCTTAATATTTGTAAACAATACCTATTTAAAAAATTATATTGTGAAAGAGATTTGGGTACGTTTTTGTTTTTCCACTGTTGGTAATTAAGATCGTGACGTTGTCTCAAGAAACATGGCAGCGGTTCCGTTTCCGGGCGGGACTTTTTAATTTTTCATTTGCGGCTGAGCGATTTCAATTTTCCCTCTTATTTCTCATTAAACTTAGCTGCACGTTTTGGCCAGGGGGCTGTTTTTTAAATGCATGCAAATTACCAAAGAAGTATGTATTTGCCAATTGTTATTTTTAAGTTAATTTAGTCTGACTTCATTCTGTTAAGACAATGATGATAGGCAGTGTTATCTTAAGTTTACCAATTAAAATGCAACATCGAGTAGATCCGCATAAAGTATTTATTGTTCGGATAGGTATTTAAGGTAACTATTTCATATATTTTTACAAGTTTTATATATTCATATCATGTCTATCTAAGGTAGTTGTTGAAATCAGACACGTACGGTACAATATGCAAAATGAAATTGGTAAAAGGATTTCGCTGTTTCGCACTCCGATTCAATATTATTGGCATGAACATGAGCCCCATGAAAAACAATAGTGCGGCCGTAGAATGTAACGCGTAGTGGACTTCCTGTACGCCTAATGCGGGTTTTATTTGCAATTTAATTTTAATTAAACGAAAGGGAATACATTGTATGGCAAAATTTAAATAATTTGTATACCATTTCTTGGGTTCGTTTAACGTGTTAGAAGGCAAATACCACTTGCTCTATTGGCACCCTGCATAGTCAGCAAAACAACGATGGCTAAATGCGAACATGCTTGCAATTAAATTTAATATTTTTCTTCACACAAAGGAGCCACGAGATGTGATAAAACAATTACTTAATTGTATGTATGCAACATGCTGTCTGTTAGTTAGAAGTAGATGGAGGATTAAATCAGATTAAATTTACATCAAACATAAATTAATTACCTGTTATTATGTATGCTGAATGTTAATTTGAAGTTTTATTTGTACTAACAATAGTAACTACAACAGCTTTAAAAAAACATTTTAGCATAACTTACTAAAACCATCTAAAACGAATAAATTTATAATTAAACATCGCACATCAGGGCTCGGGTCTTCTCATATGATAAAAAAAACACATCAGGATCAGGAAATAAGTTTTAAACATCCTTATTAGCATATGCCTCAAAGATTGTCTGGAAAAGATAGCTTTAAGCCATAAGGCCGTCTTTACCTACTTTTATATTTAAATTGTCGTTTCTTTGTTTTTTCTGCATGTAGAGTAGCAATAAAGTGTTTATCAATCTATTTCGCAGTCTTACTACAACAACCGGAACCTACGGCTTTATACATGCCTTCATTAGCACGAGCTATTTTTACAGAAGACCAGCGTCGTGGTGTCTTAGCATATTATGGTTAGCATACCATGACTCTGCTGATGACCATGATATGCTGAGTAATTGCAATTTCATTTTAGAGATATTTTTTTTAAATGTCATTGAATAAATAATTTTCTATTTCTTATTCTCTTTTATTTGGCTAACCCATGAAAACGTTAACATTAACTTGCAAGATCACAACTAAAACGGCCTATCGGCCTCAATAAACTTAATATTTTCATTATTTTTCCACCGATGGAAAATCATTTTCAGTCGAATGCAGTTACGTTCTAACGCCGCCGCGTTATTCTAAATATAAATTGGCGACACCACGCAGGCAGGTGCGTTCATGTTCGGGTGCGTTGCCATTTTTCCGAATTCCCGCCACGTTTGGTCGCCCCGACTGCGTATGTTCCGTTCCACGCGCGCCGGTCTCCCCGACAATAGTTCGCGGTCGATTCGAGCGGCGCGGCGGGCCGTGGGCGCGCGCGGCACACATGCTCCGTTCCATTTCCGATGCACCCTGTCCGCGCGTCTTTCAGCGGCCCAAAAAAGTTTAACTATTACACGAACTTGATTATGGAGGGAACGAGGGTGTAATGGACTCGACCTTTCTGAAAATATATAGGTGGTACTAATTTATTGAATTTATATCATTAGTGAGACCAAAGGGGAATATGAAATAATACAACATACTTACAACATAAGAGGATGTTAAAATTAAATTATTAATAAAAATTACTTGCATCAAATTTTTTAAATTAAGTTTCTTATTCTACTGAGCGTTTACGTTGCACACTAGCGCCACAGATTAGGTAATAGTTACTTTTAGCGCCGCCAATGAATAAAAAAACGTACTTATCTAGTAATTAGAGATAGAAAATCAAATTATGCTCAACAAACTATTTGAATGAAGTAATTTAGCATTTTTACGTCACTTAATAAACATCTGACGTGTTATGGTTTACTTAAATAAGACGTTACAGCTCAAAACGGTCACTTTTAACTATAACGCCGTATTTAACTAAACCATAACATGTCAGATGTTCATTAGGTGAAGTAAAAATGCTAAATTACGAGTAAGTACTTCATTCAAATAGTTTGTTGAACATAATTTGATTTTCTATCTCTAATTACTAGATGTTTTTTTTTAATTGGCGGCGCTAGTGTGCGGCGTAAATGCTGTTCAGCCCCCCAACCGCCTAACACTCTCGCTTTCGATTGCTTTGAAGGCGAGGCCCTCGCCTCGCTTTCTAATATAATATCAACCGCCTCTGTGGTCTAGTGGTTAAGACCACCGGTTTAGACCCAGAGGTCCCGGGTTCGATTCCCAGCGGGGGGTACATGTTTGTGTACTCGGTTTGGTTGGTGGTAGGGCTTGTTTGTCCGCCTGGCTAGCTACCACCATCTTATCTAAATATGTCGCCATAACATCAATGTTTGTAGCATTGTTGTGTTCCGGCAGCTAGAGATAAGATAGCCAGTACCTCACTAGTTGAGGGTCCCGGGTGAAGTGCGCTTCCACCAAATGGCCTTATCATCACTTAACATCAGGTGAGATTAAGGCACTACACTTACCCGTAAATATTAAAAAAAAAAAAAAAATAAAAAAAAAAATATCGAAATTTAATATCGAATAATATCGAAAGCTATAGCCTATAGCTTTCGATATTGCTTTCATATTGCTTTCGAAATGACAAGATGACACCTCCTCCTCGCCTCGCCTTCAAAGCGATCGACAGCGAGAGAGTTAGGCGGTCGACCCCCAGTTCACATTGTTGTCGTATAATTCAACGAAACAGTAACTTTCTTTGTCATAAGTTTTGGTACTAAAGCGTCAATTGACGTGTCTGACGATGACGCTCAGGGTGCCAAGTGCGAGTTTCATTCGCCATTCGATCAAGTTAACGAAAACGATAATTTGTATGCTGCTTCAATGCCATACTAATTTTCGTTTTCGTAAACGCAATCGAATGAATACTGATAGTAAACAAAACTCACACTAGGTACCCAGAGCAATAATAATATTTTTCTGAGGTGACAATAATCTCCTAATGGCCATACCCATTCCAATATCTTACTTTCGTTTTGACTGCTTAAAATATCGTTGCAGCCAGTACTCTGCCAGTTGTTTGTAGTTGAAAGAAAAACTCTCGTGAAAACTACTTTGAACAGTCTCCACGTCAGCCCGTGTTCGTTCGACTGCTACAAATTGAAAAGCACACTCGAAAACCCCTTTAGTGTCACGCGAAGGCCGCACAATGCAACCCCCGCCCGCCGCCCGCCATCGCGATTCCGATCACATTTTATCGTTTTAAAAATTGACGTGGCTGTGGCGCGCCGGATGTTCAGCCTGAATTTTACTTAGATACTCGTACCATGTTGCATAACGGAAAATTGGCGCGGGCTAATGTAGCTGGGAAATGTTTATTTATCATTGTCTTGAGAGGGAACTTACAACGCAGGTTTTTAACCGGTGACAATATGTATACCAATTACGAGTGCTTCCTTCCACTTGTATTCGACAAGTTAGTGGTGGTTTGGCACTGAAAAATGTCGAACAGCATGTTAAATAAACAACACTTTGTGTATACTATAAAAACTATTGTGTTACATTAAGTACTTTTATATTATTTTTACTTTTATTTTTTAAGTGTTAATTGCTACACTTAAGCTGAATTAAATATTTATATAAAATTCAGTGTGATCGCTACCGGGAAGCCTTGCCGGTAGCATAATGGTCAGTGCAGCCGCCCGGATTGCGGAAGGCCCAGGTTCGATTCCAGGCTGGGTCGGGTGGGCGTTTATTTTTTTCACTGAATTTTATATAAATATTTACTTATATTATTGTAATTTTAATAACACAAAATAGCTGCTCGGGTAAATGCGATAAACTGTGGTTCATTTCCCAGAACTTTATTGACTATTTTATTGACGTGAATCCATTCCTAACGCAAGCAATATAACTTTTTTAAATAGATTAAGACGACTCATTATTATGTCATTCATAACACATTAACAGTAATCTTTATACTAATCCAAAGCTAATATGCTTCCGACGGAAGGCACCTTGAGCCGTTGATCCCGGTTGTTGTCATATATTAAAAGTCGTTGAAACCCACTAACCCGCCCGCATTTGATCCGCAGAAGATTTACATGTGCGAATGCTAAGTCCACCACTGCGACATATACGCAGATGATGATAAAACCGCTACCTCGTAGCTAGATAATTTGGAACCCTAACACGGGTCGCTGCACACCAGATCATAACACTTGGCATCACCATTATCTTAATGTGGCTGACCCAAAATTGAAGTCGTTTGAAGCAATCCATCATACCGTGTTATTGAATTACGCCCCCGCCGCTCATGGTACAACTAAAGGCGGACATGCACGTGCGAACAAATCACCGCGAACTCGCACATCGAACCGAACATTTAGTTTCTACGTATAGACAAACGTTCAATGTTCGTTGTTCTTTAGGGATACTCACCATTCATACATAAATGTTCGTTTCATGTTACATAACAGTATTGCGAACTGAACACCTGAACACTCACATCGAACACAATCATTTATCTAGTTCTTTTCATATTTATAAACAAATGTTCAATGTTCGTTTGTTGTACACATACAAACAAGGTTGTTCGTTGCTGTTACGTGACAAAATGGTTTGACGATAATGCCCGCACCATCGAACATTGAACATATGTCTTTTTTTGGAGAGAGTTTGTTGTTGACCACATACAGCCTTTACAGCGGTCTTGTTTGAAAGCGGCAAGAAACCTAAAGGGCTTCTCGAGCCATGTGATCGAAACATCGACCATTAGAGAATTTCTAAGGGAATATGGCATCACACAAGCGTGTCCCCGTTCCCTATGAGTAGTAAGTAATTGAATGTTCGTGTTCGATGTGCATGTTCGCGGTGTCTTTGTGCGACTGTGCGTGCCCTTAAGAAGCGACCCGTACCACAGATACACGACAATTATCGCGCGGTTCTAATTACAATTATTATTGTTGCATCGTCCTGCTGATGTGATGGGGAGGGGTACAGTTATTTGGCTAATGCGAAACTAACTGGAGGACCGTAGTTTGTGTAATTTTAATGGTTGCGCGTTATTTGTTAGAGTAATGCTGTTATATGACAAGTTCGAGTGTCATTTGAGTGTTGTTAATTATAATTATGACAAGTGCCTTTTCAATATCAGTATGTACATAGATAGTAGTTTTATTGCGTCTCGGTAGCCGAACAGATGAATAGATGCTTGGGATGAATGTGAAAAATCGTGGTTTAATGCCTATAACTCTGTCAACCTCGACATTCACGGTCAGTTAAACTGATCAGTTGAATTCAACTGTTAACTGATCAGTTAAAATGGATGTAAGCCAAAAAAAGCTCGACACTCACGGTCAGTTAAACTGATCAGTTAAAACGCTTCAAACCGGCCTTCATTTCTGATAGAAGGGGCCGCTCGCAGACGTGCGACTACATATCTGTCGAGTCTGTCAGAATGTCGAGCTTTAAACTATAGTTAGTAATAAAAAAATAAAAAAGACGTGTATGGGTAACACGTCAGTAGCCTAAACACGAAGACTTTTTATCGGTGATCAGGACCTACTGACTCCGACTAAGTAAATGATGGCCATTGCAATAATAATAATAGTTAAGTACATGTTTTCTTTTTATAAATTTATTTTGTATTTTTAATTAGGTAACCAAAATGAATTAGAATGTATGGTCTTTCTACATTTGTATGATCCGAATCCATTTATTCAACTAACGCGGTAAGAGATTGCCTAGCTTGATATGTAGAACGCACGTCTGCGAACGGCCCCTTCGATCGAGAAATGGAGGCCGGTTTGAAGCGTTTTAACTGATGAGTTTAACCGACCGTCGGTTTTTTTCTTCTCTTTTGTCGAATTTTTTTGGCTTACATCCGTTTTAACTGATCAATTAACAGCTGAATTCAACTGATCAGTTTAACTGACCGTGAATGTCGAGCTTAACTTTTGAAAAAATATTTTTGTGTTGAATAGTCCATTTATTGAGGAGGCCATACTACATCACTCTATGAACTCCTGATAGCGCTTTAGCACTAGACCACCGCTATTATTAAATAAGATCATATATAAACTTTTCACCTGCCAATAATCATGGGCAACAATCGCGACTTCAATCAAACCAGATATTGACCAATGCACTCCTCCATTCCCTCCTCTTAGATCAGTTTACGCAACATTAATAATTGCATACCTCCTTGACAGCGCGAATTCGTCATGTTCTCCACAAACAAATTAATATTCGCGCATAGTTTTTGAAAGTTTGACCTCTATTGGGACGTGTCAAGGTCTATTTTGGGGTTTGCAGGGGTGCAGTGATAGATGGTCGACTTTTGCAGAGTTGATCACCCTCCAGGGTACCATACGTCATCGGAGCGCGGGGGCCACTGGACAGTTTAAAATTTCGAATAACACTCGATCCATTTTGAAAATTGTTTTGTGGTGTACGTTTATGGAGTAGGAGAAATTGTGCATTCTTTGATCGTTAAAACATTACCTATATCAAATATTGTTACTCTCCTTGGAGTTTTTTTTACTCAACTTCGAAGCACGTCCTCGACGAATGTATACTGCTTAGATGATCTTTAGTTATTGGTTAAATTTAACCGGTTGTAAATAAGGTCAGCTGTACCTAGAGTTTAATAATAATTGAAATAGGTATGCTCTCACCAGCTCCCTACTGCTGGGCTCAGACTTTCTCGCATGAACATGGGCAGATCAGGCCATAATTATAATGCTTTAATGTTGGGTTTTAACAGCGGCTCAATGTACATTCGGAACAAATATTTTGATTCGGTTACCTACACGGTGACCCGGCATTGCGAAAGTTGCTTAATTACAAAGATATTTGAATACAATCATTTTATTGCTGTTCTACAAAGTTTCTACAATACTTTTTAGTTAGGACGTTAGATCGAATATTGAAACCGCCTGAAGGCGTGCTGTGCTACCTACTGAGCTTTTAGGCTTTATGACTGACTGACTCCTAAAAGTCTCATTTATCGAGCACAACCATTACTTTGAATTGTTTCAGCATTCCCAGCGGGGACACTAACGGCCCAAAGGTCGCGACATTTGCCCGGGCTGCGAACCGGCGACCTTTGCCGATGACAAAGGGCATGCTCTCTATAAAAATCGCTGTCGATGCGGTGACATTTTTGTGGCACATAATTACTAGTGGGCTGTAGCTTCAGATTTAATGAAGCGAGCGAAATACCGGATCAGTATTACTCGTACGTTGTCAAAATTGTAGCCTCAGCTTACTATAGCCCAGCCAGGCAGACAAGAAGGCAGCCAGCTAGTTAGCCAGCCAGCATTACAGCCAGCCAAGCAGCCAGTCCTCCGGTATGCAGCAAGTCAGCCAGCCAGGTAGCTATAATGAAACCATAGCCATGCAACCAGCTATAACCAGCTTACTAACAGCATTTCCAGAATAGTAAGGCCACCTAGCTCAATTTAAAAATCAAAGTCAAAAAAAACTTAAGAAAAAATGCTTTTGAATATGTGGTGGTCGCGGTGGTAAATTTAATGCGAACTAGTTGACACTTAAACAGTTTATTACGTTCACAATACACACACGATAGACCAGTACAAAACAGAAGGAGACGTGAGTACACTAACGGAAAACTAGACGTAATACAAACAACTATAAAGCGAGGCTAAGCGGTAGGAAATAGCGGGAGCGCATGCGACATGCATTCAGCGTTGAATACCGAGATTCGACTGTTGGCCGCGCGCAGAAGACTGCGCGCGGCCGGCACTCTCAAACCGGTTTCGCATTCATGCGCCCGGGCCTCGGCTGCAGTAATTAAGTGCACAAATTCTCTACTAACAAAATAGAATATGTTTGTCCGGTGTGCCATACAACATAAAACTTATTTTACTGTTACATTTTAGTATACAATATTTATTGATTAGGTATGTTTATGTTAACAACTGTAATATATATTTATAGTTTGTATACAATGTATTATATGTATTTAGTTATTTACAAACAAGATATTTAATTTGTTTATCATATACATATGTTTTTATATAAGTAATATTTATATTATTATATCTATTCTATTATAATATTTACTATGTAGATACGCTACATCACCCCCTTCCAGAGACCGTCCTACGGGCGATAGTAGTCTGGAAATCTTACCCTTCGACCTGACCGAGATGTTTTGCTTGGAAGGTCATTGGAAACAGGTGCATCATCGCATACAGCTTTTGCCTGTGTGGGTGAGTGGTGGTGGGGATTGTGAGATTGAGTTAAAAGGTGAGGTGTGGGAGTAATTGTGTCAGAATCACGCAGTATATAGGCAGGTTTCAATCTGTCGATAGACACCGTGACAGACTTACCATTGACTGCAAGTTTGAAGACCTTACTGTCCCGTTGTAAAACCTCATGGGGTCCGGTATAAGCTGGTTTGAAGGAGCCGGCTCCTGCGTCATCACGCAGGAAGACGTGAGAAGCCGTGGCTAAGTCCTTGAAGATGAATGGTGACCGTTGCGCGCCGTGGCGTGACGCTGGGGAAGGTTGCAGCTTAGTTGCAAAATTGCGTAGACGTGCGACATAGTCTGTTACGTCAACAGTTTCCTCACCGTCTGGCTGAAAAAAGTCCCCAGGCAAACGCAACGGTTCCCCATATACCAGCTCCGCCGATGAAGCTTTTAAATCTTCTTTGTAGGTGCTACGGATTCCGAGTAGTACCAGTGGAAGAGACTCAATCCAACTGCTATCAGCGTGGCAGGTTATGGCAGCTTTCAGTTGCCGGTGGAACCTTTCCACTAATCCATTGCATGATGGATGATATGCAGTGGTTCGTCTGTGTTGGAAGCCGGCAATCTGGGAAAGACATTTAAATAGTGCCGACTCAAATTGTCTTCCACGGTCAGTTACAATCTTTGTGGGACATCCAAAACGCGCTATCCAACCGCTGAGCAGGGCTTTCGCCACTGTCTCTGCTGTGATGTCCTGCAATGGTATTGCCTCAGGCCATCGCGTAAAGCGATCGATGGCGGTGAGGCAGTACCGGTAACCTTGTGATAAGGGTAGTGGTCCGACTAAATCAATGTGTAGGTCCCTGAACCTGGCCGATGAAAGATTGTATGTACCGATAGGTGCCGACACATGACGAGTGACCTTGGATCTCTGGCAAGCAAGACAAGAACGAGCCCATTCTCTACAGTCGCGGCGAATGCCAGGCCATACGAAACGATCACTGACTAGTTTGACCGTGGCAATAGTGCCCGGGTGGCTGAGTGAGTGCAAGCTCTCAAACACTAGGCGGCGCATTTCTTTTGAGACAAAGGGACGTTTAGTGTCACCTCTTACATCGCAGAACAAATTGACATCAGCACCAGGCAGTTTTATTTTCTTAAGACAGAGTGCGGTATCTGATTTTAAAAGATGTTTTAACTCTTTGTCTGAATCTTGTACAGTGGCTAATCTGGATAAATCTATCGGTTGAACGATTTCATTAACACGCGACAGAGTATCAGCTACTACGTTATTTTTACCTGAAATATGCCTTATGTCTGTACAAAATTGCGATATTACATCAAGATGTCGAAACTGCCTGGGTGAACAGTTCTCTTTTCTTAAGTTAAACGCGAATGTAAGAGGTTTGTGGTCAGTATAAATTACGAAATTCCTTGCTTCTATCATGTGCCGAAAGTGCTTGATGGCTTCATAGATAGCTAGAAGTTCGCGATCGTAAGGTGAATACTTCATCTGAGCTGGGCACAACTTACGTGAAAAGAATCCCAAGGGTTGCCACGCACCGTCCTTAAGTTGCTGCAGGACCGCGCCTAAAGCGGTATCTGAGGCATCCGTCACCAAAGCTAATTGAGCGTTGCTATCTGGATGAATCAGCATTGCAGCCCTACATAGGTCTTCTTTGCATGATTCAAATGCTGAAAGCTCACCAGCAGAAAGCTCAATAGGGTGAGATCCTTTTACGGAACCGACTAACAGAGCATTCAGCGGTGCCTGATGTTGTGCAGCATGCGGAATAAACCTGCGATAAAAATTTACCATCCCGAGAAATCTGCGCAGCTCTCGTACGTTTTTTGGAGCTGGGAAGCTTTTAATGGCTTCTACCTTCTCCGGGGGTGGTTTGACGCCTTCGGCTGAGACATGATAGCCTAGGAACGTTACCTCTGGAGCTCCAAACACGCACTTAGCGGTATTGATCACCATGCCATACTCCTTCAACCTAGTGAATACCTGGTGTAGGTGGGTCTCATGGGTCTTCTGGTCTTTCGAGTATACCAAAATATCATCAACATAGGTATAGGTGAAATCCAGCCCCCGAAGCATCTCATCCACGAAACGTTGAAAGGTTTGTCCGGCATTACGAAGTCCAAACGTCATGAATGGAAATTCGTATAAGCCGAACGGCGTCGTGATGGCGGTCTTCTCAATATCCTCAGGATTTATAGGAATCTGGTTATACGCCTTAACCAGGTCTATTGTAGAGAAGACCGTACAGCCACAAAGGTTGTAATCGAAGTCCTGTATGTGCCGTATTGAATACCTGTCCGGAATTGTTCTAGCGTTCAGCATGCGGTAGTCACCACAAGGACGCCAGCCATTATCCTTCTTCGGTGCCAGATGTAAGGGAGAAGACCATGATGATTCCGACGGCCGACAGGTACCAATCTGTAACATGGCCTCAAATTCGGCCTTAGCAATTTTAAGCCTATCCGGTGCCAATCTACGGGGTGAACAAGCTACTGGTGGTCCAGGTGTAGTCCGTATATGATGTAGTGTGTTGTGCTTAATTGTACTGTGTAAGCCAGAAGGGCGAGTGATGTCAGGGTATTCAGCTAGTATGCGATGATAAGCCGTGTCGCCAGACATTACTTTCACCGAAAAAACGTTTAAATTTTTTGCAAGCAAAGCCGAGGTGCAAAGCGTAGTATTAGCGTCTACTAAGCGTCGATTACGAACATCTACAATTAAATTATAATAGGATAAAAAATCAACACCTATTATCGCCCGCGTAACATCTGCAACAATAAATCGCCAAGCATAGTCACGGCGCAAGCCTATATTAAGCACAAAATGAACATACCCGTACGTGTTGATAATCGAGCCGTTAGCGGCGCACAATTCATAGTTTGTTTTGACGATGCTCGGCGACTAATGATTTGGGGAAAACACAAATATCACTTCCAGTATCGACTAAAAATTGTATTTTAGTACGTTCGTCCGTAACAAATAAGCGACCGTTATTTGGACAGGCGTCGGTCGCCATAACGTTCTGCCCTATACTTTTCCCGAATAGTCGCACGGTTTTATACATTTGTTGGCTTGACTGCCGAACTTTGCGTGGTACCAACAAAGTGGGAACTTTCGGTAATTAGACTGGGAACGGTTGGAACGCGAATTTTCACGGGAACGGCGCCTGGAGTCGGATCTTCCTCGCGGTCGTGACATCCTTTCTACCCTCGTCTTCAAATGTTGAATTTGCCGAGTGAGCTCCGCGATTTGGCTTGTCATGTCGGTAACACTTCCGGGCACGGGTACGACTGCTGCTGCTGCTACTTGCGGGCTTGGTGGGACAACATCATGAATCTTGTCCGCCAGCTCTGCGACCTCCTCTAATGACGCCTTGGACTGGGATGCTATAATAGACTGCGTACTGCTGGGTAGTCGACTGGTCCAGATGGTCTTCAGGAATTCTTCTGGTACAGCGGGGCCTGCCAGGTGCTGCAGGTGTCGAAGGAATTGTGAGGGTTTTCTGTCTCCTAGCTCCTCGTGGATCAGGAGCTGCTTTACCTTCTTCTCTCTGGATGCAGACAACCTTTTGATGAGCTCAGCCTTCAGTCGCTCGTACTTGTTGGGTCCCGCAGGTGCCGATATTATGTCTTCGACTTCTGATGCGTAGACTGGATCCAACTGGCTGATGGCGTAGTGGTACTTTGTGGCGTCCGTGGTGATGTTAGCCAGAAAAAATTGACTTTCCAGCTGTGCAAACCACAGTGCCGGTTTTTCGGGGTAAAATGGCGGTATCCGCACGCCAACTTGATGTACATCGCTCGGTGGGTTGCTCTCTTCGCTGCCGCTTGAACTCTTTCCAGCTTGACTCATGGTGTTCAAAATGGGGTCACCAGTGTGGTGGTCGCGGTGGTAAATTAAATGCGAACTAGTTGACACTTAAACAGTTTATTACGTTCACAATACACACACGATAGACCAGTACAAAACAGAAGGAGACGTGAGTACACTAACGGAAAACTAGACGTAATACAAACAACTATAAAGCGAGGCTAAGCGGTAGGAAATAGCGGGAGCGCATACGACATGCATTCAGCGTTGAATACCGAGATTCGACTGTTGGCCGCGCGCAGAAGACTGCGCGCGGCCGGCACTCTCAAACCGGTTTCGCATTCATGCGCCCGGGCCTCGGCTGCAGTAATTAAGTGCACAAATTCTCTACTAACAAAATAGAATATGTTTGTCCGGTGTGCCATACAACATAAAACTTATTTTACTGTTACATTTTAGTATACAATATTTATTGATTAGGTATGTTTATGTTAACAACTGTAATATATATTTATAGTTTGTATACAATGTATTATATGTATTTAGTTATTTACAAACAAGATATTTAATTTGTTTATCATATACATATGTTTTTATATAAGTAATATTTATATTATTATATCTATTCTATTATAATATTTACTATGTAGATACGCTACAAATAGTTCAAAAAAATTCTGCTACATATTTAAGATGTCTATTTTTTAGCTGTTTATTGGCAACTCATCTAAATCTTTCGCCAAAACAAAAAAGTCACCACTATGTAAGTAGCTGTAGCACTCTTTAACAATTACCTTGAAATATAATGGATTACACGAAAGTTAATGGTAAGCCTGCAGGTTGTACTTGCGGTAATCCAGGATAATCTCTATAAAGGATTTATGACCACGGCCGCCATCACTTCGAGTCGTTTCACTTGGAATTGTCGATGTAAAAACTCTCGTAAAACAACGTTCCTACAGATGTGAGTGCTACTTCTAATGTTTTGTTACAGTACAATTTTGAAATGATTTTGGTACCTATACACCTATACACTTTCAGAATGACAACGATTTAAAAGCTAGAGCTAGAGATAGAGCTACTGAGACTATTTATTTATTTATTTATTTATCTATTTGGAAACAAACAGCGTTATAGTCATACAAATAATAGTGACACGTTCTTACATAAGCCTAATTAGTTTCCACTTTTATATAAAACTATTGTTGAGAAAGGCAACGTTGCATGCTAGAATACAAATTAATAAAAAGTAAATTAAATAGTTGGTGTAGTCAGAATGCCGAGACATCCATGTGGTTTGTTAAAAAAAAAATCTGTAGAACAAGGATGGGTTGCAGTTCACCAGTTGTTCGTTTGGCTCGTCTGAACAACGATCTAACTAAAAAGTTGCCTGAACTAGATATACATTTTCAGAGCCTTCCAACGTTTTTGGAATGTCTTAAAACTAGTGAAGTACTTTAGGTTGCATTTAGTATTTATTAGTATTTGTTATTATTAAAAAAAATATATATATATTTAAAAATTATTGTATTCACTGAAATGTTTTAATGTTGTATTATAATTTAATTGTTTTTTTTTAATATAATTTAATTTAATTTCGTTTATAATTTAATTTAATTTTGTTTAAAATTTAATTGAATTTGTCGTTTTTAAAATTTTTAATATTAATTTTGTTTTAATGCATGCTGTGATTGCCCATAATTGTAAGAGCAGTTAACTAAAAGAACATTGTTTTTATTCTTAATCTTAAATACTGTTTCTTATGTCGGTAATCCAATAAATAAATAAATAAATAAATAAATAAATAAATAAATAAATAAATAAATAAATAAATAAATAAATAAATAAATAAATAAATAAATAAATAAATAAATAAATAAATAAATAAATAAATAAATAAATAAATAAATAAATAAATAAATAAATTATTAGATTATAAAAAATAAAATAACTTAAAATTTTGAATTTACAATATTAGGTAAGTAATTTATATAAGTTGTACACTGTTATAACTACTGAGAATGTTTTCTTGAATAAAACATTTGAATTTTTAATGATAGACTATCTAGCAAGATGGGTTATGTAAGTAAAATTTTCAAGTTGATTTTTCGGATTTTTCTTGACTAGGTACCTATTTATAAAAGTTTCTCTGAGACCAAGTGGTTTCAGACATTCTTTTACTAAAATTAACGATTGTGCTAGAGTGTACATACTAACATTAAATTAAAAGCAGATTTAACACAAACTACTCGGATATGCCAGCCATATTGAATCTCGAAGTGTCATGACTTCTATTGAATATGTGTTGCCACTTACTAAGAAAATTGTAAGTTTTGTTAGGTACTGTGATAATTTTTTAGTACGTCTAAGTATACAACTTTACTCATTTTTAGTTATGTTGAGCATTTTGGCGCCAATATAGGCATGTCGTAAGTGTCGTAACTGAGACATTAAAATGTCTTTTCGGGGAGCGTCGCGTGAACCCTCTCTTTCCCGGTAATTATTAGCACCTGCTACCAAGTCAAGGTACGGGGAACGGTTCCCAGCACTTTGGCGACGTTTAATTCGTGCGTCACTTACAACCCTTACAATCAATGAATCTCGTCAGCCATTTTGGAAATAACATAAAAACTTTTTGATGGATAACCATGTGTAGTGTAGGTATAAAGTTGCCAAGGGCCGCGGTAGGGCCCGCGGAATCAATCCACGCGGACCAGGATCCTACGCACACGTAGCGGGAGGAGGCGGCGCGCGGCGGTACGCTCGCCTACATCCCCCGCAATGAGGCGATGGACGTAAGGAGTCTCAGGTCAACGCAAGCCTCAGGACGTCTGGAACATGCCAAAACATCGTCGGGCGTGTTCCCTCTGCCAGGATGAATATCTGAAGATTGTCAAATCGATGATCCCGGAGTACCCTGGTGGAGGGATGCGCTAGAATTTTAAGTAGGTATGTCCCTTTTCTTCCGAATCGCAGTAGTTGGGGGGAGAGCATAACCATTTGCGTTTCGCATTTCGCAATGAGTTTTCCCTAGTATATAAAAAAAGGCGTAGGTCAGCATAAGCTGGCCGAAAACAGCCCTGTACCTACCTATATTAGTGGATTGTCTTCATCCAGGCTGGCTAAAAACGTGTACGTAAGAAATGAAAGGAATTGGGGGAGCCCAATTCCTTCCATTTCCAAATTTACCCCAGCCTTGGGATATTATGGGAAGAAACCATATGTATTATCATAGAAGATCAGTATGTTGTGGAAGACGTTTAGCTGTTGGTATACTACTTAGTTTATCGTAAGATTCTGACAGATATTAAAACCTATCAACTCGTATTGGGCTATTATACTTCGCTGGTGGGTTTATGTCCTCTTGTCTCCTCAATCATATAGGATGGCCTAAACTTAGCGTAGGGACGATTCTTGGCTTTAGATGTGATACACAACTCACACATACACTTATAAGAAAATTTAAACGTAGTTATAACTTTAAATCTAAAAACAAATATGAACAAAATCATTGTCTCGGCAATCGGTAGAAACAAACAAAAGCCTGTAGCTGTTGTAAAGTTCTTAATGAATTAAGTGGGGTGCCTCTCAACCCCATGGATGGGACACGATTCACAATGATAGAACCGCATCGTTGAAGGGTGAAAAACAGAGGAATTCATAATGACTTATTGCGAATCAATTTACCTTCTTTAGAATAACAATTATTAATAGGATTATTATCATGTTTTTAGTTCGTTTTATTTCAATATTGGATGTTCCAATATATCCAATAAATCGGACACTCACGCAAGTCACACACAACAAAAAGTATGATAAAATAAACTCGTTAATAATTATTATTCTAGCGTAAGTAAACATGATAGTTTAAAAAGCTAATTTACTTTCTGGGGTAACTGAGGCACCAGTTTATGACATTTTTTTCCTTTAGTAATTAAAATAGTAGTCAGCGACTGATTATAGTCAGTAACAATTGAATACAGACCACTAACTTGGCTATATTAACTTTGCTCTTTAAAGTAACCTCCTTTTAGGCGTTAGAAGATACCATTTTAGTTTTTTCCATAAAGTTAGTTTTTTCAGATCGCATATGGCAAAAAATTTGAATTGAATGTAATAATGTCGAAGCTAAGTCTGACACAGATATTCCAAGTTCGATTGAAAACATAATGCTGAACCTTGTACTGTATATGTCTATTATGGTTTTAGCCCTTAATTAGTAAGATCTACACGTATTTTTGTAGGTAGTATAACGTGCTACATTTAAATTCTTTTCTATAATTATTTTTTTATTACTTTACATATTCATAAAGAGCGTCATAAGCTAAATTCTTTACAATATAAAATATTTTAGCAGTATTTAATTAGAAGCGGCAAAATTAACATAAACTGCTATGTACACAGGCCTCATTACTTGCGAGACATACAAACAAACTAGTAATAATATAAAACTATTTATTAACCACTTATTAATATTCACAAAAGTTTCATCTACACTCCAAGTGAAATAGAAAATAGCTTACAACATTGAACAACACTAAGATAATACAATCAAATAGTCTAAAAGACTTGAATGAAAGGCTTGAATTGTTTTTTTGATTCGCAAGGCCGAATTCCCTTTTTATTCTCCATCTTCCTTACCATAAAATCATCAGATGTTCCGCTCACTAGATGAAGATATTTCCTGGGAGCTATATGGAGTTGCAAGGAAATAATTCTGTCAGGTCAGGATCAGGGAATACTCAAACTGATTCACTTCTCTGGTGACTCTGTTATGGTATACGGGTATGCGACTCCGGCTTCCCGAGCTACTGCTGACTCACACCTGTCTTCCGAGACAGTGGTATCCTTATACCCTTCCCTTATTCCCTCCAACCTATACTCCCTTGTTCCCTGGGCTGATTCCTCCCATAAATTCTCTGAGCCTGCAGCGGTGTGGAAGGCGGACACCGCCAGAATGGCACTGAATCCGGCAACCGTAGCGCTGCAGCTGCGATGGGGACTGGTGGTGGGGACTGAACTGGTGGGTTTAGTCTCTAGCTGGATCTCTGCACGTATGGCGGTTGGGTGGTCGTTCCGGGACTCATTCGAGGCAAGAGAACTGGCTCGGCAGCTCACCCGACGACAAAGCAGCCCTATTTAGGGATCGCACTGCTTTTCCCAATCCGGGGAGGGGCCTAGAAAAGGTGACATAAACAAAGCTTCATCATCATCGTCATCATCTCAGCCAAAAGACGTCCACTGTTGGACAAAGGCCTCCCCCAAGGATCTCCACAATGACAGGTCAGAAAAAAAAACAAACCTTGCTTCAATTCAACCCAGACAGCTAACCGCGGTTGTCTGGTCATCAACTAAAAGCGGTCGAAATAACTGAAATATAAATGCATCCTTTTATATAGCTGCGTGAAATGTCAGAACGCTATTGGACAATGACAACCACCTTTGCCCAGAGAAGAAAACTGCACTCATAGCGCGTGAATTGTCTCGCTATAACATGGACATAGCAGCAATCAGCTAAACTCACTTAGCGGATAGTGGTGAGCTCTGTGAGAAGCTGGGTGGTTACACGTATTACTGGGTGTGGGCAAGCCAGCAACAAGTGGCGTTGGGGCGTCCGGAACAACACCGCCAGATCACTTATTGAGCCTGGAAATCAATGACGTACCTACTTATTAACATTTTTTTAAATATTCTATAACAGGCAATTATTTAGCTCTAATAAAAGAGTCATTACGTTATAAGTTTTAAGTCAACAGGCGGGAGAACTTGTACTGGGTGCCTAGTGTGAGTTTCATTTGCCAATCGATCACTTTAACGAAAACAAAAATTAGTTTGGCATTGAAGCAGCGCCTCCTGGCGACATACGAGAAGAGTTAAGATTTTGCCATTCGTTTTCGTAAACGTAATCGAATGAATACGGATAGTAAACAAAACGTGACAAAACCATGAAAACCGGCAAAAAAACTCAACAAGAACGTTTCTTCTTTCTTTCACAACGGCAGAATATTAAAAAATGACCGCTCTAACAAAAACTAAATCTTTAATACTTTATTTCTAAATCTATATTGATTTTTCCCCGTGTGGTGCCGGGGTAAAGAATTGCACCACCCCATCACTTCCCGTAGGTGTCGTAGAAGGCGACTATGGGACCATTCCAGAGGATGGGCAGCAGCGTCTCTCTGTGACTATTCTCACCTTACTGCGATCGCCAACCCGCCTGCCAAGCGTGGCGATTATGGCAAAACCCCCTCAAAATGATTTATCCTTGAGGGAGGCCTTTGTCCAGCAGTGGACGTCTTTTTGGCTGAGATGATGATGATGATGATGATTGATTTTCATGTTTTGTTTCTTTTAATATTTTTATATTCTGTTCTGACCATAGAGTTTACAGAGTTCGTCGCTAGCAACGCAAAGTTAAATACTAAAGATTTTTTACACAATCCACCTGATTGATCCCAAACAGCCTTACAATGTCTACAAGAAGGTACTCGTTCCGATTTCCCCAAGAAAATTAGCTTTGGAATCGGCTGCTTATCCGATTGAGCACAAAGGGGTAAGGGGGTTGTAAAATCGCCAAGCCGACTGTGAATATCTCCGCGGGTGTCGGATTGTGAAAAACACGGTATTACACTCAGGAGAGAGACGCTCGCAATATACAAATGTATTTTTATTGTGTTATAATAATGTTAACCTGGCAGTTTTAGATTACGTTTTGGCAAAATATTTGTTTTTTTTTATTTATTCATAATGAAAGAAGAAGAATAGATAAATAATAAACAGAAGGAATGTTATTTATCACTAGTCTTAAATACTGTTAAAATAATACGGAAGCGTCTCATTCGATTTCGCGAAACCAAAACTAAGAAGTCTCTTTCCAGAAAAATACAAATAAAAGTCGAAGCGAAGCAACCACTTAATGTAAAGCAAATTGGCAAGAGTAAAAGAATCGCAATGAAGAGTGACAAGAGGAAGGCTGAATGCAAACTGAATAACTCGCACTCCTTGACACGTTAGCCGGGAGGAGCGGCGCGATGGCGTTGGCGGCCCCTCGCCCGCCGCGGAAAAATCAAGGAAATGTCACCTGGATAGCGCGATTTGTTACATTGATACTTATTTATTAATTTTGAGCACAATCAGATATTGCATTGATAGGTCATTTTGTACCCTTATTTTGTATTGAGCATAGTGAGCGTATGTCCCGTGTCTAGTTGTCTACGTACCTACGTACTACGGTTGTTCTCGCTTATGTTTTAAAGCTCAATGGAACAGCAGCTAACTCGTTTGGGCTGAGATCTTGCAAGTTGACAAGACTTTTGTGAAGCCAGGCCACCGAATAAGTGACCGAAATTAAATATATCTCTAGGCAGGCACGTTTTGGTATCGTAAAGTGTGAGGTAGCTTAAACATACTCAGCAGTATTACTACTAACTAACTAATTAAAATGTCCCTTCGTGTATATTTGTTTTTGAAATTGCACACATATCTAGAATTTGACTTAGGAAATTTTCAATCGCGGTCGTAAACCGACCGAGCTTGGTCTTATGGTTTTATGGTTCAAACCTATTCCCTAAATCAAAAATGAAACTGATAAAATAATACAATAAAATAACAACGATCACGTTATTTCGGTCGGCGTACAAACGTCGCGCAATGCAAATGGCGCCCGAACAATAATCACGAAAGTAAGCGATACGCATAAAAATATCGTAGAAAAACCCACCGGAGCCCTTCAAGGGCTGGATTTAACATATCTAATGCGGTTTACGTGTCGGTCTCCCCTCGCACCTCGGAACACTCAGTAATCGTTTTAAGACGTTGTTGACTCTTTGAGGTAGGTACCTTGTGGATTTTTTGGGGAGTTTTTTTTATCTATGCTAATAAACGCCTTCGTTTCGGCTATATCTTTTTAAATGTGCGAATGACAGTGAATTGGGAGGACAGATTTTAAATGAAGGGATTTTGTTGCTCTCTCTAAATGTATTTGTGTAACTTACAAAAAAAAGGGTGTTCAAACGACATCTTTATAGCTACGGATCTACTTGCGTGTATTTTATATAATAATTTTACGGCCAACACCTTAACGTAACTTCTAAAGTACAGAACCGTTTATATGTAATGCGAGAAAATAAATTCATTACTATATTTAATTTTCTTGAGTTACAAATTTTATTTGTTTGCATGTACCAAGATTTCAGATTATCTTGGTATTTGGTACTTAGTAGGCAAATATACCGATAATAAAGTTAAAAGATTTTCAACATTTTTCTTTCGTAAATAGCGCTGCAATGCAACTAACTCCTAACTCTTTCAAAAAAAAGTGGAGGTACAGCACCGTTGTCAACGAAATTCTTTTGAACATATTTTGCTTTCATCGTAAATTGCTTGCTAATAAAGCGGAGTGCTCACTGTGCTGGTTTGCTTAGCCCTCGGATGAGTAGTTCCTTATGGCTGTGTTAGAGGGCGCTCGAATTAAGCGATCGGACAATGGCAGGTGTAGACGCGAGAGCCATCTGCATACCGGCATTAAGTAATTGGCCTTACAGCAGGGGTGGCGCTTTGACGCATTTTACTGCTGACAAAATAATTGAATGAATGAATGAATGAATGAATAAAAGTTTATTTGTCATAAATATACAACATACAACAACTTAAAAAGAAAAAGAAAAAATAACAAAGCCAAATAGGTCCCCGCTCAGTTTAAAAAAAAATTAAAGTAAAATTAATTAAAGTAAAACATATAAAATTTGTGGTTATAGGTACCTACCACTACTTACTACCACACTACTACCTAGTAGGCAGGTACCTATATTATAATTTTATGAGAATTTTGTTGCGAACAAATAATAATATGAAAAAGTGTTGTTAAAATTTCCAAGAGCCGGATTTGAACCCGCACCCTATGACGTCTCGGGTTCAGGTGAGTGCACCTATGCTATCGAGGCTCTGTTCAAAAGGTGTTATTATTATGTATTGAGATTCAGTTCTACTTACGTAATCATTTAAAAAAAAATAAGCCAAAAAAATTTACCCAGATAAAAATTTTGTTAAATGACAAAACTTACATGGCAATACTTTTGTCGGTACTTCGGTAGGTAGGACCTTTGGCGTCGCCGGCGCCGCCATTGATGGAAAGTGTGGTCACATTTTTAATATTAGCTTGATTTAGGGGTAATTTGAGCAATTTCGGTACAAAAAACTTGCGTTTCAAATTACGATAACTCTTTTCCATTTTCATCCATTCCTTTCCATCCATTTTCATGAATAACATTTGATTATTATTTTTTTGTTATTGTTATTTGTATGCCTATATACCCCTTTGCGATCGGACAGGGTATTTTTACAAATTGTATAGGTAAAGTTATAATTATGGCTTGCCTAATTATACCTGTTAAAATCGGACGTGATGACATAGTTTTCGACATTGAATGAGAGGCTTCTTTGGTTTACAAAGTAAGAGTAAATAGTTTTGAAAATTTCGGCGGGTTATATCAGAGCCACGAGAGCATAGCTGGTAATGCACCTGGTATATCATGAGGTGCGGGTTCGAATCCCGACTGTGGAAGTTTTTACATTTTTTTTATTTTTTTTCAATTTAAAACACTTATTTAATTAATTAACACTAATTATATTCGTGTTCATGTTTATGTTTAATAGTGTTGCAATAAAAGTATTATCTATCTATCTATTTTTTCTGTTATTGGCGGTGGCGTTACAAGGTCGATGACGATGGTGAGAGCTCATTTAGTTTCTTTGATCAGTATATATATGTCTCCAGAACAGGTAGGCTACTCTTGACGCAAACTCAATCTCAATACAATTCCAATGCGATTAATATGTATCGATATTGGGATAAGTTTCGCAATTTCGGAACGCCCTATCTCGATAATAGTTTGTTCACACAATTTCCACGCAATTTAATTCCAATGTGGCGCTATTATCGCTTTTAAGAGTGCCATTTGAATTTTTTAGATTTGTGATTGGAAATTGATTATTGCAATTGTGTTTCAAGAGTAACCCTACTGGTCATATTTTGGGTTATACCTACACTAAATACGCATTATAGATAGATAGGGATAAGTTATAAGTCTCCTGAGTTTCTTGCTAGCTCTTCTCGGTCGAAGGCTCTCCCAAAATCCGAACTGGTGGTAGATTCAGTGGTTTAGTCTAAACTAATTTTTTAGTTAAATAATTTGACTTTGACTTTGAGGGTACCGGCATCAGCGTTCGACAGGACCCCCAGTGATTGAGATTTTTTTCCTATAAGTACTTACTTACTTACTCCATTGGCGTAGGGACCCAAAGTGAGTCTTGGCCTCCGAAACGAGAACTCGCCACTTTCCCCTGTCTATTGCAGTCTCTTGCCAGTTGACAGCTTCGAGGTCGCGCAGGTCAGCTTCCATCCTATCGCTCCAGCGGTACCTGGGGCGCCCAATCGGTCGCCGTCCGATCGGTCGACCCAAGTATGCTCTCTTCAAGCTTCGATCTTTCCCCATTCGCAGCAGCTGGCTCGGGCCAGCTGAGTCCGTGTGATTTGTATTCTCCTATTATGTTAAGCTCAGCCACGAGGTCTTCAATATCTGCGTTTTTTCAGACTCTCCAGCTACCATCTTCCCTTCTTATTCCCTCCTTATATATTCTTATAAGTAATCATTAAAAATTGGGTCTTTAGCAACAAATACCGACTACCTGCTTAGCTGACATTCCGTAAAATTTATATGACGACCAATGTTATTTTGTATGTTACGTTTAAAAGTATTGAACATGCGTGCCACTGCTTGGAAAAGTGTTATCGGAGTTAAATGTGGATTTTTATTTTTTAAACTTTTCCAAATTGCTCGATGTTTGTGCATTTTGGACAGCCCTGCAGCATCTAGGGTGCGGTTAGGTCGCCTTCAATGGGACTTCCATCACTATGAGTGGCGCCTTCATTATATACAAATGAGCGTATAAATCTTTCGCGAACGATCTTCTCTCAGGAACAAATTGCGATCATCGTCTGTCCTTATCACCGAGATTAGCGAGAAAGAGATGGATATAGCAGAGATTAGTGACATTATGACAATTGACGGTTTTCAAAATTTATGAGGTAAGTATAATAACTGTTATTAAGCGTCCTTAATGGTTGGCGCAGTGTGATGGGTATTCATAGCGCATCAGTCATTCCGTAGAGCGATCGCTTGAATTATGATATCACGTTTGTTGATATGACGGTTCATCGAGGATGCGATCTTTGCATATCATACGAGAGGCACCTATTTGATTGCAAACATTTCAGAGCTTTAAGAACTTACACTATTTACACTATAAAAATCACTTTCATTATAAAAATCAGAGACACTAGTCTTATTTTTGTGAACCCTAGTTTGCGATTAACAAATTCAGGTAAAAGAATAACTTGAAATATACTACCACTACTCTATAAATATACAATAAGTATATTATGTACATAATGAACGGCAATTAGGGCGAACATCAGCTATGTGTGCAAATGCGCATTCGTGAGTATTTGCCGCGATATATTTTTTAGGCACTTTAATAAAACGAATAGGTTGGCGTGGTTCACTAACTATTGCATGCTATCGCTAATTGAAAGTAAAAAGGGGCCCTTAAATGCATGTAGCAGTGATGACCGTAATACTCGTAGACGTTCATTTCGGAGGCCTTAATTAGGAGTAATAGGAGTTATTTGTAGGTAGCTTTGTATTATGTCGCAGGGACACAGTCGAACCCGCTATATAATAAGGTTACTAGGGAAATTGTTTAATAATGAGGTGAACGGTTTTTCTCAGTTTTATAGCAAATTCCTTGACGATTGTTACGTTTGTGGTAAATTCGATAGGTTTGGTACTATTGACCTACCTCCACGTATCAACAAAGACGAGGCAAGAATAAGATCATCATTATACGTAAAAGAAAACTGTATTCTTTTGCCATATTTTTTTGTAACGTCTCTCTCTTGTATAACCTTGTATTTTTATATGATTATAATTTTGACAAAATTATCACTGCAAATAAACTGACCTCTAGTGTTCTTTTGATGAAATAATTATTAAGAACACAGCCTGGCTTCTGCTTTTTTAAATCGTGCACAAATTTTGTCTTCGTGGCCAGATTCTGTAGTTTTTCCCATACTCCAGATGTCAAACTTAGACAACTGATACAAGATTGTGGATATAATAAAACAGCAGAGTTGATGCGTTATTCAATTTACGATTAAATATTATTGTAAACATGATTTTATACCGAATGCCATTGTAAATTCGATGACAGGGCAATCTTAGGCTAAAGCTAATAGCAGCGACAAAGTGCGGCCCGGTCAGGCAATATACCCTGGAATTTCATTACAGCGACCGCGGCTGGTTTAGAATGCCTATTGTTCATTGAGTTATGGCCGAGATGGACGGTGCTATTGGCGTAATAGAGGTCACGGTTCAACCACAAATTTTGTATTTTTGATATACTCCTAGGGTGAATAGTGGGGAAGTTGGTGAGGAAGTAAATGTGTAGTGATGGTGAATTTTATTAAATGTTAGGTTTGAAACTTCTTTGACAATTCTTTGACTTTTATTGCTATAATTATTCAGAAGAAATTATAATATTTAAAAAAGCGGAGTCGTAAGCTATATAATATATATATAACTCTAAGGACCGATAACATTTGTTGGTACTTACTTATTCTGTTATTTGTTTGTTATACTTAACTAGCCTGCAGTTGCGTGTTGTTGCAGTGGAAGTTGTGCATTTGTGTCTACAATAATGCAACTTAAGAGAAAATACTACTAAGGTCGACTGATTATATGAAAAGTAGACAAAATCAACGTTTCGTAGTTCCCTGATTCCTCCTCCAAAACTGGACCGATTTAATTACTTTTTTCATAAAAAATTAAAGGAAGGCTTTGGTTGTCTACCTATGTTTTGTTTTTTTTTACCCAAGACAAATAGTAAAAGTCTAATTTCATAAAGTGTTCGCAACATAATGGTGGCGGAGGCTCAAATTGGCCGCGATTGGTCCCTCTAATTGTTTGAAATATGCGCCCTTTATCGCGAGGAATAGTTTTATGGCCGCTCGCTGCTGACTTCACAGCCTAAATTATTGCGAAAGATTTACATATTTTATGATAAAATTGGCGACCAACAATTAGTACCTACTACCACTGATTGTTACGAGTGCAACAAAGATCCCATGTAGGTACGTATGTTTGAACATAGGTTAAGTCTTGAATACTTAAAAGAAGATAAATATCCGGTATATTTTTTAATAGACCAATTTTCCTTTAGTTTGACGGTTCAACAAATAATTACCATTTAGGTTTAAAGGAGTAAAGTTGTCACAATAAGTTCGCAAAAGGGTCGCAAATAGGTATATTTCTATAGTTTTTATCTCAGTAAGTTAATAAAAAAAATTGTGACGTTATTTTTCTAATTAAATTTTTCATAGGAAATTAAATTATTATAAGTACTTACCTTTATTAAAAATGGCTGAAAACGATTAATTTGTAGAATCATCATTACATACTTTCAGGATAGTGTGTTATTAAGCTGTTGTGGTATACTGAGAATTAATTAAAAATTAACAAAGTAAGTAAGTAACAACAGAAAGCCAATTACAGAGTTACGAAACGCAAACGTAAACGAAATATCTTTACGGAGCTTCATTATTTCGGTATTATCTTATCTGCAATGAAATATGACGTCGGACGAGGTTTCAGTTATCAGTACTAATTTGTTTATCAGTTCTCAAGAGCGCTGCCTGATTTATGGCCACTTACACAGATTGCTGGGATCTTTGATGTGGTATCTGTGGAGCGGTTCGTGTTCTTCAGTTTTATCAACTTGTATGGTGCTTCTGCAGTTGTCTATTTATGGAGATTTTATAAAATATAAGTGGTAATTTTTTTTTAAAATAGCGTTTATTTTTATATAAAATACAGTGAAAAATTAAACGCTCACCCGACCCAGCCAGGCGTCAAACCTGGGTCTTCCGCAATCCGGGCGGCTGCACTGACCGTTATACTACCGGGAAGGCTGACGTAAGCGCTGATTTTTGTCACTGCTTTTTTTTTGATTTTGGAAATGCTTTAGAGCGACATTAGTGCCATCTATCATCATTTTTTTTAAATGTATTTTTATATAAAAATATTTAATTCAGCTTAAGTGTAGCAATTAACACTTAAAAATAAAAGTAAAAATTTAGCGTATATTTTTACATTATCATTATAATCATCATCATCAGCTCATTTTACGTCCCCACTGCTAGGGCACAGCCTTTCCTATGGATGGATAGGGAGAACGGGCCATAAACCACCACGCGGGCCCAGTGCGGATTGGTGGTTGTTAACGACTGCTAATGGAGCCGGGACCAACTGCTTTACGTGCCTTCCGAAGCACGCAGGAGCTCGAGATGATAAATTTTTGGTCACCCATCCGATGATCGGCCTTTGCGAAAGTTGCTTAACCTCAGCACTCGCAGACCGGGTGCGTTATCGACTGCGCCATCGAGCTCCTCTAGCGAGCTATTTTTACATAATAATATTTTATCCTAAAGTTTTGAACACTGCAGATTCCGTCGTCGCACCGAGACTGTAACGTTGGTAGGCGCTAAATGTTTTGTAAGGAACTCTAGCCAACCACGTTAATTTAACGTGATCGAATTAATTCGAAGAACAAATAAAAGTCACACTAGGCACTCTGGGTGCCTTGTGCGTGTTATATTTGCCATTCGATCACATAAACGAAATCGATATTATGTATGGCAACATTGCAATTTACCTTCGGGGTGGCTCGCCGCTGCGTTTCCCTTACAGCCGAAATTAATAACCTATCTCTGGTAAGAGATAGGCCTATCTTAGTTTAGTTACCTAGCAACCGCTGTTATTTACCGATAAATAACAGAAATAATTAAACAACAAATCTCTAGTGGATCATGAGTCCATGAGATCTGCGATTGCTGAGGTTAAGCAACTTTTGCAAAGGCCGGTCATCGGATGGGTGACCAAAAATTTATCATCTCGAGCTCTTCCGTGCTTCGGAAGGCACGTTAAGCCGTTGGTCCCGGCTGCATTAGCAGTCGTTAACAACCACCAATCCGCACTGGGCCCGCGTGGTGGTTCATGGCCCGTTCTCCCTATCCGTCCATAGGGAAGGCTCGTGCCCCAGCAGTGGGGACATAAATGAGCTGATGATGATGATGAAATCTCTAGTAGGCCTATATCTTGCTGAGGATGGGTTATTAATTTCGGCTGTTAGTGGCTAACGAGGTGAGTGAACCAAAAATCGCACTGGGCACCATAATTTAACGGTGCATACCAGCCGTAGTAAGCCAACTCTATTACGAAGGGTGGACAATTGGACATGTATAAAAAAATACGCAATGAGTCAACCGCCCCCGCGACCACATAACACATTATGTGCGGGGGTGTTGTACATAACGCAGTGCGCAGGTGGGGGTCAAAGGTGAGCGGCCAATGGCGGCGTCGGAAGTGGCAACCGGAGCGGCGCCGCTTCCGGCCGTTATGTTTTTTTAATTGTTATACAGCTTTGGACGGAGGCAGTTCCGCCAGGTGTGCGGTTCCTTTGCGACGTTGGATAGGTGGAAGGTTTGATTTAGGTTGTGACTCCGTGATAGCACTTCTTCTTAGGAGCATTAAAACTATATTGTTTATTTATGTATTAATTGTTAGAAAAATTACTTTGCCACTGGCTAAATGTGCTAATCGCACGAAGCCATCGACTAAAGGAAAGAACTATTGTTTTAGGTTGGATTCAGACCTCTCCATGTGCTATTGTTCATGTGAGAAAGCCTTAGCTCAGCATTGGGGCATTTTTATAAACTAAGGTTTGATGTAATTAGGGGCAACCCTAATTGTAACGGTTGGCAACAACCGTACTGTAAAATAGAGTATTGTACTCTATATCATGTAGGCGTACTCTATAATCTGTAACACTAATAGAAATACTCTTTTTTACACAATGTTTTCATGAAATATTATGCAAACGCATTATCAGAACCAAAAAAGTCCAAAAGAGCTCTTGATCCATATAAATTTAGAGTTAGAATGTTTCGACTCATGTAATTCTTTTAAAAACCATGCAAAATGTACAAAAAAATACCTTTTTACAAATATAAAATAAATGATACCTACTCTTTTTTGTAAGTCCGTACTCTTTATTTACCTCCTTTGAAATCAGATATACTCTATTTCTTCTAATAAAAGTTGGCAACCCTAGATGCAATTGTAACACTATACCCGATTCTTTTTCGTTAGTTCTCAATAACAAACGCAATTGAATTTTTTATTACTTATGGGTAAGCGTTCGACCTGCATCTCACTAGATATTAACTGATGATTAGGTTGAAGGTGAAAGCGCACTTCCCCGGAATCCTTAACTACTGAGGCACTGGCTATCTTATCTCTAGCTGCCGGAACACAACAATCTCTCAGAAGGTTTGGATGGTGATAAAAAAGTCGACCTGCATAAGATGGCGGTAGTTAGCCAGGCGGTCAAACAAGCCTTACCATCAACCAAACCGAGTACATATACATGAAAGCTGGGAATCGAACCCGGGACCTCTAAGTCTAAGATCGGTGGTCTCCACTAGACCACCGAGGCGGTTAAATGCAGCTGCTTAGTGTCCTATTTAAAGATGCGTGTTGATAAGTGTTACTTATCTTATTGTGACCAACATTTCGAGATGGCTTGAACAGGAAACGCAAATTAAAGAGCGAGCTAACAGATGCTCAGCTCACCGGATGCTGGCAGTTGCCTGGAAGAAAACAATGCATTTGGCCGCGGATGGAACTGCTTGATTGGCTGAATTGATTTGTTTTCTACACTTTTTACGACGAGAATAGTTTTTTGATTTAATGTTAAAATTACGTATAACCGAAAAAATAACACCTCTACCTATGGAGTGTTTTACATATTTTCGTGAAGTTTGAGAATAAAATGGACGTGTTTTTTTTATTTTATTTATCTAGAAAATTTGTTGCCAAGTTGAAAATAACATTATATAAATCAAACGTGGTATAAAATGGTGGTTCCATTATCAAATAAAGGTGTTCATGTTTGCAAATGTATGCAAATTTTTATAATGTCAAACCATAATCGAATTAGTCTAAAGATTTCATAACAATTGCTAAGTAAATATGGTATCAAAGTATTAATTATTAATGTCAATAAATGCAGCTATTTGTCAAAAAATACCTTGGAAGAGACTTGTCTCTTGCGTAACGTAGCACACGTACGAGATCAGTTTCGAAATGCATAGCAAATGCTAATACTAACTGCTTAAATAAAATAAAAGTTTTCTACCGGTCACATAATTATCGAAATAACAAAATTATTTTGAAAACAAAATTAATTTCAATAACTATTCACTGGTTGGCTTGAAGCAAAAAAATATTTTATATTTTGCATTTCATTTTCGTCCTGCCAAATGTAACAATTTCCTGTTATCATTAAGCCGTCTGTTAACGAAGCAGAACTGCCCATTTGTTATTAAAAAACCTTGCGGCAGGAAACTGTTCGATTTGATTCTATCTGTCACTGTCACATGGATAAACATAAAAAGAGACAAAGCATAGTTCCAAACTACAGCTTCATGGTTCCAAAAGCGTTTCGAGAGTACCAGGCTATTCTCAAAACGGTTCGTTTCTTCCATTCCTCACTCCAAGTAGGCAAAAGTTAATTTATCAGCGTGTTGGTGGCCCCACAACTATGGCGAAATCCTCATTCCTCGAAGTTCACCCCATTGTTTTCCGGGAAATTGGACTCCGTGATTAATTTGTTTAAGGCCCCTAACGTGTACTTTGTCACCAGCAAACGGAGCAAGGCCTACCCCGTCCCGAGTTTTATTTAGAAAACTACATGAAGGAGGGGTTTGGTTTTGCGTTGTCACAGTTCCAGATAGACCGGTGAGTTCGTACCTAAAATTCCTTCGTTATTTGGTTAGTTGACATCGGGATCTCAATGAATTGAATGGCTTGAACATGAGATGTTTGCGCACAGATGTAATTTGTTTGCATCTTTACCGGATTATTCGGTTTGTACAGTGATGGGGTTCGTGCCGCGACTACCAAAACATACGGTGGGTTGTCGTGATTATGGATAAATATGTTTATTTCCTCAAGTGGAAATGGTTCGCTTCTTTCTAGATGTAGATTTCGTTATTTTGATAAACGTGCGTGCAGTAATGTGGATTCGATTTCCGAGTGTCGAAAGCAAATACAAGTCTAGTCAAGTCTTCTATTTGTGTAGTAAAATACGTTTTATTTTATTATGTTTATGGAAGTTTGTTGCCAGCTCATTAGCAGCGGCTAGTACGTACGGTTAGAGATTGATAGGTGACTGAATTAAAATATATTTACTAGCTCCATCTTATGTGCTTCTTAGGGTAGACACTAATCGTAAAACACCTATCCAAACTACTTTTAACTAAGTCCACCTGTGGGCATTTGAATTGTTACTAACAATGAAATTAAACATTCTATGTATGTAAGTACCTATAGTCCTCGCGTTAATTTATAGTGTTTTTTGAAATTGTATGTAGTTATAAATACAATTCCAAAAAACATTATAAGCAAGCATTTGACTGCACCTGATGGTAAGTGATGTTGCGGCCTAGGATGTAACATATACCTACTTGCCTAGGCCAATACCAGTTCACCCTTGCCTTGAAAGTGTCCAGGATTTACGTATCATGAAACAGATCCACGTAAGAGAATTCCGTTCCCGAGCTGTCCGCATCAAAAATGATGACGCAAGCGATTTTTTCGCATGAGAGGTATTTTGAGAGCATAAAAGTTTGATCTTAACCAGCGTCTAGTTCCCCGGAGATAAAAAGGAGATGGTGGAATCAGCTCACACTTCCCGAAGTGTATCCGTTCAATGTTTAGTGCCCACCAACTTAAGAAAACAATGTTCAACAACTGATTAACATTGCCAGCTTTCAGAGATTGGGCCGGCAACATTTCACGAAAGTTATCTCGGCCGTGCCTCACCCGGCATCTGTGTTAAGATATCGGGATCATTTCCCCGAGGACCTTATTACACTCCTTTAATTATAGCACACCTCTGCCTCAATTAGAATAGGGACACGCATTTGCCACCTTGTCGCAGTGAGCATTATCGCGGCCGCCTTACCGGTCCGACGGTTCCGGATGGCTCGTAAATGAGATAAGGGGTTACAAATGGGTATCGCCAAATCTTGGGTTTCAGCAAACAGGGGGGATGGGATTGTTTAAATTATGGCCGGCAAGTCGTCGCGTGGGGCCCGCCCTGTCAACGGGTTAATTTAAGGAGTTTTTCTTGAGATAACTGAGCTCGTAAATTCATTTTTTCCTTCTCTGTTTATCGCTTAATTTTAATGGTAAACGACATGAATTAAGAACTTGCAGGGCAGTTCATTATTGTTGGTTTTTCTTGAGTGAAAATGCTATGAAAACCTAAACAATCGTTTACGTTATAATCATTTATCATTTTATAGCCTTTGTGGTCTACTGGATAAAACATCTTAGACATTGAGGTTTCGATTTTCATCGGACCTATAAATTTTAAGTTGTAAGTCTGCTTGGCTAGCTACCATCACCTTATCTATGTCTGTCGCCTTACAAATACGCTATAGGTAACGTTAGTAGCGTTATTGTGGCTCGAAAAGTATGTTAGAGATACTTCGATAACGGCACATCGCTCTCAGGACTGATGGCCGCTGGGGCGGAACAGCTCTCGAGTAGCGACCAAGTACCGTAATACTACAGTTTTGAATACTGTGGTAATACGCAGTGTAGGCAGGCCTACAACAAGGTGGACCGACGATCTGGTGAAGATCGCGGGAAACCGCTGGATGAGAGCACCACAAAACCGGTCGTTGTGGAGATCCTTGGAGGGGGCCTTAGTCCAGCAGTGGACGTCTTTTGGCTGAGATGATGACTTCAGTTCTTGAGGTAAAATGTGTTTACATCTTAGACATTTCCGTTTTATACCATCGAGCCTCGACTCTGCTAACTCAATAAGGTCTCAGTAGTGTTTAGGTAGCCTGATTTTGACATTGGGCCTTTGGAAGAATTTAAATAATGATGTCCACACGATTCAGCATACATAGGTAGGTACTCTAACGTTCTTCCCCTAAAAAGGGGTATACAAGACAGATCATCACCAAAATCATCCAAAATCACCAATTTTGAGTAAACTCACCGTTAGTGACTTTGACGTCATATTTAGCTTAATCGAAGTAGGGCTCCGAGGTGGGATAGAACATCAAAGTTAGGTTGCTAGCCGATTGCCTGACATGCCAGCAAGTCCTTGTACCATAGTCGGCTCTCGCGACATGCAGCTGGGTGCCAAGTGCGAGTTTCATTCGCTATTCGATCACGTTAACGATAACGATAATTTGTATGGCAAAATGTTAACTCTTCTCGTATGTCGCCAGGAGGCGCTGCCTCAATGCCATACTAATTGGGAATTTTCGTTTTCGACCCGTCTCGCGCCGTAGTTATAATTAGCGCGCCACGTACGACCGGTCGTACATATGGCGCGCGAGGACAACAAAAGTCACACTAGGCACCCTGATATACCCAGACCAGCGTGGGAGAGTAAAAGCACCTTGTTCAATTTTCATTTTCAATTCTATAATATGAACGGAGAGCAGCTTAAAAACGTAAGCGGCTAGTTAACCGGCTCACCCGGTAATCCGGGCCGGTAGTAAATCACCGGACGGCCCACATTTTGCGATTATTTCATTTGTTTCGCTAATCAGTGGGGATTTGGACGGCACGCCAGTGTTTTATCGACACCCATTTATGTAACATCTCTTTTTTGTATAACATATTCCTTTAGTGGGGGTAAAAAGAAGATGTTGTCTGAACTCCCATTAATCTGTCGTATTATGTATGACAAAGCTTGAGCTAGAGCTAGATAAAAGGCAGAAATAGGCTCAATGTTTTAAAAAAGTGTCCAATCTCGTTATTTAAAAGAAATTAAAACACGTAGGTAAAGTTATATACCTACCTACTATCCCCCTTACAAATAAACAGAGAATATGCTTCGAATAGTTATTGCGTGTTGTGTCTATTTTACTCTAATTTGAAATGTAGTTTACATGACGGGAACAAAACACGGAATAACTATTCGAAGCATATACTCTGTTTATTTGTAAGGGGGGTAGTAGGTAGGTATATAACTTTAGTTATTTTTGATTATTAGTTATCAACAAGCAATTTTTTTAAATCATTTCTAATTTATATATATAATAATTTTAATAACTTTTAAATTCAGAAATAGTTTTTTTAGTTTTTAGATTATATAGACTGAAAACAATAAAAATACTTTCATTTTACGACTGTGCTTCTTGGTCCATTGAACACTTCAAATTTTTATATGACATTTGTTCGAAACTATTACCTGATCCACTGCATCCCCTCTCCCCTCTCCCCTAAACGTTATTTGCAACTCTGTGGAAAAAAGTAACTAATAATCTAATGTTGTTACTGATATTTTGCAGTTACTAGGAAAGTCAAAAATGGTAGGTAGGTACTTTATTGAAAAATAGAAAAATCCTGAGATTTCCAAAATCTGACCGAAATCCTGTCAGGAGCCTAAAAATCCTGAGATCTCAGGACAAATCCGGAGATATGGTAACCATACTTGCGAGTGAGCACTTTGCCTTTATCACAGCTGATGTTAAGTGTCCATAAGGGCGAAGATGGAAGCGCAAATCCAATTAAAACTACAGATTTATTTTGAATAGGAACTAAATCTGATCGGTGTACGTTTATAAATTGTTATGTTATTTATCCCTAAATCACCAAAATCTATTACAACTTTTAAGACAAATTGAGTGGGGTGACCAGCCCATAATAAATAGTGGACAAGATGGGCCAATGTTGTGGGATTACAACCAATTGGACCCGATAATCCCCGATTGACACGGGATTAAGGGACGAATTGTGCCCGTTCTCCCCTTAATTTATTAGCCCCGGATAGTTTAATTTGCAAGGTCATTTGGGACATCTGCAAGATTTCTTTGGGATACTTTACGTTTTCTTTCCACGCATTTAAGTACCTATGTCTATTTTTCCTATATTGTTTACTGATATGTCGTGCTAAAAGTATCTTTTTGACCATGATTATGCATTCATGTTTTGACAGCTTTCTCAGTGACAAAGGCAGCACCAGTGTTTGACAGCAAGCGGTGATCGATTTTTTTCTTTTAATTATTAAAAATAGAGGTCAGAAACGGATATGAATCTTTAGTAACAATTGAATACAGACCACCTGCGTCCTCGTAGATAAAAACGAAAATCTCGTGACATCATATCCTCATTTCAGTAATGTCCTAGATATTTCGCTGTCAGATATTATTTTTTTTTGTATTAGACAATACCTACTAATATTAGTATAAATATGTACGGTTTAAAGGGTACAAAAATAGTAGGTCGTTATGCTGTAAAAAATCAATGACAACCAAATTTTTTTTTGCATGACGCCGTTACTCTCAAACATGCATGCTTTCTGCACTCTTTGCATCACACTAAAATGCCGTTTTATTTACAATATAGTAAAATTATTAATAAGAAAAAAAACTTAATATTCAGTGAGATATAGAATTAACAAAATTTCGTTACCGATGTCAAAACTGGCCAACACATTTGGGAACGACTTACCGCCGCGCCGCCTATTCGTTCTACACTTTCTCGTTCACTACCAACCTTTATGCAAAAATGCCAAGATTGGCTACTTCATAAGCAATCCCTGTTGGCATCAAAATACAAATACAAAATACAAAATTCTTTATTTATCTCAAACTTAAGTCTAAATAACAGACGTGGTGTCCTCAACTGCAAAAGTTTTAAACTGCAGTGCAGTGAAGGCGCCCTCTCCCAAACAGTAAATAAATCGGCTTTAAAATATGTCTATCATTGATGTGCATAGCCGCTGGCTCCTGTTTGTAATAAGTGGATTTTTGTGTACACACGGCGGCAGATCAACCTATCCAAAACTGTCAAATTTCTACAATCAAATTTGAACTTTAAATATTTGATTATAAGGATCAATATTCATTGGAGAAATTATGTACATGTGTATTTTTTGTGCAATTTTGTATGCTGTCCGCGTCTTTTATAATTAAGTAATATACTCACCGATTATTTTATTGTTATTGGTTATGGCAAATCGGTCCAGCCGTTTAGAAGGAGTTCAATGACATACACACGCACAAAAGATTTATATATACAGGATATACAGCATAGTATTATATAGATATTAACATGTCTATATAATACTATGCCAAGGTCAGACAATGGAAATTGTAAAAAAAATATTTCGACTTTCCATACTAACTCGATCAGCTGATGGGTCATTTTGTATGGAGTCGAATTTATTTTTTACAATTTCCTTTTTCTGACGTTGGCATAGTATTATATAGACATGTTAACATAGGTACTATTCGGGAATATATACATATTACCAAACATTCTGTATAAAGATATACATTATATAATATATTCAAATATTATTTATTTACACATAGTTATTTAAATTTATTTATTTTTATGTGTGAATTTTGTTGTCAAATAAATGTAGTAAATAAATAAAATTGGTAAATATGATATTTACTACCTTTCATTAGTGTTAGAACAAGCTGTCATTTCATTGTTGTTAATATATTCTCAGTGGCTTCATAATTAAATGTCTTAAGCCAGTCAACTACAGTTTTCTTACAAGTGAGTATGGGCATTGCGTAAAGGAATTAGTTTTATTATATAGGTGATCTCCAAGATAGTAATGAAACCAATGGGCGAAGCTCGTTTTAAATCTCGTCATAGAACAGACTTTTCCTTTACGTCGCTAGTTCTTGAGACGACTGGGATCGTATTTGGTGCTGGTGTGCTTTTTTAGAATAGTGGCTAAGATAACGATTGTCTGACTTTGAGCACATTCCAGGATTGATGGTATCGAAAGTCGGGTGACGAAAGGGACAAGCACTTACTTTGCTCTCTGCGCTCGCTCAAGTTCTAACATATGAGTTTTAGCAGAACCACCCCATGTGGATATGCAGCATCTGATAATTGATTGGTGTAGTGCTAGAAAAACTGTTCTTATTAGGTCTCGGTCTTAGATTCCTGAACACATAGATAAATCTACGGAACCTGCCAACTAGCGTCTATATATGAGCCCTGAAGCTGAGTGTATTGTCCAAGATAATGCCAAGGTATTTTATGCTGTTGCATCGCTGCAGAGGTGGACAAACACATGCTATTTTTCTGTCGCAATTTTTATGGGCAATTAAGGTAACATTAGTTGGTTACAGTGAATTGGTTAGAGCAAACGTAAGGTATTTGGTTTTTGCGACATTGAGAGTGAGTATATTAGCCCTTAACCAATCAGATACCGTATTAAAACCTTCTTATGCTCGACGAGTGACCTCGCTTCAGGATTCACCACAGAAGACCGAGGCAGTATCGTCTGCAAAGGCAAAGATACTGCCCCGATTGAGCTAAAGATGGTAGAAACTATTAATGTATACCAAGAATAGCAATGGTCCCAGTATGCTACCCTGAGGTACGCCAAAGGTAATTGGTAGCTCATCACTAAGCCAATCTCCTATTTTCACTCTTTGTACTCTATCTGTGAGATAATCAGCAAAAAAAGAGTGATACGCCTCTTACACTTATGTTTTCCAGGTTATGCAGAAGAAGGGGCACAGCAACAGCTTATGGCAAACGTGCTCGGCCTAAAATCCGAAGGTACACACTCAGACTACACTACAACAAACAGTCAAATTCCTCAGTAGACTTTGTGCTTTATGTACATATATAGCATATGGTTAAACATTTATTAACAGTTTTAGTTAGGTTGAGGTTCAGGTTGTACTTTGATCAATTTCTAGATAATAAATGAAAGCAGGCGTTAAAAATCTAAAAACAAAATTAGTTATTGCTGGGTGCACAAAATACCTAGTTTATCACCGACCAGCGCAGTTACTTTCCACTTGGGCCTGACCGAATTCACCCCGAGGTCCGAGCTCAATCCGCTAAGTGGCAACGGGCGTAATGACAGATTAGTGGGCTGCCGGGCCACCTGAGCTGGTCCAAATATGCAATAACTCAGAGGGGCCCGGGCATAATTCACCCGGTGAGCCAATAAATTCGTCAGTGTGATTAGCACAGGGCCGGTACACATGGCACAGCGTGGAATTTAGATACCTTTGTTTTTTGTCAAAATTTTGCTAATTGTTCAGTTGCCAACAGTATTTGCAACGCTTTTACAATAACATTTTATTGTTATTGAGAAATCAATACATAATTATAATAATAATATACTTATTTAATCATATACAGAAATCCATTTTTGTAAGTAACAATTAGTAAATAGTAATTATTAAAATTTATTACATTTTATTAGAATAAAAACATACATTCAAAAGCATACATTAGCGAATAAAAACACAAAAATAACAATAATAATAATAATCAGCGTAATCTAAATTTAGGTCTGGTACCAGAGTGCTCAACATGCAACCTGGTCCAGTGCTGCATTATTGGGCAGTCTAGATCCATCCTCGCGGTGAACAGCTGCAGGTAGCCGTGGAGCTGCCCCGTACGCGGCACATCAGGGACGCGACTCGTTCAAATATTTTACGCAAATTTTGTTGCGAACAAATAAGAATTTGAAAAAAGTTTTGAATAAATTAATAATTGCATGTTTCATCATCATCAGCTCATTTTATGTCCCCACTACTGGGGCACGAGCCTCCCCTATGGGTGGATAGGGAAAACGGGCCATCAACCACCACGCGGGCCCAGTGCGGATTGGCGGTTGTTAACGACTGCTAATGCAGCCGGGAACCAACGGACCAAAAAAAGACTTCATATTCACTGAGAGATAGAATTAACTAAATTTCATTACTGATGTCAAAACTGGCCAACACCAGGGGATGTTTCAAGTACGTCGCCGCCAAAATTTGGAACGACTTACCGCCCGCCGCCTATTCGTTCTACACTTTCTCGTTCACTACCAACCTTTTTTATGTTTACTTTTTGTAAAATAAACGAACATTTTGTGCTAAGAGTAAACACTTGTTCTTAATTGTCGTACTCTATGTATTACTAAAGGCGTGCGCAGACGACGGACTATTGTCCGCGGACTTTCTTGTCCGTCAAAATGGATCGCTTACAATTTCATCGTCTAACGCACACGAATTCGAAGTCTTTAGAGACTGAATGTAACAAAGCAAGCGGACAAAAGTCCCTCGTCTGCGCAGACCTTTAAATGTAAAAGAGACAAAATAAACACAATTTATACTTTTTGAGAACCCTATATTAAGTTTAGCACTTCTAAAAAACTATTATATAAATAAACTAATATTACAAAGTTACATTTAGCTCGTTATCTACAGCCTTGCTTTCAGTTTCACTGGTTCTAATCCACAAGACATCTACAGACAGTCGTCGTACTGTCGGGAAGTCAGTGTCACCTTTTAGTAATCTTACTTTGTTTCGCCACGCACTTCGAACGGTCAAACTTTCTCATCATCAATATCAATACTTATATCTCTCCGCCGTGATTTTTCTATTATTATATCAATGCGTGGCCGCAACTCTAACCGTAATCCAACATTTTTATAGTAATTATTTTTGACGTCTGTAAGCTTCGTGGGCTGCTTGGGCTGCACGCACTGCGTGGTCTGTGTGAGCTGTGTGAGTTGCGGCGGCATGTCAGCTGCCATATTTCCTTCAGAATTTGCTCCCGGAGATGGAGTTTCATGTGAGAATAGAGTGATCGGGTTGTCTGCCTCATCATCTAGGCAACTCAAACTTGACCATTCTCTTGCTGGTTCACCTGTTGATAACTTTTCTGCTGTTTTTTTTAATTTTACCTTTTTAATTCTAGTGTCACTTGATGATCTAAAGATGAGGTTATCTGCCTCATCATCTAGGCAACTCAAACATGGCCATTCTCTTACTGGTTCACCTGTTGGTAACTTTTCTGCTGTTATTTTTAATTTTACCTTTTTAATTCTAGTGTCACTTGATGATTTAAAGATCAGGTTATCTGCCTCATCATCTAGGCAACTCAAACATGGCCATTCTCTTGCTGGTTCACCTGTTGATAACTTTTCTGCTGTTACGTTTAATTTTGCCTTTTTAATTCTAGTGTCACTTGATGATTTAAAGATCAGGCTATCTGCCTCATCATCTAGGCAACTCAAACATGGCCATTCTCTTGCTGGTTCACCTGTTGATAACTTTTCTGCTGTTACTTTTAATTTTACCTTTTTAATTCTAGTGTCACTTGATGATCTAACGTGACTAGTTGTGATAAAGTCTCATCGATATAGCTAAAGTTATTGTGTCTATCTATACTAAAAGTATGGCATAAATGTAAATAAGATTAAATAAAAAAAACAATTTATAGCTTTAGAGAACCCTATATTAAGTTTAATAATATTTATAATATATTTAATAATATTTTAAATATTTTAATAACTAATAAATAAATAATGTAATATTACAAAGTTACATTTAGCTTGTTAGCTATACACTTGCCTTTAGTTTTACTGGACTTAATCACCAAGTCATCTACCGGTCGCGGTATTAAGCTCTTCAATTTAGGCTCAGCTCCTGCCTTTTTAAGAGTAGAGCCAACAGTCTTTTGTACGGGTACTGTCATAGGGAGCCTTTTAGGAATCTTACTTCGTTTCGCTACGCTCTTCGAAGGATCAAAAATATCCACACTTATCTCTGCCAGTCGTGGTTTGTTTACCGTTATCTCGAAGTATGGTTGCACTGACTGTAACCGTAGCTCAGCATTCTTGTAATAATTCTCTTTAATCTTTGAAGACTGCATAGGCTGCACAAACTGCGTGGACTGCATAAGCTGCATGAGCTGCGTGGACTGCATAGGTTGCATGAGCTGCGTGGACTGCATAAGCTGCATCAGCTGCGTGGATTGCGCAGACTGCAAAGGTTGCGTGGAATGCATAGGCTGCTTGGGCTGCATCGGTGGCGGCGAGAGCTGCATCTGTATGTGAGCTTCTAAACTTGTTTTAGGATTTTCTTTTAGTTGTGAGGGCAGCGTGATAAGGCTGTCTGCCTCGTCATGTACGCAACTCAAACAGGGACATTCCTTTGTTTTAGGATTTTCTTTTCCTTGTGAGAGCACAGTGGTAAAGCTGTCTGCCTCGTCATGTACGCAACTCAAACAGGGATATTCCTTTGCTGTTTCACCTGTCGATAACTTTTCTACGTAGTCTATAATCTTTAACTTCTCCGAACTAGTGTTACTGAATGATTTAACGTAAGTAGTATGAGACGCAGTCTCAAGTTTAGACGACACAGATTCTGCAAATGTTACTGGTTCACTACTTGGTTCATGTCGTTTGTCTATTTCTGTTTCTGTGTAAAAACTTTCAATATTGGTTATACTTTCGTCCACCCGACTACATTCCGAACACGTGGATACTTTGTTGTCATATTTCGGCGAAACAGTGTTTTGATGTGATTCTTGCACGTGCGAATTTGGTGACTTTTTCACAAAAGATTTCAATCGAACTTCGTGGATAACATTGACGCTTGCACTGGAAGTGGTTGATGGCTTTCGCAAAAGAGTGCGATGTTGTGAATGTGATGATGACAATTGCGAAATTCGTGTATTTTTCATAGATTTCAATCGAGCTTCGTGAACGTTGACTTTAGCACTAGAAGCAATAGATGGCTTCGGCGAAACAGTGTTTAGATGTGAACCGTGCGAAGTTCGTTTCTTATTTATAGAAGATTTCAATGGAACTTCCTGGATAACGTTGACACTAGTACTGGAAACGATGGACCTTTTAAACTCTGGTGAAACAATTCCAGAATTAAGTTTTTGTGGTGTTTTGAAACATTTTTTGTTTGTATCAGATATTTTATAAGACCGAGAAATACAGGTATATTTGTCGTTGCGATCGTACCCGGATTTTTGATGTCTAACTTCGGTAATTAAACTGCAGCAACCCCCTTTTTTTTTTTTTCGTGTGCATGTTAAGTACAATAGCGCAGGTATGCACCAGATTACTTCAAGTAACAGTATTATAAGTATAAGTATTATTTTCTTTGAAGACATATCTATCGGAATTCCAGCTACCATAACTGTGTGACCCAAATAGTATAATTTAGGTTCGCGCCAACTATGTCTGTCATGTGACTTATTCATCAACGAAAGAACATTTCCAAAAGCTAGGTACACATTGTCGTCGCTGAGATGAGGCACAACGTCTTTTGTCAACCAAGTTTGGAATCTATCATCAAACTGATTCGATACATAGGGATTGTAAGCATCACGACCAAGACAATTTTTTGCAGTGTCGTAGTATTTAGATATAACGTTCGGGTAATCAGGCGAGTGTAATGGAATTAATGATTGATTTTTAAGGGGAACGAACATTATACTATTCTTGTCTGCCCAATTTATATACGGGGTGGGTATGTCCAGTCCTGTGCGACTCTTCTCATAGTATGCCAATTGCTTGCAAGCGTCCTTCATACTTCTGGTGATATGTCGAGGTGGTGCAATACCGACAGTGATGGTATGAAGTAAAGACTTGTCAGGACTGTGCCAACCTGCGCCGTCCGTGTCGAGATATCTGTTCAGTTCGTCGTGGAATTGGTAAAGTTTTATAATGCTGTTTTGGGAGACTGTACCTCCGTAAAATCCAAGTTTCGTGATCGGCAACACCCACATTTTCAAATAGCCTCCAACGGCGTCTGAAAATGCTGTTGTCATAATATTATTGGAGACTTCGTCCTCTGCTTCTTTCTTTATAGTGGAGTAAGTATCTCTAAAGTACCTTATCAATTTGTCTATGTTATCTTCGTTGGTTGTGTCGATAAAATTAGGAGGTGGGAGTAATTCTTGGAAATACCGTCGTGCTCTGAGGAGCCCAATTTCGGCTTTGCTCCAGTGATCTTTTTGAAGGTCCGCCGGAGAAAATAGTACACTCCCAACGTTATCGGTGTATCCGAGTGACGCGTGCGCTACCATGTTCATGATGAATAGGATAGTGACTAATTGTGATAACATTTTATCTGAATAAAGTAATCAAAAAGTAAAATCGTACAAAATACAAACGCAACTTAAATGACAGTGATGGGTGGCATTTGACAGTTGATTTCTATATTGGCCAATTGGCCATCGATGAAAGCAGGACTGAAAAGTTTGATATGAAAAGCGGGAAAACGCGTTACATTTTGTGATTTATTCAAAATCCTCTTGCATTTTATTCTACAAGAGAAAATAATGATGAAAATATGAACGGTAGTACGTGGAAGTCGGTAGTCCGGGGTGGTTGGTACGGTTGGAATCGTAAATTAAGGTGATAATTTATTTCTAAACATTTGAAAATGAATATCAATTGTGATTTTGCGACAAACAACTACACATTGAAATAAAACACTTTAGGTACTATGTAGGTGTGTATATTTTACTATACAGAGTATGTATATGTGTGTATGTATGTAGCTAGCATTTGTCAGTCACGGTCATTAACATGTAAGTATACACATTTGCCTAATTTTGACTTTTATTCCATTGTATTAAAAGTAACATTATTTACTTATTGCTCGTGACTGTACAAGCATGTAGAACCCTTTCAGGTGCAACAGATAAATCATGCGGCGGCCCCGGGCGCGCGTGTTGTGCTAAATTGTTTCATTACGCCGGGAATCGAACGGGATCATGTGTGATAATAAGACGTGCGGTGGGGTGACTACGCCGGTGGGGCATACGCGGGGGACCGGCTATCAAACTGTTCACGAATGTTTAATTCAAAGTTTGACATTCACATTATGAATGTGTGTTGAATAGTTTGGGAAGCAAACACTATACAGTTTTTATCGCCAAAAAATTAAATAAATTTTCATTGAAATTTTACGGAATGACAGCTATGAAACAAGTTAGTAGTCTGTATTTATCATCATCATCATCATCAGCTCATTTTATGTCCCCACTGTTGGGGCACAAGCCTTCCCTATGGATGGATAGGGAGAATGGGCCATAAAGCAACACGCGGGCTCAGTGCGGATTGGTGGTTGTTAACGACTGCTAATGCAGCCGGGACCAACGGCCTTCCGAAGCACGGAGGAGCTCGAGATGATACATTTTTGGTCATCCATCCGATGACCGGCCTGTGCGAAAGTTGCTTAACGGCACTCGCAGACCGGGTGCGTTATCCACTGCGCCATCGAGCTCCTCATTTTCTCTCTGTTTAATTCTGTATTTAATTATTGCCTAAGGCTAAAATCGGCCCCCCAACCGCCTAACACTCTCGCTTTCGATCGCTTTGAAAGCGAGGCCCTCGCCTTGCTTTCTAATATAATATCGAAAGCTATAGCCTATAGCTTTCGATATTGCTTCCATATTGCTTTCGAAATGACAAGATGACGCCTCCTCCTCGCCTCGCCTTCAAAGCGATCGAAAGCGAGAGAGTTAGGCGGTCGACCCCCTGGTTTCTCTATTTTGGATAATTAAAGGGAAAGAAATGTTGATCAGTGGTTCTTGTCGAACACTGATGCCACTAGCCTACAAACATTTATAAAAAGTGCCTTTGATGTTTGGCTTGTGATATTGCAAAAGCTACTTGAGCATTGATGGGTCACCGGATGAGTGTTTTGGCCATCTTTCGACAACACTGAAACTGACTTAACGTGCCGTTGGAAGCACGAAGGAGCTCGAGCTATTGTTGTTGCATTACTTTCAAGATAGCATCTCGTTCTAGCCGTTCTGCCATCGAGTTTCTCTGGAACTGCGGTATCATCATCATCATCATCATCTCAGCCAAAAAGACGTCCACTGCTGGACAAAGGCCTCCCTCAGGGATAAATAATTTTGAGGGGAATTTGCCATAATCGCCACGCTTGGCAGGCGGGTTGGCGATCGCAGTAAGGTGATAATAATCACAGAGAGACGCTGCTGCCCATTCTCTGGAATGGTCCCATAGTCGCCTTCTACAACACCCACGGGAAGAGATGGGGTGGTGCAATTCTTTACCCCCGGCACCACACGGGGAATCCAAAGTACATTTCTTTCCGACTTATAAGCCAATTTTAATGAAACTTTCTCCGCACAAATAAAGAATTGAAAAACTATTGAAAAATAATGTTGATTGTCTGAATTTTATACGATTGAATTAAATATTGCAAATAGCATAAATTCAATACACAGATACGGTTGATTTTTTGTACAATCTAGATTTAGATCTCCGTATTTTCCTTAAGCATCGTCCCACAGCTGGGCAAAGGCCTCCATCATTGAAATCAAGTCATCACTACAATTGATGGGTGATAGTTTAATCACTACACTTGCCAATTACGGGTTGGTAATTACAAACCCGGGCTATGCATCGAAAAATCTGAAACACCGTTTGCCCGGCCTGGGAATACAACCCAGGACCGTCGGGCATCGAGCTAAACGTTTGCCACTAGGCCATCAAGTCCTTATAAAAGCATAAAAGTTAAAAAGATTAAAAAATGACCTCGATCGGCGTCGCGTCGCTCGGTGCGTATGTCCGTCGCGTATGTTTAAGTACATAGTCGTAATTTCATAAGCGACTATATCGTACCCTTAGTGCAAAAACCGATTTTCAGCACTTTTTCCCAACTGAACTTTTTTATACCAATCGACTCGTCTCGTTAAGCCGCATCTACAGGTGCAGGCATCTAAAAGAGCTGATAATCGGTTTTTGCACTAAGGGTACGATATGCACAAAAGATCTCGATGGGTCGAAGTGTTACTGCAAGAGGGAAACCTCAGCAGGCCCCACTAAGATAAGATAAGATAAGGGTACGACATATTTCAGCATACGCGACCGTCGGACATACACCCGGACGGTCGGTTGAGCACTGTTTTAGCCCTAAACGGCTCCTAAAGTGCCTTTTACACTGTGCAACTAACATTAAACATGTCACCCGCTCCTTTCACATTGTCTTCGTTAATTAGTACAGTCGCCGTCATTTGTCATGATCGCGCCGCCAATTACGCGCTGCCTCCCGCGACACGCGAACATGACGAATTGTGACACCGCTTACGACTCCTGGCCTGCCCATAGACTTACGACTGTCCGAAATAACCAGCGCAGAGGAATCTGCGAGTTGTGCTCTAGTGCAACGAGAAGTGAGCGAGCTTACAGCTCCGGTAACCTATCTGGATAATAGGTAGTGGACTATACGTGTCCACGGGGCGACTAGCTTGAGACACTAGTCTTAAAAGTACCGGATGAAGAATGCGCCTCGGTGCGTCCTGATCTGGCGTTATGACCTGACGTAGATGGTCCCTTGTGCTTGCACAAGGATGTCTGACACCTACTTTGTAACCTGATGGTTGGTAGGGGGTGTCAGTATAAACTTTAAAGTAGTGTTGAGTGGGTTGTCCGAAATAACCATACTTATTTATTTATTTATAACTAGCTGACCCGGCGGACTTCGTACCGCATTTCTATTTTTTTTTTCTTTTTTTTAATATAGCCTATGTTACTCAGCGCTAATGTAGCATTCTAATGGTGAAAGAATTTTTTAAATCGGTCCAGTAGTTTTTGAGTTTATTCGTTACAAACATACATACATACAAAAATACAAAGGTTTCCTCTATGTAATACTAGTATAGATAGGGATAGTACACAGCTCAATATAATTTGCAATTACAATTGAATAAGAAATTCTGCAGGCCAATTAGGAATAGTCATAGTTCAAAATGTAATATGTTGGATAGCCAACATATTACATTTTGAACTCGAAAGTTAACATTAAGTGTGAAACAAACACAGCTTACTAACAGTTTATGCAAAGGAAAGAAAACATAAATAACTAATAATATGGTTAATAGGTACTTAGTACACAATAAGACGTATAGGTACGTCGATGTATGTCGAAAATTATAAGTTACTAGTAGCCTGATAGCAACTTCAGCGTCACCTACCGGGTTTAATTGTGAGGTCCAGCGACCAGAGACCCTGGATGGTTTCGATTCACTCAAACACACAGTTTTTGTATCAAAATCGGTCTAATCATTTAGGAGGAGTTCAGTGAATACACACGTATTGAAAAATTATATACACGAGTATAAAAATTACCTAACAATAAAGTAGTAGGTAGTGGTCTACTGGTAGAAGTTTACGCGAACACTATAAGTAGTTACATTGAAATTAAAAAAATACAAATATATTTTTTATAACAAGAATAAGCCTTTTTTATACTTAAATAGAATACCTACATTAAGTCCACACTTATTACATTAGTCCCGCGCTGTAGGTATAATAAGCGGGCCACCTTACGTACGACCGTGCGTACATATGGCGCGCGAGGGTTTCAAATTAAAACGGTAACGTTTTACGAATTTACTCACGTTTAATTTTAAATATTATTTTATTCCAACGCTCTATAACAGGGCCCGTGTTCACAGGGAGATTGAGATCTTGATCGTCTTATAATTTAATTTGAAACTTTCACTCATCATCGTCATCATCAGTTCATTTTTATGTCCCCACTGTTGGGGCACGAGCCTTCCCTATGGATGGATAGGGAGAATGGGCCATAAACACAAACACACAGGCCCAGTGCGTATTGGTGGTTATTATTGTGGTGGACCAACGGCTTTACGTGCCTTCCGAAGCACGGAGGAGCTCGAGACGATATATTTTTTGGTGACCCATCTGATGACCAGCCTTTGCGAAAGTTGCTTAACCTCAGCACTTGCAGACCGGGTGCGTAAACCACTGCGCCATCGAAACTTTCAAACCTTCTATTATTTTCATCAGGTTTTAGGCCGTTAATAAATAAAAATAACAAAAAACATGACAATTGTAAAAATAACAGTTAAAGTAATTTTACGTATACATTTTAAAGACACACCATTTTTACCATTTTGCTATTATAAAATTAACGCGCCATTCAATATTTATAGTCATGTCTACAAACTTTATGGTCTATGGTTACGACTTGTAAATGTTTTATTAATTGGAAAATTACGTGCTTACCAATTAATACCGTATAAAGCTGCTATATGGGGGTATTTACTTTCTATTACTAATAAATTTTACAAAAGTTAACAAGGAGTTGAAAAAAATCACATGCGGGATTCAAACCTTTGACGATCTGGCACGCTTATTACCGAAAAAAAGCAACCAGTTGCAAATTGCACAATGGCAACGCGAAAGCTACTAGTTGCGGTCGCTACAATCGGTCGATTTATTTTAGAGCGCCCGCCGTCATGCACTTTTAGTTCGTCAATCGCTCGCTTGTGGCGCTATCGTAGCGTTAGAACCACAGAGTAAATAGAACCACAGAGATACCCATAATAACCATAAAGTTAATATACCAACGGAATATATTAACTTTATGGTTAGAACGCTACGACTACGTTCCGTAATACGAAATATTATGTGTTTTGGTAGCGATTGATTGCAAATTGTTGCGATTGCTACTGTCACTTAAAGATCGGTATAAGCCTGCCGGTAAGGTAGATGTTGACATTGAATAAGGCTCCTTTGGCTTACAAAGTAAGAATAGATAGTGTTAAATAATTATAAAATACTAGCTGACCCGGCAAACGTTGTTTTGCCATAAAAAATAAAAATAAAATTTAGGGGTGGACTACCCCTAACATTTAGGGGGATGAAAAATAGATGTTGGCCGATTCTCATAGATACCGGATAAGCACAAAAAATTTCATCAAAATCGGTCAAGCCGTTTCGGAGGAGTATGGCAACGAAAACTGTGACGCGAGAATTTTATATATAAGATTATAAAATTTACTACCTAGATACCTAGATAGTATTGATAATTTTCAGCGAGTTGGACAAAGCCACGATAGTGTGATTGGAAGCGAACTTTCGCCGAATTGTTGGAGGGTGCGGGTTCGAATCCCGCTAGACTACGAACGAAACACTTGCGCACAGAAGCGAAAAACCTTTTTAAATTAATGTGAACTTTTTTTTTTGTTTACCCGGGGGAAAACTTGCATCCAAGTCATCTCGCGGGGAGCTACTGCCTCTAAGCTACAACCCGCGAGGGTATGTGGGGTTGGCGCAGATGTTGTTGGCCGACCCACTAAAAACCTCCGGGAATACGGACGGACGGGCCTTGCGTAACCTGTCGTAGATAGCGTACGCGTTGTGGCCCCAGCTAGCGCAGCATCCATGCGCCTGGCACTTTATGTCTTACCGGCTTTTTCGCCCTATGAAGGGCCTCATCTTCTGGGTAGGATCAGCATTAGCCGGTCGTCCCTCACGCGCCGCCTCTGCTGCAACGGGAGATCTAAGGGGTCTTCCCTGCTATCCGCCGCATCCTCCAACCCTGATCCTCTCACAGAAGAGGTACTAGGGTGGGGGATTATGGGGGACCTGGATCGATGAATTGCCGGGAGCTCATCGAGGGTTCCGGTATTTCCGGCTGCTCCTCACTTTCGACCGACATTTCAACTACCTCTGGGGAAATTAGTGTGAACCTAACCTAACCTAACAATAGGCATCTTCTGGGGCAGCTCGCTCCATCATAGACCTCATCTAGGCTCACCATCAGGCGAGATCGAGGTCAAGAGCTGTCCTTCCTATAAGGCATTAAAAAAAAAGAAGACAAAGAAAATTTTTAAATTAATTTTTAATGACAATTTCTTAGCTTGCGCCCTTAATAGTTGCACATAACATACGTAATGGTACAGTTAATTTTTGTGGCACTCCCTAATTAGGGGTCCGCCAGCCGCGGGTAAGTTATTGCGGGCTCCGAAGATTTACAGGCTTTTACCTAATCGCCGGTCTTATGATTAGTGTTAAGAAGAAAGTGCTCCGAGAGGTACTGGTACTGGAACGTAACATCAGTAAATACTTTATCGGCACTAAAAATAATAATAATAATAATAAAAACTTTAATACTATGTCCAGCAGTGGACTAGTACAGGCTGATGATGATGATGATGATGATGATGATGATGATGATGATGATGATGATGAAATACTTTCATATTTTTTAATTTTTATAATCTTCTATGTTAATGGTGGTGGTTTCCGCACTTAGTCCTTAAAGTGGACCATTGTACGAGGAAAAGTTAAAAAAAAACTAGCCTGATTAATTTTTAAATGCTAGGGCCTTATTTCTCTGGTATAGGTAATTAGATGTTTTGTCAAAATATTTGCAGTTGATAAAATGTGACCTTATAATAGTTACAAGATAAATTTTACTAGAAAAATAAACCAGCTTTAGGAAGTTCGAGTGGCAATCTAACTACCACCTTTGGATAACCGGTCGAATGTTCTGACCGCTGAGCTACCGAGGTCCCAGGAGACTCGTTGAATTTTTCTAGTAGTTTGTGATTTACGCTGCAAGCCAGAGCTGTATCACGTCACTGTGAAGTTCCTACCCTCACAGAAAGAACACTTAATATTTTCTTTATAATCTGTCAAACTGGTGTCTTTTGTTTTTATGCTTTTGCGGTTTGTCGTCGTTCTATGATTATCATGCACGTAACATGCAATGTTTTGACACTAGAGAATACAATAAAATAGAATAGAATATAATAGAATATTTTTTATTTGCTAAGAATATGGTTGGTATTACATTAATTGGTCATATTTTTATAGTTTCACATACTTGTAGACATGCCAAATTATTTTAAGACATGCAAAATAAATCCCAATCTCAATTTCAATCCAATCCAATATCAATGTTAAATGTTGTCAAATCCCAGTCCGTACTCTTGAAACGCAATTCTTGAGCATCGGATTGGTATTGGAATCGCGATGGATTGAGAAGTCACGCATGAAATTAGCTTCAAACAACATCTGCAATAGTGATAACCATTATGTTTAGGTCGAGCCTATTCCTTCCTTAAAAGGCCGGCAACGCGTCTGCGATTCCTCTGGTTTTGCGGGTGTCCATGGGCGGCGGTGATTACTCTCCATCAGGTGACCCGCCTGCTCGTTTGCCTCCTTCTTTTATATAAAAAAAAAAACTCTCGTTCACTCTGACATAGTTCTCTGATTTGTTATAACAACTTTTACTGATAACGTCAAAACGTCAATATAAAATAATAAAAATCAATGTGTAAAATAAACGCGAGTAGATCTCTTTTTGTTTTTAACTACAGGATTTTAAGATTATTTACATATAATTTTACGCAAATTTTGTTGCGAACAAATTACAATTTGGATTGAGTCACGATAGCATAGTTGGTAGTGCACCTGACCCGGCATGTCATGGGTTGAGGGTTCGAATCCCGCTCGTGGATTGTTTCAACACTGGCTTTTTCTAATTACAGGATTTTATTTTCCTTTTTTTTTTTCAATATCTCTTTATTGTCGTAGCTCTTCCAGTAAACGGAGTTTCCTTGGCTCCCGGCCGTCGCGTAAAAAGCTCTCGAGGTAGGTAATGGGGAGGATCATTAATATTTAATGCGGCAGATAACGGCTATTCATTTATATTTATACACTACTCCAGCGCTTGAAGCACGGATTTACTACGTCGCCTTCCTGGCAGATCGATGGATTTCTTAATATTAGTGTATTATTTATAACATTATTAGCTTCCAACGTTACACATAGGCATTGAAAAGTACTATTAATAGATTTTATACGACCACAGTAGAGGTAATAGTCGTACGACTAATATTACAAATACTGAAACACACATTATCCGTTTTGGGTGTTGAACCCAGGACTTACTTTGCCCTTGCTCTCACTCTCTCGCTTTCACCACACAGTCATTAGTTCTCAAACTCTAAATTCTTATTTATCTTCTTAATAAAGATACAATGCACAAACATACATAAACAGAAACATACTTGGTCCTTTGTCCAGCTGTGGACATCTTTGATTCACAGACAAAACTGCATGTTTCTTAGTGAACGTTGACTTGACGCTGTCATAATACTGCTTGCTTCCAGAGCCACGGGAGATCTGAGGGGACAAATTGCGGCATCCCGCGGGAAATCTGCGGTTATTAGCTGTCAATCACGGCGCCCCCTGGCGGATGATCGACGCGTCAGATCGGGGGGGCCCAAGGTGTTCATGAACGCTGTCAGTGCGGACCGGATTAAGAAGTGGCGAAATATATAGAATACTTACTGGATTCTTGAGATTAAATATTTAAAGATAAAGAAGATAAACCGATAAACCGATTTTTTTCTCCTATACTCCTTCTCCGTGCATGCTGTCAGGTTGTGGAACGCGCTGCCGCCTAATATTAAAGACTCTCCTAATATCAGCCTTTTTAAAAAGCGTTTGAAGGAACACTGCCTGTCCAGTTGATTCTGTTGTCCTATGATTTCTTTTCTTTTTTTTCACCTTTTTATATAAAATTTTCTTTGTTTATGCAATTATTATTATGTATGTGTATTATAAATATTTAATAATTGTAAGTTTATTTTAGTTTTTGGCAGGAGGTACACATCCATTCTACCACTATATATAACGTTTCCTTTTGCGGGCCTGCTGGAAGATATTTCAGAACTGAAATAATCAGCGCCCTTGTACTACATTCACCCGTAGAATTTATTTTGTTACCCTCCTATGTGTGTACATAAACTTGTAAATAAATAATAAATAAATGATAATCACAATATTCATCTTTTTCTATTTATATTATCTTCTATTAGTATCTATAGTATTTTTCATCGATACACAGTACACACACATATCGACATAATACTTAATATGTATGTTAATTTTCATTTTTGCAGATAAGTAAGTAAGTTGCGTTAATGAAAAATATTTTGTAAGTATCGTAATTTTTTTTTAAATAAAATATTTTTTGTTAAATTTATTAAGATTTAAGTTTATAGATAGATGGTAAAGTTAAAACTTCTATCTTCCTTAAAATGGAGTCTGCCCTAGGTCTGCAGCTGCTGCCGTCTTAATTGTTAACAGTACTTATCATACAATTCTAAAATGATTATAGGTGTTACTTTTTACAGTCTGATTGCAATTTGCAACTTATACTTACCTGTGCTTAAACGAGCGAAATGTTAGAATATCTAATATCGAATATCAAAATGTATAAATTCTCCTAAAGTTTTACGTATATACGTTTACGGACGTTTTACGGACGTAGATTTATAAATACTGTTTCATTTTAATGTGTAATATTCGCGTAAACTTTAGAAAACAATACAATTACCAATCCTCGTACCAATAAACAGGGATTATACTCTGTTTAGTGGTAGGGCCTAAGTGTTTGCAAGCCAGTTGTCTTCGCGTCCGGACTCCATTTTTACTTAACATCAGGTGAGGTGGAGTCACTTGCCGTGTTAGTAACAAAAAAAGTGGAAAATGTTTGTCGGTCCTCTAGGTAATACTCATGAGTTTTTATTCCGCAGCCAGCCAAAGCCTGCGGAGGCATCCGCAGCGCCGCCTAGCGGAAATTGCGAGGAGAGCCAATTTCCGGCGCGCTGGTGATCCACCATCTAACTCTTATCTGAACCTCTTTTGTGGTGTGCCAGGTAAAAAAGTGCTTCACAATTTTATGAACTAAAATATATTTTTTAACAAACATTATCAGTTAACAGTATCAGTAAGCTTGGAGGCTTTCGCCATAGACTATGTATAATATGCATTCGCCCTAGCAGTGGGACATTGAAAAAAAAAAACAAGTTTTACCCTTACAAAGAATTTTGATTGTTTCAACGTACAGTTTATAATAAAAAAAGGTTTTGAAGTAAATTAAAGTAGTCTTCAACTCCTCAGGTTTATTTCTTGAAATGCTGTCTCCTCAAAATTGCCAACGTTCAAACATCATCTTACAATGTTAAAGTGCAGTAAGTGAGTCAAATCCTAATTTATTTAAAAACTAAATACTAGCATAAAAAAACATATCCTCCAAAAGTCTCGGTAGCTCAGTTTGAAGAGATATCAGCTGTATTACGAAAGGTCTTGGGTTCCAATCCCACCTGAGGCAAATCGACGCCTCTCCAAATGAACTATTCTCAGTTCCAATTAAATTATTTACCAAACAAAGAATTAGTTCATTGATGACTTTTTATTCAAAAGCCGACTTACCAATTTCACTTTCAATTTCATATTAAATCAAAGGTCACGATTCGGGGCATCGAAGCAATATGTGCCTTTAAAGGTAAACCCCATTATCTGTGGCACTGGCCATTGCCTAAATAATGAATGAATAGTTGATCGCCACTCGCTACCAAATGTCAGGCCAAATGGAATAACAGAGCAGCACGGCTTCATCGGCCCAAAATAAAGACTTTTCAATATTTCAGGCACACAAAGTACTTATGTACAACAAAGGACATGGTAATAATTCCACTTGTACTAATTATTCGAAGGCGGAATAACACAAAACTATACTTTGTGCCAAAATCGTAATACAATCATCACCCGCATTTGGGAACTTTTGATTTCAATTATTGAGACCTTTGCCCCGCAATGGGACTGTTTATAAATAGGTTATTACTTACTTACTTACTTACCAGATATTAGCAGACACGGGCACATACCTGAACAAAGCCATACCAGACACGAAACTGACGATCAGGAAGTATGCGGACACCAAGTTTGAGTACCTGTCATACTGTCTGAAGGTCAAGGAGATGGATGACGAGGAGTCTTAGCGGAGCCTGCCGAGGTTTTTCTCTACCAGTAACACTTCCATTCATATAAAACCAAACCATACATCGCCTCCTATTGCGTTATTTGGTATTAAAAACAAGTATGTATTACCTACTTACATTTTATTTCTTTCTTCTTTTTTGATATTTGTCAAATACGTCCTTATTCCTTGTGACGGTAGAATTAAGGCACTAGGAACCTACCACAGACACTATACATATTGTAAACACTTGAACTAGGTACTATCCGGTTCTATACATAAATAAAGAAGGCTACATTTACGCCAGGTGCATACCAATTACTTATTTATTATAAATTAAACAGCGCCAGTGTTCAAACGATTGAACGAATCTGGGCACGTGGCGTCACGTTACATGCTCTGGTGAATCGAATAACTATTACCGGCTAACAATTTGATGTCGAATAATATGTATTATTAATATAGGTGTGTGGTATTATTACTGTGTTTGGTTTAGTTGGTGGTAGTGGTAGGGTTGGTTCAGAACAGCCTGACTAGCCATCTGCCATCTTATCTCATTATGTCGCCATAACAACAATGTTATTAGTAATATTATTGTTGTGTGCGCACAGAGAGATAAGATAACCAACGCATGGGACCAATGCAATCAGTTGATGAGAATTTCGGGTGATCTGCTTCCACCTACTTAATCGTCAACGCCTAATCATCATTTACCATTCTTTTTTGTAGAGGAAAATAAGATTAACTTCAATAAAAACTTTTTTATTAAAAAAAATATTTAAAATACCTACACTGTATTATGTAAAAACAACATATTAAGGCAAATTATTAAGTCATTTTCTCATAATATGAAAAAAAATAATTATATATTTAATAATAATGTTACTTTTATAATCTTCGTAAAATATCCAAAATATATGTAAAAACAAATTTTGTATCACAAAAAGACCAAAAATGACTTTTGGAGGTGCTGGGATTTGAACCCAGGACTTTCAGCATGCGAAGCAGACACTCTACCACTGAGTTACACCCCCCGATGTGAAAATTGACGAAATAGTGTGTCTTGTTGAGCATGAAATAACGTCACCAGCCAAGTGCCTGACTACTTTTGTTCCGTCACTTACTTGTTAGGAAGTGAAAGTTATATGTAATTGTAACGTATAGCCACAGAGTACATATACTACTCTGTGGTATAGCTTTAATCTGCTCAATTAATTATGAAGGTGAACAGTACTTGGTGTTATTGTGATTGTGAACCATATTTAACTAAGACTTGTGCTAAGTAAGACATATGAAATGAAATGAAATGAAAATAATAATGATAATACCTATGTACCTATATAAAAATTATAAAAATAATGTTTATTTGGTTTTCCCGTAAACGTATAACATTCATTTATTACGATGAAGTTAGGTACCTACCTATTGTTGTGCGAAGGTTTCTGAAATAGTAAATATATCGTAGAAAACGGGTAATTACGAACAAAGTCGCGGACGGGTTGCTATCTAGTATTTAATCGTTATAAAAATGGTAAGTGTACTTTAATAAACATATAATTTTTAATGTTTAATTTATTGTAACATTTTTTAATTTATTGTTTTTTGTCCTAATTTAAATTATCTTCCTTTTTTAAATTAATTATAGAACTGTAAATAAATAATTATAGCAAAATTATGTTTCCTTAAACTATGGTAACCACAATTTACATCATATTGCCAGCAGTGTTTTATTGATTTTTAATGTCAGCATAGTTCGCTAGATGGCGTTGAACCGCTGTACCAAAAGTTAATAGTCATTAAAAACAACTCTGATCCCCGGTGTCATATCAGACGAGTGGTGTTTATCCAGTGGTTCCCTTTTAATTAACCGGGGAAAATATTTTGCTCTTGCCATGGTGAACAGTGAACAACTGATGTTGTTTTAAATAGTGATATGGAAAACTAGCAATGCCAGCTTTATGAAAGGCGGGCGGTTATTCAATTGATAATGGATTGGAGATTGGCATTCATTTTTAAAATATGAGTTTTATGTTTTTAGACTGTAATTAGAATATAGAAATCTAATTGTACATACTACTTCAATCATTTAATTCTCATATACTCTTATGTTTATCTACCGACCTTAGTTGTTAAATTAGATGGTCTTTGTAAGCTATTATTAATGTTATTTGTTTCTAAATCTTTCTAGTGGTCGGTCTCGGTTTTATTTGCTATATTCAAGTGGGAAGGCTTAACCCAGCAGTGGGATGTGTTAATAAGTTATGACATGAACTGGTTATGATGATCTGATAAGCTTATGATGATTATAATTTTCTCAACCGGTTTACGGTTGTTCACACGGTTTTATTGTTAAATTGGTCATGTTAAATATTATAAATTATTATTGCACATTGAAAATGCTATTATTTAAACTTGAAAAATTCGACAATTCAATGTCTTCAAAGTTCAGTAGAAGGAACTGTATCCCGGAAGGTTGTGTATTTTCAAGTTCTTTTTTAGTTTGCACCTGAAGCAGCGCCTCCTGGTGAATAGTGTTGCAACATCGTAATACAAATATTGTTTTCTTGAACTTAATCAAATGGTGATCAAATTTGCACTATATAAACTGACTAAAGTAGCCTCTCAAAGTGCAGCACTCACAGCATACTTTGCATATATTGAGTCCATCCTCCGTTATGGTTTAATCATATGGGGAAACAGCACAGATACGAATAAAACATTTCTCGCTCAAAAAAAATGTATTAGGGCAATCTGTGGTACTGCACCAGATGAGCCAAGTGCACCCTTATTTAAAAGGTTGGGAGTCTTACCTCTGCCATGTCTATTACATTTTTGAAATAGCCAAATTTGTTAAACTCAACCAACGTTATTTTGAAACAGCACAAGATATGTATCCCGAAACACTAGAAATGGAAAAAGGTTGGTGACGGCTTTTGTTCCAAAAAGCACTCGGATGCAAAAGAATTGTTTCTGTATGTGCATAAGTATTTTTAATAAATTGCCTGAAACAATTAGAAAACTTATTGTAAAACAATTTCTAGCAGAGTTACATAAATGGCTTATGGCACACCTATTTTATTCAGTGCAAGATTTTCTTACACATTCACCTAATAAATGTAAGACGTGTACCTAGATGTGTGCAAACAAATATTTTATTTTTATGTTAACGACATATTATTTTCTTTTGATGTCTGCAAAATACTGTTCACCTTGACCAAACTTGATAAATCACTTGACTTTTATTATTATTTTAATTCTGTATTTATGATTTAATTGCAAATAATAGTAACGTTTGACAACTTTGTAACTTTTCACAAACTTTTCTGTTTTCCTCCATGGACTGCCATAGAGAAGTGAAGTCTACAAGCTCCACAGATTATAAGTTAAGTTGCTCAGTAATATTGATTTGACATATTTTTGACATATTATTGGTTATGGACAATTTTTAGTTTAATTTTGAATTTTATTGTAATATAATTTAATTGGTTTTTGACAATTTGGAGAATTAATTTTGTATTTTTATATGTAATGTTGTAATAGAAATAGTCATTGTTATTTATAAAAAAAAAAGGTAAAAGCTATTTGCATGCTACATTGTCAGCTGAGATAGAGAAGAAAATTAGATTAAGACCAAAATTGTACCTTTCTCAAGCGCAAATAAAATATATTTCATTTCAATAAAACTCGCACTCAGCACCCACTACACCGTTCACTAGCTGCATTTCAATATTATTTGCACCTATGTGTCATAATCAAACCCTTAACTTATAGCAATCAGTGGTGTTTTTTATTACTAAATAATAAAAAGTAACGATGATTAAAACCATTATGAGCCCGTCCACAGAATAACAACCACTTCCTCTGTGGTTCAGTGGTGCGTGAAAATCACATAAAAATCATTACGGGGCTCTTTTGTTGTCCTTCCCTCGTTGTTTCAACCCTTCGAGTCCGCGCCGCGTAATTATATGCCGAATGTCGGGACTGTCTCATGGACTTTTGTATAATGGTCACCTTAATAGGTTTGGAGGGAGGTTTTGTTAATTTTTAGGGTACAGTGCCTTGCTTGGTACAATTTAAACCTTAACAGACAACGGCAAAAAGTTTTAGAAAAGCAAAGTAATGAAAACATCAATACAAAGTTTTCAAAATGATTCTAATGAACTAAAGATAAGCCCTTTTGTGTACAACCGCAGAATAACTAACAGTGAATGACTATGATTATGGTTTAAATCCCATGTACCGAAATCAAGATTTAATTGGTTCTAGGGTTTTCGGCGAGATTGAAAAACTCATTTAAACTTCTGTGCCAGGCCAGTACCTACCCTTCCAATCAGAAAAATCTTATTGGAAAAACACTGAGATGTCGACTCACTGACGAAAATAATTACTAGGTATCAAAAATACTTATATAAGCGTGAGCTCGATGGCGCGAGGAGCTCGATGGCGCAGTGGTTAACGCGCCCGGTCTGCGAGTGCTGAGGTTAAGCAACTTTCGCAAAGGCCGGTCATCGGATGGGTGACCAAAAATTTATCATGTCGAGCTCCTCCGTGCTTTGGAAGGCACGTTAAGCCGTTGGTCCCGGCTGCATTAGCAGTCGTTAACAACCACCAATCCGCACTGGGCCCGCGTGGTGGTTTATGGCCCATTCTCCCTATCCATCCATAGGGAAGGAAGTGCCCCAGCAGTGGGGACATAAATGAGCTAATGATGATGATGAGCTTGATTCGGCCTGTTCTTGGCCACTACTTAGTTTTACCTGAATAAAAATGATTGATAGACATTTTTTATTCATACGGAACATTCTCTGCCTGAGCCCTTTTCACACTTGATTTTTCTTTTTGTAACTGAATACTATTGCAGGTATTATAACAATTACGTGTACCCGTGTGCCCGTAGGACACGAATGAACACTAGTACTTTACAGCACCATAATTTTGTGTCTCAACTACACAACTATCAGCCTATAAACTTCCTACTCTGTGACACTGATGATTATTTTAAATGAATAAGGCACTTTGATAGCGAAATGTATTTATTAGAAATTAGACGACTCTGTCTTTTAGAACAATGATATGAGGGAAAGAATAGTCAACTTGACAACCACGAAAAACTTGTTCAAATAATTTTTAACGCAAATTTTGTTGCGAACAAATTATAAAAACACAAATGTTGAAAAAATTTCCACGAATAGCTCAATTTGAAGAGCAACTGACCCGGAATGTCAGAAGGGTGCAGGTTCAAATCCTGCTCGTGGAAATTTTTTCAACATTTGTGTTTTTATAATTTGTTCGCAACAAAATTTGCGTTAAAAATTATTTGAATATTTATAAATAGCTTGCTTACTTCTTAACTGATCGTTAATATTTGTAAAAATATTATGATCGGATGTTAGTGACGGTAGTTGTTGACATTGAATGGGCGCCTTTGGCTATCAAAGTAAAAAGTGTTGAATAATTTCGGCGGGCTGGTTTAAACCACGATAGCTCAATTGGAAGAGCACCTGACCCGGAATGTCAGAAGGGTGCAGGTTCAAATCCTGCTCGTGGAAATTTTTTCAACATTTGTGTTTTTCACGATAAACTTAATAGGCAAAACACTTCCTGCTTTGAACGTAATACAATTTTACCAATACATAAACTTAATTACATTGCCATACTTCAACAGGCACAACCCACATGCATCACAGTACTTTGGAGGATTGAGTCAACATATTCCACTATACGAGGTCGTCTCGTCATATTCCACTACGTTAGCTAAATATGAGTCGACCAACACTTCAGTCTCCTTATGACCACTGACCCTAATGTAAAGAGTACGAAACGTCAGGATAAAATTACATAATGTGTTGAAAACACGTTTTCGTTTCGTTTTGTTTCAATAAAATATGTCAGCTTCTTAGTGCATCGGATGGCACGTCAGCCGTTGGTCAGGGTTGTTGTTGTAAGATGGCATTGTAAAAGCTCATTACCAAGCATTTGGTACGCGTAGTGGGTTCAGATCTGAATCGACCATCCCATGTGATATTGTTCAGGCCTGGAACGTCTATATACAGATTTACTGTTTTTTCTTCATTGATTTCGCTTCGTAAATAAATGACGATTCACAAACCTGAATTTAGTAGCCATTGTAGCTGTCCCGATTTGAAAAACCGAATCCCGATTAGTTTTACCTTCCATCGCGAAATTGGACATACTGGAGCTGGCAACACTAGCCGCTATGTACCTACTTTTAATTCTCGAAATCGAAACTATGTTAGTCCCGAGAGTAACCGTGCACGACGGTTGCGTCTAGCTAAGTTTACATGCAGCCGATATGGTCCTATTATGGATATATATATAGATATAAAAACGTATAGATGTGAGGAGGCGCAGCGCATGCGCGCGCGCACGGTGCCGTGTGTTGTCGGCTGCGCGAGAGCATCTTCCCAGTTTCAATTATGAGTCGGCACGCGAAGTGTGGAATGTAAATGAACCGGTTTATTTTAAAGGAATATCGATGACTAATATCTGATTATATTTAGCTCTTGCATGGTAATAAACATCATTATTTTTGTGTACAAATCGTAAATCGTGTGTTTGGTAAAACTCGTAACATAACATCTCGATTATCACGAATGGGGAACTTACAACCTGTGACCTAATGTTATCATTCTAAACAACTTTTTCTGAGGAACCAAACTACCAGCCAGACCAGGTATTTCAACCGTTTGGGTCATATACGTAACCTTATACCTACCATTTCATGTAAAACATTAAGTGCCTTACAAATAAACAAAGAATAAGGTCCGAATAGTTATTCCGTGTTTTGTCTCTTTTGCTCTAATTTGAAATGACGTTTACATGACAAGAACAAAACACGGAATAACTATTCTTACCTTATTCTTTGTTTATTTGTGAGGGGCTTGGTGTTTGGAAAAGAAACGCCCTGTCGAAATGTTTCGGGTAGGTACTCTCCATCACTAATAAATAATTGAATATATAATCATTAGGATGGTATTCTGTCTCAAACACTAGTTTTATATCTAATAAGAATCTAATAAAATAAATCTAACAAGATGAAAAACCAAAGAAAATTACAGATATATGGTAGAAGGGTACAATAATTTAAGTTTTATGGAATGTTTTATGTAACACAAAAATAAATCGTCAGTTTTAATGTTTTTAATATGTATAAAGAAGAAAGGAAATAGAAGATACAAATACCTACTTGGTATTACCAGACATTTCTTTTAGTATTTTACCAAGTTGGTAAAATCTTTAGTGATTATGGACTTTCAATATCTCACTTTTTATTTATTCCTTTAGTTGATGGCTTCGTCCGATTAGCACATTTAGCCATTGTCAAAGTATTTTTTTTTACAAGTAATACATAAATAAACAATATTTTCTTCCTGTATGATGATGATGTATGATAATAGAAATGAGAATCGAGTATCTCAGTAAAGATAACTGAGAACTAAGTCCTCGGGCGGACTTCTTGAGAGAATTTGAAAAGTGACGTTGCACTGTTTTATTTCATTTGCCAACACTCATGCACACTCACGAACACTTAACGGTTAATAATCCACCATTTTTTCACATTAATATTCGACAGAACACAAATTTTAGAAAATAAAACAAAACCGCAGTCATGACTCTTCACTTTGTCGCCAAGAAGTCCAAAGAGAATTTAACTGAAGAAGTCAATGTCACACTTATATTGTGACAATTTGAATAATCATAATGAAAAGGTTTGGGTTTTACAAGTATGTAGGTTAGAGTCACGAGTCTTAATTCATCTCTATGCTAACACTGAATGGTATGCTTACACCTTACACAGTTTGCTAATAGAACTGTGTTCTATATATTCTTAGATTATTAGAAATGAGAACATGTCATCATTCACAATCACTAAAAAATATATTTCTAATTGAAACATAGCAATCTACAATATAGGTAGGTATTTTGAGTCAAGGAGTCTCTTCTTAAACGTCTTAAGTAAAAAATAATCAGTGCTCTTGCAGAAAACTGTCTGAGATTCTTTTAAACGAATCATACCTATAATGAACTGAAAATAGAACAAAAATAAAGTGTAACATTTGTTGACAATAGAAAGAAAGTAAATATAGTATATACTATATGTAATTAATTATTCGTTTGATAAAATTACAATTACCTACCTATCTCTTTCTACTTATATAATTAATTCGCAAGTTTATTTTCGATACACAAATACTATGACTGAATAAAATCATGAAAACAGACCAGAGTCCTCGATTTTGCTATTTAAAAACGTTCACAATTTTTTATTATTTTGTTTACGTGAATCTACTAACTTCTATTGTCAAAATTAATAAAAACATAAAAATTATTACAAAAAGAAATATAATAATTCGTGTACCGCGCAGCTGTGCAATTCTGAGGACACCCGGATCCACGGGCCGCGATCGAATCGTGCGCCGCGTTAGAGCAGTGTCGACCTATACCCTCGGCGCACGTGCGAGCGGGACGGCGAACGTCTCGAGATGACCAACAGCAGTTAGGGGTCAGGGGTGAACGCTCTCGGGTGAGAAGTTAAGGCACTGGCGCTGTGACTTTGCCGTAGGCAAGGGTCCATTCACGTTGCATAGTTTCATTATCTGTGAATTCGAATTTAAAATTTCGATAGAAGACGATCTTTATGGATTTGTATGTTTTTCTAGAGATTTCTAGCTGCTGAGGAGCTCGATGTCGCAGCGGTTTGTGCGTTTGGGTTACGTTGTTATTGGGTTATGTTGCAAGTTAAGGATGGGTTGCAAACTTGTAACGATCACCCCAGACCATTTTAAATGTTTGAAGCTCCTCCTTGCTTTGCAAGGCACGTCAAGGCGTTTATTAAAACCAACCCAATTTGATCCAGCTTTGTGAAGTATAGCCCGATCTGCTACTGTTAATTACATGTAGGAAAGTCGGAGTCCAGCAGTGTAACATTTATGTTTAACAAGCTTGAATATTGTAAAATAATCTGAAAACAACATTATTACTATAACGTGTTTCAAAGCTCGTTTTAAGATGGTCGTTAATAATCACAAACTTTTATTGGGTGTGGTCGACTACGGCTCAACCGGAACACAGCTATGAAAACAATGGTGGTTGGCGACAGGAAAAGAAATTAGGGTGGTTGCTATTAAATCGAAATCAGAATCCTAATCCGAGACTTGTTTATCCGCCTGACTAGCTACCACCACCTTATCTAAATATGTCGCCGTAATATCAATGTTACTCGCATTGTTGTGTTCCGGCAGTTAGAGATAAGAAGTGCGCCTTTGGCCATACCATCACTTGAGAACATCATCAGGTGAGAAGAAAGCCACGTGCTTCCTTAAAAAAATGAAGTTAATAAAGGGAAGAGCCGTTTGAAGAGTCAGTGATCACATCGAGTAGACTGAGGTGTAAGTCGCCTTTAAATTAGTTTGTAACTTACTTACCATCGTCATTTAGTTTTTAATTGGGTGCGGTCTCCTTGATGTCAAATGATCTGGAACTGAGATTTTTTAATACGATGAGATAGCGTGTCTGATGGGATCATATACAGGATGTAAATCCAAACCCTATCTTCTATATTGAAATTCGGTTGTTTATTAAACAGCAATTTTTTTCAATGTATTAACAATCAAGTTGCTTTATAAGTTAACTTCATTGAATAATTATCTTCAATGTTGCCTCCCTTAAGAACGGCAAAGTGGGTGCGCAATTAAAATATTTCTAACGAAAATACATTCCAAGCTTCTGGCGGGTTCGTGGCGGATTTACCCCGGGCGGACCCGGGCGGGGTGTTGTTGGTATTGCTTGTATGAATATTTTGCTTGTAACAAGATTTTTGAAGGACCCCTTCAGGCTACGGTGCCCTTGTGGCTGGTGGTCAGCTGTATTACGACTTTGCATTTAAAAGTTAGACAGCAAAACCTTTTTGATTTAATATGAAAAAGTGTTTTCTTACCTACTGAGGGCCTAAGTGTGTATTATTTTTGACATTCGAGCACGTTAACGAAAACGAGAATTTGTATGGCAAAATTTTATTCTTCTCGTTTGCCCCCAGGAGGCGCTGCTAAAATGCTATACTAATTTTCGTTTTCATAAACGTAATCGAATGAATATGGATTGTAAACAAAACTCACATTAGGCACCCTGTAGTTATAATTAAAATATAAAAGGACAAGATAGGAAAACATAAGATGAAAAATTGGTAAAGAAATTCTAATTAAGAAAACAATATAAAAAGAAACAAACAGCTGCCGCAGTAAGGTTTTTAAAAATGCAATTAAATAATTTTAGCATTATTTCATTTCCATCAAACCAGTCTGATGACTAGTTTTTCATAAGCATGGTGAATTTACGAATTTACCAAGTTGAATAAATACAAATAAATCGAAAACGTAACTATTTTAAACAAACACCTAAATATAAATCGATATTGCAGTCTACGACACCCGATATCCAACAATAAAATCGATTACTCGTATGCCGTTCGCGAGCGGCAAGCAATTTCGGACATATTAACTAAACACGTGAAGCGTGAAATTTGCTGTAAGTAAGATGACATTAGTGGCTCTTTTACGATGACTGATTTATGGCGAGTCGCGGGTTCGATTCCCGACGTTTTATTGGGACGACTCCGTGAAGGGTTAGCTCCGTTGGGGCGAGGTTTAGTGTGCATAAAACATTAATTTGAATTTTGTTACGATGTTGATGATTTTTTTCCTTTTCTTTTTGTCGATAGTCGAGTTAGTGGTTCGTTGGATGTGATTTTGGTTTTTTTTACATCTGTTTTCTTAAAAAGTTTCTTACTAAAATGGTTGCACCACTGCCAGATGATTAAAAAAACTCGTTTCTTCTTTCTTTGTGTCTAACTATATAATTATAATACTAGCTGACCCGGCGAACTTCGTACCGCTTTGACAGTTTCCATCATTGAGTTAAATAGAATAATAATAATAATGAATAGTTTCCATGATAACAAAATAAACAAATCATTTTGTATTGGAAAATTAAATTGTCTTTTTTAGTCTTTTATTTAATATATATTTTTTTTAATATAGCCTATGTTACTCAGCGCTGATGTAGCATTTTAATGGTGAAATAATTTTTTAAATCGGTTCAGTAGTTTTTGAGTTTATTCGTTGCAAACATACATACAAAAATACAAAGGTTTCCTCTTAATAATTTTAGTATAGATGAAGCTTTGATTATTAACGTTAATTATCAAAGAGATGAAGCCTGAATACACAATCTCAAAGTTATTACTATTGTTTAGAACTTGGAATTTTTAATATTTGGTATTCACTATAGTTTCAAAACAATTAAAACAAAGCATTTGCGTAGCAAAGCTGTTGCGTAGTCTAGATTTTCAATCCACTCACTGTTTTGCTACTCCTGCAAAAATCGTTTAATTTTAAGTTAAACCTGATTCTTATCTTTTAAAGCGCATCCCCACAGATAAAAAACGCATAAACAACAAAAATAAATTCATTCTTCTATATTCATCTTTATTTCGGTAAACTAACTACCAGTAAAATCATCTCGCGGAAGAATTTTATCAAACCAAATGCAAATTGCGAGGATCCCCCTTTGAGATGCACAATAGTCGACTCGGCGACCCCATTGTTTATTTTCTTACTAGATTAGGCCGCTACAAAAGATACTGAAAACCATTTGTACAGAGAAAATGATATACTACTTATCCGTGCGTGTGACGACACGTATGCATAATACCAACCTCTTTTGAAACTGCAAACTCCACATGAATGCTACGCTTCCTCTTAATTTAAGGCTGTAAGGAACGTTTTCCTTTGCCTGCAGTTATCTGACACCAGCAAAAAGTGAGTAAAGCGGAAAGAGAAACCACAAAGAACGACGAAAACAGAATAAAATATGGCAGAAAAGTGGACCCCAGACGCAATAAAATATCAATTTTTTTTACTGGCCCACCCTCGGCATAGTTTTAGTTTCCGAATGCTCCGTATAAGTTTGTGGGTGCTTATGTTGAATGCTCTCGAGGGGCCTGAGAGTACAGCGAAGCGTTTTTTAAAAAGCCTTCCAATTGTTTTGGATGCTTGCAGCAAGATTTAGGCGTTCAATTTTAACTTAAGGATAGTTTAAGAATTGGATTTTGTGCTGCAATGCGGTCTTTCGATACCAACAAGGCCGATAGAAGAACACGACAATATTTTGTTTCGTTGATTTTTTGATAGGCTTTCTGGTTTAAGCTTTCCGCCAAAAAATAACTCATAATTCATTAAAATTTTACTATAAGCCATCTAGGAAACAGGTGGTCTGTATTCATAAATAAATAAAAATAATTTTTTTTAGTACTAACACAAATCTTACATTTCAAGTAAATGACAAACAATGGAATTCAATCGTTACTAAAGTCAATAATCTGTTCCTGACTCCTATGTCTAATGATTAAAAGAAAAAAGTGACGTCCACCGGTACCACTACCCTACATCTATATATTAATACGTGGAGCAAAAACTTTGTACCCGTTTTTACGAAAAATGCGCGGACGGAGGAGTATGAAATTTCGCACACTTATGGTTTATATAGAGAAGGATTGCAGAATGTTAATATTTAAAAAAAATATATGCATAAAAAATACATTAAATCAATAAAACAAACATACACACACTACCATGTATTTGACACTCACACATATGCGTTTGACACACACGTATATATACTCTTTTCAAAAATTTCAAAAATGGAAGAGGAGCGGCCGAAATCTGTCAATGCCAATCCAAACTCACATTCTATCTTTTTAAATTTTTCATTGCTTAGGATACAATCCGTGCAGCCCTAATTCGACCCGAATTTCGACCGCTGGGCGACCACTAGTAATAAATTATTAAACAGCTTTTACGAGTCTACTTTCTTTTCTCATCTCAATTTCTTTTCATACATCGTTGAGACCTTATAACATAATACCTACATGGTTGAAACTAATTTCACTGCATTTTCCTTGAAAGCCTTCAAGGAAAATGCAGTGCCTATAGCATTTACACATTTACAGACGGCACCGAATGCATATCGATTGCACCCGAGCTGCGATGAATAATTCACGAGCGAGAATGCACACCGCAATTAAAGGGGGGCAAACAGGAATCAATTAGCACTACCGCCGATATTGACGAATTACACGTCGCTCGGCGCCCGCGAATTAGGCGCTTCCACGGTTTCGGTATTACACACGTGTATCCCTGATACCTACAGTACCGTGGTACCGTACAATACGTGTAATAGCGATCGAAGAGCAAAAGGATAGTTTTTAAAAATTTGTGTTTATTTAATGGTTTGGAATGGTTTGGATATTGGCCAATGTCAAAGTTAGGAGAAGAGTACTGTAGATTTTTTTTCTATTGTTTAATAAGATGAGATAAAAATTAGTAACAGACCTACGTGTCTCGATGAGAATGACTGATGGATGACTGATGATACTGACAAACCTATGGGCCAACGTTTTTAGCCTTTTCTTTATTTTCACTTTTGAAATTATTTGATTAGCTTCTTTTAGTGTTGAAGACGATCATTTGTGTGTTAAATCTTCGACTTTTAATTAATTTATCAAAGACAGGACTTCGTACCCTACAGTGGAGACCTAGTAAGTACTAAGAAGAAGTCGCAAGAAACTCAGCAAGGGCTACTTCTTTCTTCGGTACATGTGGCTTCAAGTGGGACGTGTATTAAGTGACGTGGCATGACGTGATTTTCAGTGTGTTAAATTTTTTTGGAAACAATTGCGTTGTTTGTGATGCCAGATGCTAAATAAGACTTCTGTTAATAATTTTGCAATAACTTTAATGATATAGGAACTGTAACAATGGCAACTGTGCATTATCGACTTAATGTACTTACAACATACTAATTCAAAGCACTGCGTTGTCAATAGACAAACATCAATAGACTGTAAATCTTTACGGATTTAAAAGTATCAAACATTTAAATCGACACACGCAAATAAAACCGCACGAACCTTCCCACGATACTTAAAACCTCTTTAGATCGCGACCGATCGATCTTTTCTTAAATAGTCACCCACAAACCACTAAATCTAGCGGCGAACCAAAAGCTTGACCTTACTCTTGAAATAATGGGTAACCATGTGTTTGGACTACCGTGCCATAGATAACAAAAGCTCATTGTACTGTAACAATAATAAAGACTTTTTGATGGACAACTTACAGTTTTATGACTTGAGAAATAAAGGCGAGATCTAGTTTGTGTTATGGTCATTTGGTGTTGTGGGTACATTTCGGGACATTGTCTAAGACGCCGTGGGATTGTGGGAAACTAAGGGCGGCGGCGGCGGCGGTGGCGTATGTCCCCGTTATGAAAAGGTTTGTATTGACCACGGCGTTGTCGGTTACTTTATAATAACATAGTATTTAGCGAGATAACGCTTCTACGCCGATGCAATGATTTTGATACTTCTCGTCTCAGCCAAAAGACGTCCACTGCTGGACAAAGGCCTCCCCCAAGGATATGAGGGGTATTTGCCGTAATCGCCACGCTTGGCAGGCGGGTTGGCGATCGCAGTAGGTTGAGGGTAACCTCAGAGAGATGCTGCTGCCCATCCTCTGGAATGGTCCCTAAGCCGGCTTTTACGACACCCACAGGAAGAGATGGGGTGGTGCAATTCTTTATCCCCGGCACCACACAGGGATAGGAGAGATGGAGATTTGATACTTCATGACTTTGATATTAAAATTTTGACTTGGCATGTTTTTCAGTGGTAAACTTTAATTGACTACGGTTTTTATTTTAATTGAACCATTGTCAATTTACAATTTTAATCCCAATGCTAGTATTAGCCGTTATCACATGGCTGTTGGTGGCGATGGCGGTAAGAAAATTATTATTAGTAATAAGGTATTATTACTATTAATAATTGTCAAAATTGGTTTCGTCTGCAGCAACTTTTGCGATATAAATTCAATTTACGTTTTGTTACATTCTACCGTAATGGATATACCTACTCTATTTTGTGTTTCAGTGATAGTGTAATTGTCACAAAAACTTCCGTAGTCCACCCAAGTATCAAGACACTCAGTCCGCAGTATAATGCGCAAGCGCCGGCTGCGGGCACTCCTCGGCCGCCATTGTCCACTTCACGGCGCTATGATAAATCGGCGGCATTGTGCGCGTTGTTTAGGACAGCGACATGTTGCGGGGTACAAGATTCGCTTGACATGTTATAGTATATGAATTTGTAGATGATAGCTACTACTACACTCCTGGATATACAGTTTTAAATTTTCGCGTTCCATTACAAGTAAGTAAATAACCTATGACTGTCCCGCTGCTAGGCAATGGAAAATGAATGAATGAAAAAATCAAGACATCACTACAAATGATGGGTAATGGCTTTATCACCACGATTGCCTATTGCGGATTAGTGATCACTACTGATCACTCGGGCATGCATCGAAAAATCCGAAAAACACTTTACCCGGCCTGGGAATTGAACCCGTGACCTTCGGGTTTCGGGCCGGGCGCCCCTCGGCCACCAAGGCCTACCATTATAAACAAATAATTAAGCGAGGCTACTTATTAAACTAATTAGTATGGATACTTTTGATACATATTTAATTCTAATTAGTATGCGTTGAACCCCATTAAATTTTTTGAATACTTTGGAAACAATAAAAAAAAACATGCGAAATAAGAAGACTTGCTTCAGCCCCCTGACTATGAGCTCTTATAGCAGTATTATTGCAGTTGTGGAAAAGAGACGCTTGTATATTCGCCGCTACACGCGTCTCGTTTTCGCAACTGCAATAATACTGCTATAAGAGCTCGTAGTTACCCCCCAGGTCGGATGAAAAGGCGTAAACACTTAAACGTTAATGAAATGATCCTGGTTAATATCGTGACAACCAAGCATTTGAAAATAGACAGGGAAACTCTTGTCCCCGTAGCTAAGTTAGGAGAGCTTTCGCCCGAAAGTGAAAGGTCGTGATGTCGACTCTCAAATAGGGCAAAGTAGAAAAACTCTTTTTTCAGTGCAGCTGTTTTCTATTTCGATATAAATATGGGACGGTAAGCGCAAAGTAACAAATTAAAATCGTATAAGTCAAATATAAACTAACTAAAATATAACAGTTGATTCGCATGTGAAATCTAGTACCTATACTTAGATGGTGAAAATGAACAAAAGGTTGAACAAATTGAAGCTTGGTATTTACAGAAAGGAAACGAACGAACCGAGTTCAACAAATAAAGCTCGCTAATGCATTATCTCGATACATTTTCTCATTACCGTATTCAGCGGTGACTTCCGTGCATTTCCCGAAAGATCTTAAATGTGGAACAAAGCGCGCCGGGGCAGGAGGCGACGCGGGAAATGATGCGGGTGCTGCCATGTTTTTCATTACCTCCCCGTCGGTCGTCGGTCGACGAGCGAAACGCGCGCCCTTTGTCTTTTAACCACTGCCACTGCACCGATGTGGTTGACGCACTCGCGGTAAGGGCCGAGCTTTGGATACAATATGCTTTTTTTAGTAGCTTATAGTTCGGTTAGTAATTGACTATTGTAAGTAAATACTTAATCGCAATAAAATTAGCGTAAAAGTCCATCCGAATATTTATAAAATCTATATTAATAAATATTCGCGGTTTATACTCGTAAGTAAATTTTTGTAACACATGCACTGCGAAAAACTAGGCACAATAAAATTACTCATGTCGTAAATGTAATAGAGAATCTTGCTTGGTTTTCACAGTATAACTTCTCCAACTGTAGATTTACAAATCAATGGCGTAGTGAATTTAAAAAGCATAAATTATAAGGTTTTTTGAGTTATGTTGCATAACAAAAACTGTACAAACTGCATCAAACGCACCTGCACTAATAAAACAAGTAACCTCGTCAGAAAATAAAGTTTTCCCCGCGATTAGGAAGGAGTTCAAAGTAAAAGTTTTGTCATCTAGGCATTGTGCCGTGATGGGTTCTTTAATAACGCTGTTTTTGACTCCACCCGCCGACCCAGAGGTACTAAATGAAGGTTTGTTCGTGCTCCCGCTTACTTTGCTCTAAGCAGAACAAAAATGTCAAACACAGTACTTTACGGTAACAGTACCTTTCATGTGAGACTTTATACGTAACTAGTTGCCTTTATTCTAAATATTATAACTGTTTTATGGCGTTTGAATATGTTGATGGATTTGTAATAAAAAATAAGATCCTATCGTGTACTTACCTGCTTACTGCTTTCGCTTTGCCATCTCGGTTTGTAATTAATACGCCGGTGTTCTTATTTCAGTTGCGGAATAGCAAATGTCAATAACTACTCTACTGTCACACTAATAGGACGGTAAATAAAAAAAAACAGACTTGTACTAAGAAGAACCGACAAGAAACTCACTATAACGTTACTAGAAACGTTTACTATAACGTCGCGAAATTTTAAAGAAAGAAAAAACGTTAGAGATATGTGCATTTCAAAAAGGTTTTTCTTGTTTCTCAAAAACAAGAAAGTAGGTACTCAAAAATTGTTAGAAAAATATGAGAACACGCTTTGTACGTTTTGCATATTTTGTGCTATGCAGTCTAAACGCTTTAATTAATGGTTCGTCACAGCTCATCGTAACATCACAAACAAACCAAAAAACCGGCGCATGCACCCTCCGCGGTAAATATCGCTTTTGTATTGGCTGATTGACTTTTATGCGCGTTAGTCTGTAAAGAGAACTTTTCCATTCGATTTTCTTTTAATCTTTATGAATGAACGTGTAATATCTTTCGAAATGGAAATTATAATAAAATAGTCTGACGACTGTTATAATATTATAATAAAACAGTCGCGCGCATATTATATAGTCGTTAGACTGTTTTATTATAATATGCGCAAGTAAAGATTTATAGTTTTTAGTCATTATACAACTTTTGTTGACTTTGTTGTTTTGTTACTGACATTTAAAGTTTTGCGTGAATGCAATAAACGAAGATTACACTTTTTACGGATTTCACTCGCTTTAAATTTTGTTATTTTATATAGACGGTCGCCTCAGCGGCATAGTGGTAAAACGCTTGACTCAATATTCGGATATCCTGACTTCAATTTCCAGGTTAGGCAAAGAGCGTTTCGGATTTTTCGATGCATGCTTATGACTTGTGATTACCAACCTACTTTTGGCAAGCGTGGTGATTAAGCCAAATACCTAACCATTGTATCGAAAAGTTTGCCTTTGCCCAGCTTTGGGATAATAGTTTTAATTTTATGCTGAAGGTTTGAGGTGTTAGTTGTCTGATAATTAATTTGTAAGCACCTATAAGTACTCGTTATAGAAACTCCATCAAGGTTCTATTGAAAATGTGTATACCGAGGTAGGGGTAATAAATAAACATCATTGAGCCGTGAAATGAGTGGCGGGCGGCGTGGGCGGTGACAAAAGTTCGGAATTAACAGTGGAGTGTGAGCGATGACATTAGGGTTACCAGGCGTGAAGCTGAAAAGTCCTGACAAATAACTTGATTTCGATTTTAAAAAAATGAAATATTTTTAGTAAGCTTTACCTAAAAATATAGTGAGTTTATTTTTTTTTTGTTATAACTGTAGTGACTGTTTAGTACCAAAATAAAGAGAAAAGAAAACCCTTGGCGGTTCTTAGATAAAATGCCTATATATATATATATATTTATATACATTCGGATTGCGATCTTGCAGGTTTACAAGAAGAAATTGGGGGTCACCTGATGCATAGCATCACCAAATCAAAATAGCTCTAATTCGGGACGGCACGTTTAGCAGGGTTGTTGTCGCAAATAAGCATTCGTTAAAACCTGCATTGGGCCACCGCAGTGGGTCATAACCCGATCTCACCATATTCATATTGTTCTTATAAACATTCTACTCCTGACTCTAGCAGTGGAATGCTTATAGTCTAATGAAAAGAGACGAGTGAACCAGGTGGCCTTAGAACAAGCTATACTACAAACTAGGCCAAGTACAAATGTAAAGCAAAAGTCGATGATAAAACCAAATAACATTATGTTAACTGGTTATAGAAAAAAACTTTTTTTCAATAGTTGTAACAATTATAACAACAGTAGTAACTATTGGTATTCTGGGTTTGACCACTGACATTCGTCGTTGACTTTACCTGATTATTATATCAGGACAAACCCTGACGCATGGTAACCCTAGGCTGGACACACAGAGCCATCTTTAACCCGGCCGCGATCCATCACTCGCTTTTTCGCATTTTAATTAAAGAATGGCCTTTGGATCACCATGTTTAAACTTTAAACATAGAGCTATAGACGAAGGGTAGTGCTCGATTTTAATTATGCTCGAATGTGATTCAGGCGCATGTTCTAGAGTCTCGATTTTGTTAGTTCTATTTTCGGTTAAAAGGACAGATGAATTAAAAAGAGACATCAATTTTCGGTTTGCGTTTATTTCGGCTGATTGGTTGAGCGAGTGAAATATTTGCGGAAAAAATAGTTGCGAGTATACGCATATTGGTGAATAAGTTTTCAGGAATTGGACAATAATTCATCGGCTTGTTTTTTTTTAAAATCGGATCACTAATACCCGAGAATATGCAGCCTATCTGAAATTGGATTCAACAATTTATAAAACTATAGACTTTCCAAAAATGTTTAATAGGTACTAAATTTAATTAAAATAAGATTACTATCAATCAAAATTTATAGCAGTCACCGCCTATCCTTAATCCGGACTTTAATTAATGAAGTCATCTCACTTTAAAGTTACTAAGACACCACAACATGCAAATAGCTTCAGAAGCTTTCAACGAATATCTCAATTCGACCTAATTAAGCCATATTTTGGAATAGACAACGTTATCTTTTGAACTTACCTGCTTTCGTTGAAATCCTTCAAACCCTCCGAATTCTCAACACAAAGTTGACTCAGAAATGATCTTTATTCGTTCTTGGTTAGGGTAACAATTTGTCTGTAAAGCTTAAGAGTTAAGGTGCAGATTTTGCGGAACCCTCCTTGGGCAACATTAATAAGGAGAATTAAGATTAAAATGATATTAAATTTTGATATTGTGTTGTGCTGGGATTATTCTCAAGGAACATTTTAATATGGGCTTCTTTCTCTTTGAGTTGGGTCCTTTGTGGTCGGCGGGGGATCGCACAATGTGCGGAATTAGTCCTCGTTTCGCATGAGCTTCTAATGATTTTTCTTATTTGTACTAATATTTTAGTACGAGTATCTTGTGAAATATTACTATCAATCCTGGCTGCTGAGTACGTGTTGATGACGAAAACGATAATTTGTATGGCATATTGCATTTGCTCTCCTTGTTTGGAGACGCTGCTTCAATGTATTATGCATTCAGCTACAAATACGAGAATACCTACTTCATCTAACCTTATACGTTGTATAGATTTGTCTCTTTCATCATTTTTAATAAAGCGTTCAACCTAAGTATCATGATTAATGTTGTACTGGCGATACTATCTCTGCTACGTATGTCATTATTTGCTGTGAATAATCTATTGGTGCAATCTTTTCGGAAATAAATTAAAACAACACCGGCCCAAATCTATATTTGTACACCGCTTCAGCTTTTACAAACTTCTAATAGAACAGATAGCCAAACTCGAACAAACAGTTTTGTAACAAGGCGTCTTCCCGCGCACGGAGTTTGAATAATTAATCTGTGGAAGGGTCAGCCGTCCCTTTGTCCGCGCAATCATCGCTAATCAAGCCCTATTGAGCTTGGCTTTTTTGTGGACACTCCAAGCGCTTGAGCGTAGGACCGTCTTTTAAGGTTTTCTTCTTGAGGAAGTAACATTTATATTCTGCAACCGATTTTCTAGCAGGTGCAACTTACTTGACTCCCTTCCGAGGCTTTTGAGAGCCGAGTCTTTTAAGATTTAGAAGTCTTTTAGGTTATGACTTAGTTTTAAGGCTTGATGTTAAATGACTTCGACTCAAACAAATCTCAGTTTTAATCTTTTGACTCCAAGACTTGATGGTTAAAGGACTAGTCTAGTCTTTCTTATAAGCCTTAAACACTGCGTTTCTTGTAACACTAATTTGATCCCCCAACTTCTGGCATTCTTGGCTAGGAGTAAATCGATCGGAGGAGCTCGATGGCGCAGAGGAGTTTGATGGCGCCCCTCCGTGCTTCGGAAAGCACGTAAAGCCGTTGGTCCTGGCTGCACTAGCAGTCGTTAACAACCGCCTATCCGCACTGGGCCTGCGTGGTGGTTTATGGCCTGTTCTCTCTATCCATCCATAGGGAAGGCTCGTGCCCCAGCAGTGGGGACATTAAAATGAGCTGATGATGACTTCAACATCATCCTTTTACTTTGTGAGGTAATATGTATCAATAATATATAGGTATAATAGATAAAGTTTGCCTATTCCTTACTGAACCGTGAAATCCTCCAACATTGCCCGCTTTTAACACTTTTTAAGACACTACTAAAAAATACGGGAAATTTAACAGCATGTGACACATGGTTCTAAAATTTAACCGTTTTGGAAAAATCTAGATTTTCCAATAACAAATGAAAAAGCGGCGGGTAAAGTCATGCGGATTTGCACCATCTGTTGCACCAACTGTACCATCCTTTAATTGCGAAGCTATTTTAAGACTTAAGAGGTTGGTTTTAAGAGTCAATCATAAGATTCGATACAATCGTAAAGATGCGATACAGAACATAACAGTAAAATAAAAGTCATTAGTTTGTCTATAAGTTAAGTAGGCAATGATAAAGTTTTTAGCTAATAAAATTTGCACCACTTTCACACACCCTACTTTGACGTCGCCGGATGATTAGATGAAATAGGTTAGAATCATTTGGTTTCAGGTTTCATTTGGAGGAGTAAGGAAGGGATTCCAAGGTAACTCCCTTCCTTACTCCTCCCACTCTTCAGAACTCTCCGTTACCCATTTCGATGGACCTCATTCTTGGCATGGACATCGGTCAGGAACTGAATTTATTTTAACTGCCTCCCGTAAGTTGGGTATTCTCAATAAGGTGAGGTGGTTTTTCACTCCCGAGCAGCGCTGTACAAGACTCAGGTGCGATCGAGTATGGAGTATTGTTCCCATCAATGGGACGGCTCCGCTAAATACCTCCTCGATGCGCTTGATAGACTGCAAAGGCGAGCGGTACGCATTATTGGAGATGCTGAGGTTACAGCCTCTCTTGAGAACCTCCAGCTGCGTAGAGACATTGCTTCTCTCAGTGTCTTCTACCGGAATTACTACGGAGAGTGTTCTGAAAAACTTTTTGATCTAATCCCGCCCTCTCCTTTCCTCTACCGGACTACACGTGCTGGTCTAAGGAACTACCATCATACTGTACAGACAATCAGTACTCGTACCAAAGAAATTGGCAAATCGTTCCTCTGTAAGACCATTCAACTTTGGAATTCTTTGCCGGCACATGTGTTTCCCAGCTCCTATAGTCCCGGGTTTTTTAAGCGGGGCGTGAAACGGCGTTTATGCAGGCCGTCATGAATGGGTGCGCTTGTTACCGTGCTTGTCCACGGTGAGGAGCGCTCTTAAAAAATTCAATGATGGAGGCCTTTACCCAGCTATGGAACAGTTTACAGACTAATTACTTTTATTGCTGAAATTTAATACAAATGCTTAATAAGCACTTGTACGACACTCTCTCGTTGACCGAGGCGTATTAATATCGGCTGGCACGGTCTGGTAATATTAGCTGTACGCAGCTCCAAACTGGTTTCAATTTAATGCTTTGAATACGTATACTTTATGGCGCCACATAATTACACATTATTTGCTGTTTGGTAGTTTAAGTGCCGCACTGTAGCGTGGTGGGTGGTGGTTGGAGTTTGATTCGTTTTAGTACCTACCTTCTTACCTTCTTCTTACCTACCTATCATCTTCTTCTTTTTCCTTTAGTTGATGGCTTCGTGCGATTAGCACATTTAGCCAGTGTCAATACATATAAATAAACATTATTTCTTTCCTGTATAATGATTGCGGGCGCTCACAGACACAGTGGACAGATCTGTGACGCATTCCAACATTAACATCATGAGGGAAGCGGTGATCGGGGAAGCGACCAAGACGTGGCCACGACCACTCTGTCAAGAGTGCACGACTAGGAAGAAGAGTATAATAATGATGAATGATAATAAAAATGAGAAGTGAGAAATGATATACCTCCCAACCCCTTGAGTATCTCAGTAACGATGCGGGGCTTTACTAAGACCTCACGCGGACTTCGTGAAAATTAAAAAAAAAAGAGGTTGCACTGTTTTGTTTTATTTTTCAACACTCATGCATTCTCTAACTCACCATTACCATTATTTCACATTAATATTCAACATAACACAAATTTTAAAAGATAAAACCAAACCGCAGACATGACTTTTCACTTTCCCGCCAAGAACTTCCTATCTTCTTCTTAGGTACATATTTTATTAATTAGGTACGCTTTATTATTATTCTTTTATTTTAAGACTCAAATTACAAACATCGGATAGGTGACCAAAAATGTATCATCTCGAGCTCCTTCGTGCTTCGGAAGGAAGGTAAAGCCATTGATCCCGGCGGCATTAGTAGTCGTTAACAACCATCAATCCGCGCTTGACCCGCGTGGTGGTTTATGGCCCTTTCTCCCTATCCAACCATAGGTAAGGCTTGTGGCCCAGCAGTGGGGACATAAAACGAGTTGATGATGATGATGATGATGATGTGAATTAAATAAATGAATTGCAGAATGGTATATGATAATTAATCTAAAAAAAGGACACAATACATCAGCTTATATGAAATCGTTGAGCTTGTACTCGGTAAATTATATTTTCGTATAGTGACAGAAATAAGTTTATGTACTAAGTAGATAGTAAATTAGCGTCACTTTACATAGATTAATGTCTTAACTGTCAAGAGATACGTACTACGTGACTTCAATCCCCAAGCATCCTTTCCAACTCTAATTAATTGATTAGGTCTGTTAAATTATACCTAGTCCTGATATTGAAGAAAATACACACATCAAAAATGTCTAGTGATCAAGTACATTTTAAAGTATCGTTGCGTTACAGAATTAATATTTTAACTTTTTTGGTTAGTTATTGATTCTTTTTAGTGAAAAAGAATGAAAAATTTTTTTTCATTGTTTTAATATGGAAAATTAACTGTCAATCTGAATTCCTATAAAAGAGCGTAATGGAAATTTTACAAAAGCAGTACTTACAATTTCTGCACTGGAAGTGAAAAAAAATTGCAACGATATGGAGCGACGGCGTCATTTGCCAAGGGAAGAGATGTTGAGAGCCGTTGGAATGTTGGAAGCTGGTTTAAGCACTTTTGCTTAAAGTGTTGAACAAATGTTTAAAAAAAATAACAGATTGTAATTGTAATAACACATTGTGATTGAAAATTTTCGGGATGACAGCTAGGAAGGAGATGATCTGTATTACATGGTTGCTAAAGACTAAATTCGGCTACTGACCCATATTTTAAATGGTTAACATTTCGTCTGCTTATTGCCAGATCCGTGCCCTAAACAATTAAAATTCTATTGTGTCTGTATTCACAGCAGACGACAGGTTAAGCAATGGTACATTTATAGGCTGATGATAATGACTGTTTTCTAAGGTAATAAAGCTGTCAATTTCCACAATACAATACTACTTTTTACGATATCATCTAAAGTTATGTGCAATAAATTCTCTAGCTACTTTAAGGCACTTTGGAAGTCAAATGAGCATTCCGCGTTGAGTGAAGCTGGCGACGATTTGCCTTGTGTTGTTTAGATCCATTGTTATTTCGAATCACATATTATGCAATCACTATTGAGACATCAATATGTTGTGAAGAATTCGGGATGATGTTTTCATTACTTTAAATAGTAAAGCAAACAGACAAGACAAGATATTATGCCAAGTACAGTGGGAAGAACATTTCGATGAACGCTCAAAATCCAAAGGTTATATTTGGTACAAAACAGTCTAATGTCAGTCTTTTCGAGTACCTCGGTTTGTAAATACAAAATTAAATAGAAGTAACATTAAGTTCCGCTTACCGGAAAGCGCAGTGTGGGCAGGCCTCCAACAAGGTGGACCGACGATCTGGTGAAGGTCGCGGGAAGCCGCTGGATGCGAGCAGCACAAAACTGGTCGTTGTGGAGATCCTTTGGCGAGGCTTTGTCCAGCTGTGGACGTCTTTTAGCTGAGATGAACATTAAGTTACTATTTAAATTAGATCCGGTCACTATCCATCGAAGAAGTTCGGGAAAGCTCGCCCAATTGTAATACGTGTGGGAAAATTGAAGACGTACAACATTTATTGATGGAATGTGACAGGAATCGAAGGGAGAGGGAATCAGTCATAAACAAATTTAACATTAACCGTCTAGTCTAGATGTTGGCATTATTCAAAGCCTTTTAAATAACCCAAATTCCGAGGTTACTATATCTTTGTGTAGTTCACTAAAGTTTTGCAATCAATGATTCCTTTTCCCTTCTAATATTAATAGAGTTAAGTCAATAGTTTAGCTATAATAGGTTTGACATGCCAAGAGGCAAAAGTCCCTTAAAAATAAAGATTTAAAAAAAGACAAGATATGTGAATTACATTTACTAATCTATACGAGTATGTTACATTACTATTAACTTGAGCTGGTGATGTGTCATGATGGTGAGGTGACTCACTCACTGACAGACTCATCAACCAGTCCAAATCCTTGCACTTAGAAAGCTGAAGTTTTGCAAATCGTTCCTTTATATTGTAGATTGAAAGACAAAGGCCGAATTTTTCGGAATTCGCTGGGGGATTTTGAGATACGCGGACGAAGTCGCGAGCGATCACTAGTTAACCTGTGTATTGATTTGCACGGGTTTGCATTGCGGTTTAGTTTTGTTATGCTATTATCTACAATAACTCCTTCGATAATTGATTGAAGAATAGCTCTTAAGCTTTGGCGCAATGGCTTGCTCGTGTTACCCTTATTGTATTCGAAGTGAAACTACGTTCGTAATGTCGGGTCACTAGATAGGTCACAGCATACGGTGGGTACTTCTGGGCTGCCAAAAAGGATAAGGATAAGATGGATAAGGATAGAACACAAAGAAAAATTCAGCACGACAAAGTTTGCCTTTCAAAAAAAGTTTGTCTAAATATCTTAAAAGTAATTGACAAAATAAACCGTAAGACGTAAAGCTGTCTCAATACAATTTGTCTAAATATCTTAAAAGTAATTGACAAAATTAACCGTAAGACGTCTCAATGCAACCGGCTGACGATATATTGATCAACCACACTCTTCGATCATTTATGTACCCGATGAGCGCTTGAAAAACGGTACCTTCGCGACTTTGGTGCCACGGAGAAACAATGGGTATGTTCCGATATGCATTGCGAGCACTGTAAGGTGTGACGTCAATTTAGTATACTGCGAAGCCGTTCCTTTATAGTTAGCTATACTGGTTGCTGTTTCTCAGTCCAGTATATTGTCATTCATGCTGTCATCCATTTCTGGACGCTGTTGATCACGTGATCAAAGCACTGAGAGCACCTTACCTCGAAAATGCCAGTGCTTACAGTACAAAAATGACGTCATATATTTCCCTAGGTTACTGCGGCAGTATATTGTCAGACCATGACGGAACAAATTTCTCACCAGTAAGAGCACTGGACAGTGCTCGTAGTGTATATCGGAACATACCCAATGACGTTTGTGGCGATGGTGACAATAAATATTAAGTACAAATATTGTGCAACGTTAATTAATCTGTATAATTAAAGATTTAAGGTTCACAGTAAGCTGAAGTTGTTGAGGCTATCCAATGTTTTATCAGATTTTGTTATTCGAAATTTAAATGTATAAATATGAGCAAGAAGGATCACTTTCGAGATGTATTTTTCTTCTGGATCCTTTATCTGGTAAATTATCGATCGATGACCACACTACACTACCGTCCAGATTTGACGAGACTCCGCACTCCGAATCGAATTAACATTTCAATTTACATTTTTTGCGGTCCACACGAGTAACTCGGGTAACACTACCCTCTCACCATTAATTGGGTTATGGGAGGGCGATACCTCAGGGGACAGAAGGGTTACTCCTCAGGGAGGCAGCCGAAATTGATTGAGATGGATCTTGTCAGCGAACAAATTCAGTGACACTTTTTCATCTTTTTACCCCACTCTAGTCTATTGTTTTGTTTTTTTTTTGTATTTGGTACGGTAGGGTGGGCTTAATCAGTCGGCCAGCGTTTCTAATTGTTTTTAAACTTCTTGAGTGGTTTTTCGATTGGACTTCATTGTTAGATGGTGGTTTTTTTAATTTTTTGATTGAAGACTGTTTGATGGAGTTAACTTTTAAAAGTCACAAAAAGCGTATTTAGCTAGTTAAAGTTCGGTTGGTACTATTTTGCTTTGCTTGTATAAGTAAGTAGGTACGGCTTTATATTTTCTCACGAGAAACTCAAAGAAAGTTGGCGAACGTTATCGTTATGCCAATCTATTGATATTTGTTTAACAGTACTATAAAACAACACATTTTTACAATAACAAGTAAATTTAAAAAAATAAGCAATCGTTTAGGCATTATTTGGTGGATTTGGAATTTTGTATTTTTTATACGTATTTTTTGAATTTTTTATGCTATTTAAATATCGATGATAACACCGTTACTGTCACCATTCCTGTAATAACTAGAAGTGGTGTAAACATAAACGGCCGACATTAACTTCATATCGTACCTTTCAAACATAAAGAAACTTAACATGATCAAGGTCAGCCATCCTAGAAACCAGCCAATATGGAAGGTACTTTGCTTTCACGACCGTAGGAACGCGCTAGCCGTTCCGCTCTCGAAGCTTTTACAATAAATTATGCATTACTCTTATGTCTCTTGACAGAGCATCTTCGAACAGATCTACAAAGATACAGACTAAGATTTACTATAAATAGCTTCATGCAACCATAATCACGCTTTTGCGGACCAAACTAAAGGGTATAAATTATCTAAATCAAAACTTTTTGGTGTAGGACTATTCCATTACCGATATTGTCAGATATAAGTTTATAACGTTCCTTGTAGTCTCGCCAGTGTATTGCTGAAGTACCTGACTTGTCGTTGTTTTAGCCGTTTCGTGGTAGGGGGGCGTAATGCGCGATAACCTTCGATAATCCCTGGATAAAATCTCCGATTCGTATTCCTTTGTACTCGGTAGCACGAAATGTAACATCCAAACGGTAATAGGATCAATATTGTATGTACAGCCTGAAACAACCTCTGCATATGTTACAGATTTGAATTAAAATTTTATTTAAGATTGCGTTGAATTGGAGTTTTCTTTTTGTTTTTCATTATTTATTAGTGCACACACACAGGAGAAGCTCGATGGCGCAGTGGTTAACGCGCCGGGTTTGCGATTGCGAAGGTTTAGCAATTTCCACAAAGGTCAATAATCGGATGGGTGACCAAAAATTTATCATTTTGAGCTCCTCCGTGCTCCAGAACGCACGTAAAGTCGTTGGTCCCAGCTACATTAGTGGTCGTAAACAACCACCAACCCGCACTGGGCCCGCGTGGTGGTTTATGGCGCATTCTCCCTATCCATCCATAGGGTAGGCTCGTGCCCCAGTTGCGGGGACATAAAATGAGCTGATGATGATGACACATAGAGTAAACAACAACAATATTGCAACTTTGCATCTAATGTAAAAACACACAAGAATAATGTCACGCTTCTAAAATATCGACGGACATTTTAATCTGCCTTGAAAAATAAAGATATCTAGATATATCTACAAAAATCTTTTTTTATAAAAAAGATCTTTCAGTTTCAATATGAACATTTAATTTTGTTTCTTTTTGTTGAATTTTCTGTTTTTAATGTGGGAATTAAATGCCATAACAATGTTTAAATGTGTCAGGATCTGAAACATTTAATGTTTTACTCTGCAATACTCTGCATTGATTGCAATAACTTATCAATTTATTTTTGGAGAGAGTTTGATGATGGCCCCATACGGCTATCCCAGCGTCACCAGATTTCTAGGGGCTGCGAAATAGGTTCCTCAAGTCGTGTTATCGGAACACTGTTTAGGGTTTCTAGGGGGAATGCCACCAGGAAAGCGTGTCCCCTTTCCCTGTTCGATTCTCGGGTTCGGGTCGAATGGACCTACCCAGCAGTGAGACAGTGTATATATATGCTATTATTTACGTACTAACTATAAAAAAGAAACTTTGTAATACACATTAATCGGTCCTGATCCGATCTGAACCCCTCGGAGAATCCCCTCTACATGCCATTCTCTCTAGAAAAACTCTGGTGGTGCTTCATTTCAAACGGCTTGAGGAACCCTTTAAGTTTCTCGCCGCCCCCAAAAAAGTCCGGTGACGCAACCAGCAAACTGTCCAAAAAAATAAATAAATGGGAATTTAATTTAATTGAATTTACTTACTATATGAAAATTAAACTTTGTAATACACATTAATCGTAATCAAAATGATTCTTAGATGTTTGTCAACCCATCGAATCCCCACGTGACCACCAACGCGGCGGGCGGTGACAAATGATGTGATGGTGTCACCACACCACCCCGCCGCGTGCACCCACGTCACCGCTACACTTACGAATTAACAACAACACCCGATACAAATTAGCGGGCTGGTAACACTTGTACGGGATGAGTAAATAAAAAAAAAATCATTTATTTCGGATTTGCATCCATAGTGTTTGTGACAATTTACTTATTTCTATGTTAGTAGTAAAGTATTGTAATTATTAATAATTGTATTATTTTTTGTTATTGTAAATTGTATTGTAGCGGTGTACAAATTGTTGAAAAGCCAAATATATAAAACATAGAGTGCGAGTTTTTTCAGTTTGAGTTTAAGAGTGTTTCTTAGAAATTGCGTTCTTTGTCTGATTCATATGACCCATTTTTTTTTCACATTTAAGCTTATAAAACATATTTTTACGAAAGATGGTAACCTAAGATACAATGTCTGAAAAAGGCACACTTTTTGATCAAATGGTTTCCGAGATAATTAACTTTAAAATTGTTGGGGCCATATGAATCAGAATCTGTGACATATGAATCAGAATTAGGGATAGAAATGAAATTCTAGTTAGAAAAATCAGTCAATTATTTATTAAAATCACAGTAAATGCACATGATGCTTATCATAACACCTAAATCTAGTCAATCACAGCATGATATGGCACTTGACAATATCAATCATCACAATATTAATTACTTTTTAATGAACGTTGTACGTCTTGTTTCATATAAACTAAACCTAGTTAAAAACCGCATGATATGGCACTTGACAATATCTTATTATCATAAGTATTTTTATTATGAATTATTAGATGTATTTTTATTTTTGTCTTATAAAAGCTTAAATCTAGTCAATCACAGCATGATAATTATAATTATGATACTTGACAATATTAATTATCATTATATTTTTTGTGTAAGTATCTCGTTTCATAAAATCTCTAAAAAAAACTAAAAGTCTACATAAATATTATCAGTACGTTTAAACTTTTAACAATAACCAAAATTATGGCAAAAAGTAAAATTGAATATAGATAAAAAATAAATAAATATTCTTCGTCAATGATATCTTTAAACATGTTTATCGAGGCTTTCTAAAAAAAAAATTTCTTCATCGTCAGAATCAGTCTCATTAATAGCACTTTCCTGAGTATGAGGGGTCAATACCCTGGATGAGCAAGGAGAATATATGGTTTCGTCAATTACATCTGGCTGTTTTAGTTTATTAACTGTCAGTCGCGGTTTTTTGAAGGTGAGTATGTCCTCATCGTCGGAATCTCTATCTTTAACAGTATTTTTTGATAAAGGGTTTCTAATAGAGATCTAGCAAAATTGGGTGTTAAAATTTTTTCATCAATAGATGAAGTTTCTACCCAAAAACTGTCATCTTTAGAAAGATCGAGATCCTGTGTCTCATTTTCTACTTGCCTTTTACCAGCAGATGGTTTGCTTCGTTTGATTAAGGAACTACGAGTAGTTTTCTGTATCACCGGTTTCTTTTTGTTTGCTGGCTTAACGTATCCACTTGACTGTTGATTATCATTTTCTCCGATATTATAAAAACCAATATGTTGGCCATGAGGACATGCAATAGCTTCTTGTAAACAAGTATCGAAGCTGCAACTAAGTTTCCTCATTGCTAAAGTATCTGATTGACTGGCACTCCATACTACTTGATGTATGTTCATGGTACCCCGGAATTCTTTCAAGTGAGATGGTATTAACATATCTTTCTCTAATATTCCTGATTCGTTAATAACTTCTAAAATAACACCTGGACAATGTTCTTTAAGATGCCGGACTAGAGAATCGATATTCGGAATGTCATTTCCTCTGGCAACTATCTGGTCAGCGGTTCTTTTCAAAACACCCCCTACGCCATCGGGAGCCCCTTTCCCGTGACCTGTCTCCGAGTAATTCCAAATCAATACGCGTAAACTCGGGAAATACCAGTGCATTTTTGCCATAATAAAAAACATTTTTCGATTACGGTACTGAGCTGATGGGGAGTCAGATATAAAGTGAAATGTCGTAACACTTGAAGCTTCACTTTCCAGAAATTGAAGAATTGGCATTAAATGCTCCCAAATTGCGGCTGCATCATGACGCAAACACTCACTTAATGTACAAAATGACTGTTTACATAATTTTCCATTTTTAAGGTAATAAATGACAGAGGTATGTAAAGTGATTTGCTGTCTGGAACTGCCGAAATGGAAAGACTGGATCTCGGATGCATACTTCGTGTTGTAGTTTTCACTGAAGTCACTATGTACAATGCATTCTTCTGTAGTTAAATTTTCTTTTAACTGTTTTATGTGATTATATTGTCCTGTAATATTTCCACAGTGGCGCATGTAAGGTTCTAATAGTTTATGAAACTGTTCAATGATGTTTCTGGGATACGTTACGACTTTTTCTTTAATTGTTTGAAGAGTAGATTTTTCTTGGCTATCTTTGAAGTAAGTTTTTTTTACCTTTTTCCAAGTCCAGTAGTGAGTCTCTTTAGAGTTATCAAATTCCTTAAAAGTTATTTGTTTATTTTTGCACAGTACACAATTTCTGGACAAACAATCAACATTTCTGCTATCGCAACACAAAGATTGTAGGATCTGGGTAGTGGATTTCTCTTCTATAAGATAATTTTTTCGTAAAGCTGTTACCACCAGTTCCATGTTCTCATGAACCTTGCATAAGCAAGTGTCTCGAATATTCACGGTTGGTATGCGAATCCAAAATGGTCGAAGCTTACAAAAACTGCTATAGCTTAACTTGTATTGAGAAGTCGCAATGTACTTTTTGTGTAAATTTTTTAAAGAGTCTGTGAGATATCGTTTCTGTTTTTTTATTTTTCCTTTTGATACAAATTCGTTCTTTCCTGGACAAATCCTGCTATTTTCATCTTCTTCTAAAAAAATAATAATGTCTTCTTTAATTTTACTACTAATCGACTCAAGGTGTAATTTCTTATTTTCAGACACGTCTATCTCCTGTATTTTTTGTTCATGTTGGTTGTGTGCATTTTTGAACTTTCTAAATCTCTGCCATCGCTGTAACGTCTTTTTATAGTTCTCATTCATTCTTTTAAGGTCTTGAATTTGTCGGTCTTTGATTCGTAGCTCTGTGTGGTACCTGTATTTAAATTTGCGTAAGAGATGCTTCCAGGGAGATTTCTTCTTCGCAGATATTTTTTGTTGTGCAGTTTGTACACGTTTTGCGTTTTCAAAGCGAGTAGGTATATCAGTTATTAAGGTATTGCTTTGTGGACTGAGTGATCTGGGTGAGTCAGATATGGAACTTGTTGGACTATGTACCTGAAGACATCTTGTTGAATCAGATTTTGGAGATATTGGGGCCCGTATTTTTAAAGAAATCGCTGAATCTGGTTCAGGAGATATTGAGGAACGCATCGTAGATGACCTTGATAAATTGAATACTGTAGTGTTTGTAGAAAGCACTCTGGACTTTCGCGAAACCGATTTATAATTCTTTGGAGAACGCACCCTGAGAGATCTTATCGGGACTGATGCTGGTGTTGGCGGTGAAGGCGATTTTATCGGCCTAGATGGACTTGAGATTTCTTCTGTTCTCTTTGGAGTCAAACTCAAAGGGTCGTTCATGATAATATTTTCATTGCTAACTACATCAATAATTTCTTCTTCTGCCTGTTCTTTTAATTTCTTTTTGTCGTACGATCTTTTTGAGCTTTCTCTACTCTTTTTTCTTTGGATTTTTTGTTCTCTAGGCGTTAAATTGCTAACTGAAATAATCTTACCTTCTCTCTTTCTTTTTAAATAGGATTCTCGCATTTTCACTCGCCATAAAGCATACTTGTCTGGATCTTTCCGTATGTTTTCCATCCTAATACGTTCTGCAATTTTCTTCTTCTCTCTTTTTTCTTCCTTAGATAGGTACTGGTGGCATTTTTGTGTACTGTAATATAAAAACGAAGATTACAAATTTATTAATAATTATACTTAAAAATGCCTTTAAATAAATTGTCTGTCTCAATTTTGACAACATGCAGGCATTTGCCACTACAGTAGGTATGTATACAAATAATACACTGTTTGACACATGACTGAAATTTCAATATTATGAAATTTATACCTTATTATTGACCTGACGTTTTAACCAAATTATGTATAATATATATTTCACTACATATAAAAGGTGGGTAAAAATTGTAAGAAAAAAATTCTTGAGCGGGAATTGAACCCACGACTTATCACGTTACGTTATAACGGTCTTAAAAGTTAATATATTACCCTTTTCGTCTAACTAAGCAGTAGTTTGAGCCTATAAACTACCGCTAAAACTAATAGTTAAGTAAGTAGGTAGTTAGTTTCATTAACCACTCGTTATTTTTTTATTTATGTTATTTAGTTAATTAATATTATTTTTAAACTCTCATTTAAATGAAGTTTTTTTTATTGTTTACCTTTATTTTATTACCTAGACGAACGGAGTTTAATACCAATATATTAGTTTTAATTTCAGGCATAGTCTAATTTTCGAAAATTTAGTCGTCGATAGATATGAAACCCCTTTGACGTTATAAGGACTGCTGCGAAATTTACAGCTACTATTTTGAGACACGTAAATAACATTAGGTTCATACGAAATGACTTGTTACAGGCGTAACGTGCCGCCAATGTAACGTTTCATTAACAATATGTGTGACATTCTGATTAATATGGTATTTTTACCATATGAATCAGACACATATCAATCAGAATTTTACCCATTAACATCGATAAATCATCACACGTATGCAATTAAAGATTGTTATTTATACATAGGTTTCTGTTCCCCAATGGCATTATATTTCCCGCAGATTCAAGTTTGAAAACCATTTACCTTAATTATAAAAACGAACATACTAATCAGAAACACAGGTGTACCAAGGCTATATGAATCAGATATTTACCTTTTTATCTCCGCGACGACACGAACCAGCCACACGTCTCATCGCAACCACGTCAGCCGAGCCACTGGCTACCGCCAGCGCGGGGAGGGGTCGCCTGATGTTTCGTATTTAGCCGGGTACGTTCAAGTGAAGCGCGTGAATATGAATCAGACTTTTGTGCCGGACACTCACTATTTTTTTATTTATAAATAAACAATCGTAAATATTAGTACCATTTTTTTTTGTGTAAAGAAACAACTAATATTCTTTCGTAATAATTATAATTTACATCAATTTCTCAATATGAAATAATGTTATTGTTACTAATGTTCAAGAAACTGGGTTACGGACACACCATATTAGTCAGAAGAACTACTTTTAAATATTTTTTTGAAATATTTATATAAATATTATTTAAAAAAATTAACTTGTGCAAGATAGACAATAGTCTAAAGTATGTTATAAAATTAATTGCAGACTGATTTGTCAGTTAGTTACAAAAATAAACCTAAAGACATCGAAAATTTAGGGTTCCAAGAATCACTCTTAACTTCAGTTGAACTTGTATGGAATAAAAACAACGCCACCTTATAAAAGCTCTTGAAGCTACAAGGTAGAGCTGCTTACAGATATGTAGTTAAGATCAGAGTAAGCAGAGTGCTGACTGCAAGCTTTATTTGCTATTTAATCACATTAACGGAAATTAAAATTTTGTTCGGAAACATTTCATCTTTCGACCCTCCTCGTTTACCACCAACATGCGCTGCTTCGATTCCATTCGAATTCTCGTTTTCGCTAACGTGATCGAATGGCATATATATGCAATAGGCGGCCTATATGCGTTTCGTTCTTACTACTAGTGAAGACCCAGAGTGCAACAGCAATCACGATTATAGCCCGGTCAAATTAGCCCAAAAATAGGGGTACCCTTGCATTAATTCACAACAAGCTGAAAATTTACAGGCACGTAAGGGATACCACTCTAATGAAATCCTGAAAAGTCCCCATTGATACCGTGTGCGCAAAAAAAAAAATTCAAGGTCAAAGGTCACAAAAATGGGTTTTTTGGATTTTTTGGCCAAACTGTTAGTTTTACGATAAAAATAGTTTAAACTAAAATTGTAATAATAAAAAAAATAAGACAAGTATGCAAGAGCAGAATCCGTTGCCATATTAGTATCAAGTTTGTTGGCAGCATTTTTTTGTTTTGATAGTTACGAGATGAGATAACCAGTAAGTTATTAGTTGAGGATATCAAGTGAAGTGCGTTTCCACATGTAAACCACGACCTTATAGTCACTAACCATCAGGTAAGCTGAAGGCCAAGTGCTCCGTTGTAGAATAAATTATCTAAAAAAAGCGTTTCACTCCGACTGAGTATGTCAATGGCATCTAATTTTATTTGTTAAACAAATGTCCAATTCTGATCAATCTGAGCCCGTATCGAGTGACAAATGATCAGACGACACACTACCTAATGATAGTATTATACGGTATTATACGGAGCCTCTCCGATGCTTATCAATACGACCGGCTGATAAGCATATGAATGACGAAGCGATGCGATAGTTCAATTCAATACAACTTTAATTGAGGAGTTTCGACTTAGGTTAGTTGAGACTAAGAAAATGTAAGTGAGATTTAGTTATAGAATAATAAAAACTATTTGTTCGTGACTGCTTGTAGCCACTACAGGTCGGCCGTTGTGCTTCGATGTGGACTGTATTAAAACTCGATTCTTGATTATTTCTTCTTTATTCTTATAGCTGGGGGTCCGGAGAGCTCACACAAATCTGCTCTGACCGGCCGTGACTTAAACACATATTAGGTTTGGGAACTAGCGACGTTGTGGTACAGCTGCCGGCCCATGTAGGTAGCTTTACATTTTTGACCTAATCAACCTAAACCAACTACCCACATGAGCCGTCGTATTTTATGCAGCTGTCCCTTTCGCTCGGACCTCTCTTTCCCTTACGTATTAACATGTACCCTACGGTATCTCTCGTAATCTGGATACCCTACATATTTATAATTTTCTAAAACTTAATTACTTATTTTAATAAACTTTTCATAGTGAGGCATTAGGCCTCTAGGCACGTTTACCTGGCCCTTATAACTTTAGAAACCTTTAAATCTTTACTTTTTACCAATAAAAAGCACAAAATAAAAATCATTTATTATCAATAACAATAATACTTAATTAACGCAAATATGTTAACCGTATTACATCTATGCCGTTTTACTTGCTAACTAAACTTATACAATAGAGACTTCTGTCCGTAACAGGCTCCCCCCGGCGCAGCATCCGCGTAGCCTCTTCACTCCATCGTCAGGACAGCCAGTCTCGTCGTCGGTCGTCGGAACGTGCCGCCCTTGGTGCGCACCTCTGCGTTGCGTACTTCGTTGTCAGGTCCAGGAAATATCTTCGTAACGACGCCTCTGGGCCATACATTGCGGGGTAGTGTGTTATCCACAATTATGACCACGTCGCCTTCTTGTATGTTGCGTCGCTCGGAGTCGCGCGTGCCGCCGCGCGGTATAAGTAGTGGTAGATACTCGCGCAGCCATCGTCGCCAGTACTCGTCCGCCAGCGCCTGCGCCGCCCGCCATGTGTTTCGGTCGGCGCGCTCGCACGGCCCAGTGGTGGGCAGGCCGCTTGAGCTACCCAAAAGGAAGTGATTGGGTGTCAGCGCTTCCGGGTCGTCGATGTTCACAGGGACGTGTGTTAGAGGCCGAGCGTTGACAGTGTGCTCGGCTTCAGCCAGTAGCGTCATAAGTACTTCTTCACGCGGAGACTTTTCGTTGAGTGTAACGCGCAGCGCCGTCTTCACCGTTCTCACCAGCCGTTCCCATGCGCCGCCTTGGTGCGGCGCACCTGGCGAAATGAAACGCCACTCTGTGCGTTGCGTTAGCGCGTATTCTCGTAGCGCTGGCTCCCATTGTTCGTATGCGGCCTTTAACTCTCGGTCCGCGCCTTTAAAATTTGTTGCGTTGTCACTATATATAATCTGGGGCCATCCCCTCCTGGCCGCCATTCGTCTTAGAGCCATAATCGCAGAGTCTGTAGATAAGCTCGCCGCAAGTTCAATATGCACAGCTCGAGTAGTGAGACATGTGAATAGCGCCCCCCACCGTTTCTCATGACGCCGGCCGATAGTCACAGTCATCGGGCCAAAGTAATCGAGGCCACAGTTCGTAAATGGCCGTACAAAGGCTTCCATACGTGCTTTCGGTAGGTCACCGTGCACCGGCGTCGTAGGTAGCGTCTTTCTCACTTTACAAAATGCACAATTGAACGCCACAGATCTCACAGCCGGCCTCAGGCGTAGAACCCAATATCGTTGTCTTATTTCGTTGACGACGCGCTCGTTGTGCGAGTGGTGGGCGCGACGGTGCTCACGTTCTAGTAGCAACCGCGCATACGGGTGGCTGCCGTCCAGTATTACGGGCGTAGTAGCGGGGGCAGACACACCCGCTGCCCTTATTCGCCCTCTCGCTCGTAATACTCCGTCTTCGTCGATGAACACGTCGAGTCGTCGTAGTCTGCTGCCCGCACGTAGTTTGCGGGACGCTTTGAGCCGGTCGATGTCGTCTGCGAAGCTCTCTTGTTGCGATTCAATGATTAGTAGGCGCTCGGCCTCGTTGATATGTTCAATCGTCATCTTACTAGCGCGGCGGCGGCATCTCTGAGTGAATAGTAGCACGTTCGCCATCGTTCTCACTAAACGCTCGTAGGAGGAGAAGCGTTTAGCATCGGGCACTACACTACTAGCACTCTGCCACGTATGCGTGTGCGTTACGCAGTGTTCACTCTCCGCGCTGTGTTCGTTATTGATGACGTCACTCGTGGACCATTCCGTTTCGTTTTCGTATAAAAATGCCGGTCCGACAAACCACCGATCATTTTTCGTTTTCGTAATCTCATTGCCGCGCGTTACGTCGTCCGCGACATTGTGAGCCGTAGGGACCCATCGCCATTGTGACGGCATCGTCGTTTCTGTTATCTCAGTTAAGCGATGCGCTACATAGGGGGTGTAACGCACCGTGTCGTTATTAATCCATTTCAACACTGTTTGTGAATCGGTCCAATATATGATTCTCTCAGGTTGCCATCTTTGTTCATTCAATACTGAACTCGCTAGTCGCGTAGCTATTAACGCCGCTTGCAACTCCATTCTCGGAATACTTTGTTGCTTTATCGGTGCCACTCTGGCCTTAGCAGCGGCGAGTGCGACTCGTATTTTGCCATTTTCACCCTTCATTCTCCAGTATACTGCAACGCCGTAAGCGACCTCGCTGGCGTCACAGAAAACATGTAGCTGCTTTCCCGTCACTCCCCCCGTATGTAGAAGCCGGGGTAGACGCAGACTACGTAATGCCCTCAATCCGTTCAACCATTCATGGAACTCGCCGGCCTCGTAATCGGGTAAGGCCTCGTCCCATTCTATTTTTAACCGCCATATGCCTTGTAAGATGATCTTTGCTCGTATAGTATAATAACTCAACAATCCGAGCGGGTCAAATATTGACATGACCGCGCTCAACGCCTCTCGTTTAGTAGGAGCGCGCCTCATTTGCTTCACATCGTCGTGTACGCGAACCATCTCGGTATTAAACGCCAACTCGTCTGTAGCAGCGTCCCATAGTAAGCCGAGCGTTCTTCCCCATTGATGATAACTAGCGCCGAGCTGTCGGGGTGCTGTGTCACGGCTTTCTACTGGCAGCTCACGCAACACGCACGGTCCGTTAGAGTTATAACCGGCCAGCGTGAATCCTGCCTGCGCGTGAACCTTCGCGACCTCCTTTATTGTATCAATCGCTTCTTGTTCGGTGTCGTAGCAGTCGACGTAGTCATCCATATAATGGTTCTTCGTAATCGCTTCGTATGCTCGTGGATACTCGGCAGCGTGCGCTTCGGCGTTCGAATCTCTCACGCTGTGCGCTAAGAAAGGTGAACTCTTCGCTCCGAATATCATTGACGTCATCTTGTAGCGCGTAGGTGGCTTCGTTCGATCGGCGCCCCTCCACAGAAACATCTGAGCGGGTTGGTCATCTTTACATATCTTAACTTGAAGAAACATCTCTCGTATGTCGGCCGTAATCGCGATAGCTCGTTCGCGAAATCGTAGTAGCAGGCCCGCCAGGTCGCGTAGTAAGTCGGGACCCTCCAAAAGCTCGTCATTTAGACAAACTCCGTTTGCTTCGGCGGCCGCGTCAAAGACAACTCGTAGCTTTCCGGGTTTATTCGGATTCGTTACGCCGAAGTGAGGTAAGTACCATAAATGCGGGCTCATTAAATCGCTCTCGCTACTTTCCTCGGCATAGCGTTTATCAAACAGATTCTCTATTTGATTCGTGTAAGCTCGCTTAAACTCGTCAGACTTGTCCATCTTTCGTTCTATAGATTTCAATCGTCTCAGTGCTGACTCGTAACTTGGCGGCAGCGTGACGTCATCACGTCGCCACGGTAATCGAACTTCGTATTTTCCGTTGACTTTCCTTGTCGTCGTATTAAACAACTCCACGGCGCGAGCATCACTCGGGCTCACTCGCTCTTTCTTCGTTATTCCCAGTGAGTCGATTTCGAAGTGCTTCTTTACCATAGCATGGAGTTCGTTGTCGGGTGAGAGAGTGCGCGAGATCGTCGCGCATTGCGGCGTGTTTACGTATAACACCGCAACCGTATTACTCTCCATCAGCACGCTTGACCGTGGCGCTGATCCGTGTATTACCCACCCCAGCTTCGTGAGCGATGCGATCGGTTCGTCTCGCTTGCCCTGTAGCAATCTTCGTGTGACTATGAGATGCCAATTGTCTGCCCCAATCAATATTTGAGGCTTGACATGTCCGTAGCAGACGTTGCTGTTTGATAACTCTTTCATATGTGCGTATTTCAAACAATCGTTGTGCACCGTCTGTCCGTTGAGTGATAAATCTTTCATCGTTCTAGCTTTAATGTTAAATCGTTGTTTATTCGTAGTAGCAATCAACTTTATATTCACCGTCTTGGTCTCGCACGTCGTTTGTGTATTTACGCTTCGTATTTGCAAATCGTTCGCCGGCCCGTCCGCGCCTACATGGTCCGCCAGGTCTTGATCGATCAGTGTGACAGTCGACCCCTCGTCTAGCAGGGCGTATGTGTCGACTGACCCCTTCGGTCCCTTGATGGTAACGGGACACACTTTCAGTAACACCTTAGTAGCATCGGTCGAGTGATTAACCGACGCCACCATCTCGGTTTCGTTCGGCCTGGTGCGGTGTTCGTGTAGCAAGGCGTGGTGGGGGTGGCGGCAACCGTCAACGCCGCACAGATCGCGTTTATCGCATTGTAGGCGACGGTGTTTCCCATTTGCACAACGGAAACACACTCCGCTTCTCTTTATCCATTCCCATCGTTGTTTAACCGTCATGGTTTTAAAGCGATCACATTGCGGCGCGTCGTGACGTCCTCCACAACATAGACATTCTTTGTTTATGACGTCATCATTCGTTGCGTATACAGCTGTGCTTTTCTTTCGCTCGAATCGTTGCTTCACGTTCGCTCTCGTCTCGGTAATAACGTTCTTTCTCGTAGGGTTGTAGCTTACGTATGCATACTGTAGGGCTCTGTCGGCCTCTCTCATGAGAAAGTGGGATAGTGTAACGATCTCAGGCTCGGCATAGCTTCCGTAATCAGTTGCGTAGTCGCACCACCTTGAGCGTAGGTGCGGTCCGAGCTTGTCCATAACTTCCCGCGTTAACATCGGATTTCGTAAGTAGCCTCTGTTATCGATATTATCGAGTATGCACACAATGTTTTGTAGTTTGATCGCGAACGTGTTCAACTCACTGGCCGTCGTGCCGGGTCGCGGCAGTCTTTTAATGTCGTCCAGCGCTCGATCGATTATCACTTCTGGCCGTCCGAAGCATTGCTCGAGTGTTTTCATCACAACTTCCGGGTCCACGGCCGTATATAAAAGAGCGGACACCGCTTCCTTTGCTTCATCTTTAAGACAGCTTCTTAATCGTGCCAAGTTCTCGGCTTTACTAAATTTAAATTGTCTAGTCGTATCGCGCATTGCCGCTTTGAACGGCAACCATTCGACCGGCGAGCCGCTGAATGTAGGCAGATCCAGCGCCTGTCGTGGTACCGGCCGATTATGCATCATTTTCTCTAGTGTCAGAGCGAGCTTAACCATTCCCGTGTCGTCATTGTTCGTTTGGTCACGGGGCATCGCCTCTTTCACTGCGTTTTCGTTTTCACGAACGTTTTCAATATATGGCGAATAAGTGAGGTGGCGACCTCTGTCCATCTCACTTGCACGCGCATCCTTTTGTCTCTGTCGCACATTTCCGACTTTATCCGTATCGGGTTCATGCGCGTTCCGACGCCGATCCAACCATTCATCCACTTTACGTTGGGTTACATCGGCGGGTAAGCTCTCTGGTTCTATACCCCCTTCTTCTTCAATAACGGCGATTTCGTATGCAAGTCTCTTATTAATCATTTCCGCTTCCAATTGTATTTCTCGCCGGCGTACTTCGGCGAGTCGCTCCTCCGCTAGAAATTGCGCTTGTTTAATTCGTGAGGCGACGCTCGTTGTTGATCGTACCGACGGCGGCCCCGCTCTGGGCGCGTCGGGTGGGGGTGCGTCGTCGTTGCGTCTAACTTCCGTAGTGGCGGTTCCGCGTTCAGCGGTCTCTTGGAGCGGTTCCATTGGCGTCACGGTTGAGGCATTGTTTGAGGGTGATGCGGGTGGTCTGTCAAGCGTTCGTAGTCCCGTTGTCTTCTCGGCTTGGCGTTGATTTCGGGTGGTCGGCATCTTCTTTCTTGCTGCCCCTACTCCTAACAATCTCAAACGGGCACGCTATGTGGGGAGCCCGTCCAAGGATGGAGTTCGTGCGGGAGTGGAAAGGTAGGACCTACCCAGCAGAGAGTCGACGTAGACAACGGGGCGCTCGCGTATCGGTTGGAGTGTCCGACAGCTTAGGCAGTGCCTACAGAAAGGACCCCCGCTCCACGACAAACCGTACTGGCGTAGCCGGACTTAAGCTCGCCTTGAAAAAGGCAAACTGACGACCCTGTCCGATAAGTCGTCCCGCCTTGAACGGCGTTTACTCAGAACGCCCACCGTTTGGCACCGTTAGGTGGTGAGACGTTTTTGAGCCGCGGTCCACCCGCGTTAGACTCGTGACAGAACACAAGTATGTGGTATGTAGTCAATGCGTTGGTGGTTACGTTGGTCAATGCGTTGGTGGATCTTCAGACTGATGTTGATGGGCGAAAGCTTCAGTTCTTCAAATCCGGCTCGAAGGACCAAAGATACTGTTCGTGACTGCTTGTAGCCACTACAGGTCGGCCGTTGTGCTTCGATGTGGACTGTATTAAAACTCGATTCTTGATTATTTCTTCTTTATTCTTATAGCTGGGGGTCCGGAGAGCTCACACAAATCTGCTCTGACCGGCCGTGACTTAAACACATATTAGGTTTGGGAACTAGCGACGTTGTGGTACAGCTGCCGGCCCATGTAGGTAGCTTTACATTTTTGACCTAATCAACCTAAACCAACTACCCACATGAGCCGTCGTATTTTATGCAGCTGTCCCTTTCGCTCGGACCTCTCTTTCCCTTACGTATTAACATGTACCCTACGGTATCTCTCGTAATCTGGATACCCTACATATTTATAATTTTCTAAAACTTAATTACTTATTTTAATAAACTTTTCATAGTGAGGCATTAGGCCTCTAGGCACGTTTACCTGGCCCTTATAACTTTAGAAACCTTTAAATCTTTACTTTTTACCAATAAAAAGCACAAAATAAAAATCATTTATTATCAATAACAATAATACTTAATTAACGCAAATATGTTAACCGTATTACATCTATGCCGTTTTACTTGCTAACTAAACTTATACAATAGAGACTTCTGTCCGTAACACTATTTAAGCATTATTTAGTTAAATACTGTTTTGTCAACGTCACACAAACATCGTCACAGAAAAAGTGTTCGCGTAAATTTTAGAAAACAATACCAATATACCACATTTACCCCCTTATTCATAAAAACTATTTAAGCAGTATTTACTTAATCATTGTTTTGTCTCTTTTTCTCAAATTCAAAATGATGTTTGTGTGACGTTGACAAAACAATATTTAACTAAATAATGCTTAAATAGTTTTTATGAACAAGGGCGGGCGTACATGTTAAATTATTATTCACTACTCATACTTTTAACTACTCATACTCGCGTTTATTTTACACATTAATTTAATTTAACGTTAATCCTGACGTTTCGAAACCTTTGCGGGGTCCGTGGTCACAGGGAGACTGAGGTGTTGGTCGTCTCATAATTAAATCCGAGTAGATTGATTAGAGCGATCCCTACAAGTAGTTTTATTTCAATGGTACAATGATGTTTGTTATTAATTATGTGATAGCGACAAGTAATTAGACTTTTGGGATGGATTTTGAATTATGGATGCTAATATAATTGATTTGTTAATTCTATTAAAAAAAAAGTTACACAATGGTACAAATTGTGACAATCGACCGTATACAGTGCAAACATAGATATTCTTGTTGTTCTATGTTCATTTTGTGATATGTCTGGAACTTTTTTTTTAAATTATTTATTTATTTATGAACATGGACTCTACAGCACTTTATAAACTAAGTTATTACAATGTATACTTAACCTACTGCCAATTACAGATGCCTACTTTGTAAAACTAAATATTTAATTTATGTCGTTTAAGCGAATTAGAAAACAATACCGATAGACAACTCAATAATTTAGAAACGGCAAAAACAATTTAAAAGACAAATAAATTAAAAGGGCAGGCAGGATTAATACAAAAAAATAAATAATAATAATAAAACAGAAAAGCAGTAAATCAGTGGTAGGCAGGAAAAAAAGAACGTCATCACTATCAGTATATAAACGCCCTACTATCTCTTCTGTGGCCCTACTGCTAGGCTCAAGTTGTATTAGCACTTAAGGTTTTTCAACACTTACGGTCAACATATAAAATCTAATAATCTGCATAATATTTTTTATCTCTTAAATTTTTACTCAATAAACAAACGTTTTCCTACTCGTACGCTATAACCATCAATTTCCATACATTCGATTGGAAGCCCATCTAAGAGATTGCCATCATAAAACAATGGAAGATCAAAGTGGACCGCTGCCGAAGTTTTCCAATTTGCCGCCAAAACCCCCAGTATTTGCATGCGCGCACAACGCTCTCAACTTTGCAATATTCTCAATACCTCAGCGTGAGTCCTCATGAACCAGGGGGTCCTTCTTTTGTCCCGCACTTTAATATCTGTGGGAATAGACGTGGCGAGTCCATTTTGGCAATTTATCATTCTTAAACGAGTAGGACCATCGGCCGTTCGTGTCTTGAAAGGGCGAAGTCTTCGCCCATTGTGCGGCGATGTACAAATTAATGACGGATTTGCCCCAACGGGTTCCGTTCAAATCCTAATGTCCGAATTTATGAATTATTAACTATTCAGGTTCCCATAAAATCTATTTGAGCACGCCGCGGTCAACTTCGGACAGGGCCAGTTAAGGTCAACAAAGGGATTAGAGACGTTTTATTGTTTCGTATCGGCTTAAATGGGAGCCGTTAGAAAAGTCTTTATATTTTTTATTCAAAGTTACATAATAAATATACACGAAAAGATTTGTGTTAAGATTTTCATTTATTTATGTAGTAGCGTTTGAGTGAACTTTACATTTAAATCACACTAAAACAATCCAAATATTGATGTAACACAATTGACAATTTGACAGAAGTGTGAGACGCATTATTTATTGAAAGTCGTCATCGAAAAAACGATCGATATATTTACAAATATATAAAATCAAGTACTAACTAAACTTTTCACATTCCAACTTGCTGGATCTAGATTGTTGCCTGAAAACCCCTGAAAGAGCCCAGTCGGTATAATTTTAGTGTTACAAATTATGCCGATTGGGCCTTTTCATGATGTAGGCAAGAAATAAGACATAGTCTTAGTCATGAAGATAATAAGATTTTCCGAAAGTCTCTTGAGATCACAAGACACGTATATTTACGCGGATGAAGTCGCGGGCAGTGGTTTAAATAAAAAAAAGAAATTACATTAACTAATTACACTCATCATCATCATCCTAATTATACTCAATCTGCTGTAATTCTATTTATACTATAACGATTAACGAACAAAACCTCGACACCTTTGTGTGGCTTTAGATAAAACGGGATAAATCTTTTTTAGCACACACGCTCACGACTTTTGTTATCTTTTCATGTAAAATGCTTTGTCATTCAGGATGACTGACTGACGGATTATTTTATTTTATTTATTTATTCATACACAAAATCTTACATTTCCCATAGTCCCACAAAACTGTCGCACAACGCACAACCTAAACCGCTGATCGTAGAGACCTGAAACTTGGAGGGTGTGTTCTTTGTATGACGTAGGCATCCGATAAAGAAAAAAAATCCGAAATTCTACCCCTAAGGGGGTGAAAAAAGGGGGCAAAGTTTGTATGGGACAATGTGACCCATCAAAAACAATACTTGTCAAAAAAAACCAAGTCTCGCAACTGAGTTGTTCTGCGGTAAAAAGTTGTGAGATCCATGTAATACCAAGTCGGTTATTAATTTATTCAGTCTACTTAAGCGACTTTCTGTCTTAATACGTCCAGTCTCTAAGACCACGATCGTGGTCCATAACATTCTTTAATGTTTTATATAAATATATTGAGACTTGGCCATCGCCTGAAAACACGTGTAAATTCAATCGCCTGAAAACACATGTAAATTCAATTATTGGATTGGCTTCGAAGTTGATATCAATAGGTACTCCTTAGTGCTTTTGATTTAAATTACATTTTATTTTGACACATGTTTAAAAAATTAATCCGATTTTATTCAAAAATTTGTGTTATAGTATTTATGATCTCTCGCCGCGGGAGAGAAAATTCATTTTTGCTGTTAAAATGATTGATCTAAGTTTACACTTAGGAGGTTAGTAAAACATCGGAACAATTGGCTTCCCGATCAAGGGTCAATCGGGACCTGTCACCAGACCCCTGAAAATCGGGACGTCCCGTGCAAATCGGGACTCCTGGCAAGGCTATTCACAGCATCACCGGACTATTTTGGGGGCGGCGAGAAGCAAAAAGGGTTTCTCAAGCCACACTGCTTGATCACGATCAAAACAACGTCAGAAGGTTTCTAGAGGGAATGGCATCACGCAAGCGTGCTCCCGCACTCTACTAGATTCTCTGAGTAGTTTGGATTGGATTGGGATGGCCTTAACAGGGTTACAATAGTGGTGTATCGTTATAAGCAGTCAGAGTTCATACCCTAACTATCCTAACTAATAGTAACCTAACTTAATATGCGAAAGTAAGTTTGTTTATTTGTTTGTTTGTTACGCTTTCACGCGTATTCAATCGATCATCATGAAATTTTGTACATATATTCCCAAGAGTATAATCAAAGACTTATTATTAAAAAAGTAAGTTTGTTTGTTGGTGTGATACCCTTTCACTCGTAAACTATTTAACGGTTTGTTTGTTTTGTTGTCATAGAAACTGTCAAAGCGGTACAAAGTCCGCCGGGTCAGCTAATCCAACAATAAGGAGAAATCTAAAAAGTTTTGATACTGGCCAGCTCCCTTTGATTTGGGCCATGATAAATCGTTAAAAAGTGGACAACTCAATTATCTCGTGTCTACCACAACAAGATTATAAAAAAGAACGTAATGGTCAGCCCAGCATCCCCCGGGGTTAAGTTCATTTCATCTTACGCACGAGCCAAACGAGATTTCTTTATAAATTTTTAATAATTTAGGGATGTAAAAACATCCACGTGTCAGGATTGTGTTTTTTTTAAATATATGATAAGAGGGTTTAATCGTAAGGTGTTATAATAGAGATGAGAATAGGAGAATGGACATGTGTTTATAATATTTTTATTATAGGTTTTGAGAAAATAGCGAAAATGTTTGTACTTTTTAAAAAACAATAATTTGTTTTCCGTTAATTACTACTTTAGTTCTTACCGATGTTTCAAAAACATGATCGACATAGTTTTTTATATTCTAAAGAACAGTCTCATATATCAAACAAAATACATTTTAAAAGCTAAGTACTTAGTTTTTTTTTGCAATAATAACAAATTCGGTTCATTTACAAGCGAACGACCAAGTCGCCTACCTTAAAAAACCTAACCGAATTTGTTAGTGTGTGTTCCCTAGACATATTGAGAAAACCGTTAATCACTGGTATAAGTCACGTTAATTTTACATATTACTTTGTAAATAAAATATGCGAAATTAACACAACTACATATTTCGGTTTCAACCCATCCCACCCCATCTCTTACAACGGTACTTAAATAAATGCACCATAAAAATATGGTCAGATACAGGTTGCTGGTATTATTACTACAGCACACACCAGCCAAACAAGATCTTTTCATCACACTCGTATAATCAAAAAAGAGTTTGGATCAGACGAGGTCATACAGCCACCCGTCTGTGAGATTTACATTACAATGGTCATATGGTCATCTGCCACGCGTTGCTCCCATCTTGTTGTTGCATAGTTTCCACTTGTAAACACGTTCGTTGCCAATAGCGACATCGCTAGATGAGCTCATAATATTTTGAACGATGTGCTTAGCGCAGGATCGAACTATCTGAAAGGGGGCGTGGTCGTTGGAGCCAGGCGTATGTTATAAATAAAAATTGGCAACCGACAGACAACTCTTCGGTTCTTCTCAACGTTTTCGGTTTAGCTGTTAGTGTGTTATGAGCGTGTTAAGACTAACTCGTCTAGCCTTATTGTTATAAGTTGTTTATTCAGTCTATAGAAGTAGTAGGCAAATGATTCCTCTCTACCTGATGTTAAACAGAAGTCAAGGCTGTTTGTATAGCAGAATTGTGCTGCATTAGCTTTTCTCACCTTGCCTACCCGCTTTGTTGCTTCTTTCCACCTCGTCTCTTACAACTTGAGGACTTTCCATGTTAAGAAGGAGGATACACGTCTGCTGAAAGAGTCTTCTTTTACAGTTTATACAGTACAAAGGCGCTCGATGGCGCAGTGGTTAACGCATCCGCGAGTGCTGTTAAGCAACTTTCGCAAAGGCCGGTCATCGGGTGAACGACTAAAAATTTATCATCTCGAGCTCCTCCGAGCTTTGAAACGCACTTAAAGCCTTTGGTCACGGCTGCATTAGCAGTCGTTAACAACCACCAAGTTACCACCACCACCGCACCGCAATGGGACCGCGTGGTGGTTTATGGCCTGTTCTCCCTATCCATTCATAGGGAAGACTCGTTTGAAGCACTAGGGACATACAAATGAGCTGATGACGATGATGATAATACGAAGGCTAATTGCTACAACAACTTTTTAGGGTTCCGTACCCAAAGGATAAAACGGGACCCTATTACCTACTAAGACTCCGCCGTCCGTCTGTCTGTCTGTCTGTCTGTCTGTCTGTCTGTCTGTCTGTCTGTCTGTCTGTCTGTCTGTCTGTCTGTCTGTCCGTCTTGTCACCAGGTTGTATCTCATGAACTGTGATAGTTAGACTGTAGAAATTTTCACAGATGATGTATTTCTGTTGCCGCTTAACAACAAAAACTAAAAACAGAATAATATATTTTAGGGGGCTCCCATACAACAAACGTGATTTTTTTTTGCTCGTTTTTGCTCGATATTGATAACGGCAACAGGTAGACGCTTGAAATATTCACAGAATATTTAGTTATAATATTTACTTTAAAATAAACAATTAAATTAAAATAAAATAAATATTTAAGGTAGGCTATACATCAAACGTGATTTTTTTTCCAATTTTTTTCTCGGTCTTACTAAGGAAACAGGTAGAAACTTGAAATATTTTTATTATGGAACCCTTCGTGCGCGAGTCCGACTCGCACTAGGCCGTTTTTTCAGTATTAAAAAGGAAATGCGATATCAAATCTAGCGTGATGTATTAAGAGCGGTACAGTATGTACTAGCGGTACCTGTCGTGTCCCCCACCACGGTGTCGCATGGACATTAATAATGAATGTCCGCTAAAGAGACCGGTTGGCCGGTCCGTCTGTCCGTCCGTCCAACTAATTTATTACACGTAAACACTTCCCTCTTGGAACCGTTAAGCTTTATAGTGACGATTATTATAAAAATTTAAATAGAAAGTAATAATAAAGTATTGTAAATCCGATTCGTCTTATCGAGTAAGTTAAGGGACCCGTTTCTGTGATGTCGTCATTGGGTATTCAAATTGTCAAACATCAAAATATTTAATCATGCCGGCATATTTGATTGTTGCAGCTGTTGTTGAACGTGTTTTTTTTAAAGATAAGGTACTCTATAGATAGAGATTTGGATAGTGCGTTTGCGATGGTGTAAGTGAAGCTGTTTTCGAGATGGCGGGAGCTTGGGTGGGTGAATAAACCTAAGAACTAAAGGTCTATCTTGGATACATGATGGCAGTCAATAACATCCACAAACTTGCATTGGGTCCTACTACAGGACATTTGTAGACTTATGCTGAATTAGACCGTATGGAGACCGTAGAGGTATCCAAAGCAACAGTCATTTTTGTTGTAAACGAGACTTTACTTCTCAGAAAGAATTAGATACAACGCATTTACATAACAATAATTTCATATTGAAATAGCCAGGTACTTATTAAGCAATTGAACAACCTACAAACTAATTAACCAAATAAAAGTTTAATTTACTGTGGGGTTTCCCACATAAATAGTAGCACAAAGCGTTGTAACTGTAAATCAATTACATAGTGTATTAATAAAAATTTTGACCATGCCTCCGGTTGTTACCTTAAAAGAAAAAAAAAACGATTCTATTGGACATTATTAAATACCTACCCTGGTTCACCATCCTAATCCACTGCGGCGTCCATAATAAAACTGTACTTGTAATTGCAACGGTTTCTATAATTAAAAAACTGTGCTCACTAATCCCAGCCGCATCAAAGGCGAGCCCAAGCCCATTCGCGAACTATCCACTAAGCTCATTACACTACAATATAACACCTGAACGACTCCGATTACACATAATGAGTACAAAACCCTTTGTCCCCATTCAGCCACCGATATTAATAAAAAAGGGATAGTGACTCGCCTTTTGTACGGACTTGTTTATTCCGGAATGACATGAATGCTTAGAAGCAAAAAACTTAGGGAGATGTAGCGGAGTGGAGACAAAGTTTACTGTGACGTTGCTGGAATGAAAGTAATCGTTGATATCAGACAATAAAGGCGAGATTGCATTACACTAGTGTTTGGTTAGGAGTGTACTGATGTGGTGCGTGTAGCAGAAGACGATGATCGGTGACCTTTAGCACCAGTTGTGTGGCTCTGTGATTGACGTGTGTATGACGCGGTGCGCCGCGAGAGAAATTTTGGGAATTCTGGAGACGAAAGGACTTGTAATGATTACGCTTTGTTTTGTTTTTTACACGCCACTGGTTTTGTTGCGTATGTTTTGTTAACATTTGAATATTCATTATTTAATATCGTTTTTGGTAAAAACATAAATGGTAATAGCTGTGCCGGTATTATCTACTTGTTTGTTTTTACTTTATTTTTTGGTAATTAAAAAACGCAGGTCTTTGTATATTTTATGTTAATAATGCGGCAAACAAGCATAATACTCAGCCCGCTTAATAACTCCAACGCAGCCCAAGGACGCTTGCGCACTAAGAGTTCGGAACCTGAAGTTTCAGTTATGACGCTTCTATGCTCTATAAAGGCAATGTGGGCAGGCCTCCAACAAGATGGACCGACGATCTGGTGAAGGTCGCGGGAAGCCGCTGGATGCGAGCAGCACAAAGCTGGACGTTGTGGAGATCCTGAGATGATGATGTTGATGATGCTCTGTAATTTTACTGGATTAAGTACGCTTCGAACAGGAACAGAAACATAGCAATACAAAAGAATTTAGCTTGGAAGCAGAACTAGGTAGTCGCCGTAATAATTTATTACGGCGTAAAGAGAGATCTATCAACTAGCATGTATAACAATCCTAACACGTTAAAACTCGTTTTTTATCCTATAGCAGTCGATAAATTAACGCAATACCGCTGCCCATACGTACAAAACCACAGATCTATACAACAATAGACCTGAAAAAAGTAGACAATGAATAATTACCAGTAAAGCAGGAGCCGTTTCAAAAAACTACTGGGCATTTCAGCTGGCATTCTAGTTTAAAAAAAAAACAATAGCATTCAAACACACAAAGGTGACAATACTGACAATGGCTCCTATGAGAACGGTACAAAAGTCGCCTCTATTTAAATATTGTTTGTTTAACTACTAAGAGGTGACAGGAGAAAACAAATAGCTTCTTTACACCGAGGTAACCCTATCTTGAACGCGTCCAGTATATTTAGAACTGGCATGGTTGATACCAATATCTTCTTTATTTGTATTAAGTGGTGCAGTGGAAGGGTGAGAGGGGTCCGTGAAAATTGGCCGCGGTATGTTTTTCACAGGTCTAATTGCCTATTATAATGACACTTGATACGTCTATTCGCTTTCTATAGTTGGATATAGTAAATCTGCATTAAATCTAGTTAAAATTTGCGTTGAGACCAACACTGCAGTAATAATGTATCGAGTATGTTAATAAAATAATAGCTAAGAGTATAATAGATTGTACTTTTTGTGTGACATTAATAAAAATTTCGATATATTTCAAGTAGTTTAAATAACTAGCTTTTACCGGCAAATGATTAGGTCTGACTTGATTTACCAATGGCTTTACCGGGAAGGCCCAGGATGCAGAGTATTTTATCTGTGTAACAAATGTCTTGGAAATCCGTTATAGCCGATTCAACGCTTTGAATAACAAAAAAACAGACATTCACACATTCGCACTCATCATTTTACCAGGACAGTAGAATTAAAAGTTCCCGTATACCAATCAGCGTGACACAATAAATCCTGGCAATACCAACAAGGAACTGTCCTTTTAGAGACGCTCACTCTTTAATGGACTCGGAACCGGTCTAACGGACCACAGATGATACATCTACGGCATTAATAAACCTCTTTGACGCAACACCTTTGTTTAACCCCATTGTGCGTCCAGGGTTATGTGTGGACCAGCCATTAACTTTTCGAGGTGGCTATTGTAGTTTTTGCGTTATGATAATATGCGGAAGTGACGTATGACTGATTAGCTCGCTAGTTTCTCATAGGGATGCCGCTGTGGGAATGGCTAGCGTGACGTCAGCAATTTCGAATATTAGTAGCGTGATGGTATATGTATAGTCAGCTTATTTACTGGCAATGTCTTGTAGGTTAGATATGAGATATAGCATTTTGGAGCTTCTGTGATGGTTGCTATCGTCAAGAGCAGTTTCTCGGAGTGCAAAAAATCGTGGGCTTTAGTGCCTCAGAAGGCAGTCGATTTCAAGTGTTATTGAAAAATAACAACATACTCGATAACATTGCGCAATGGATAATAACAAGTAAGAATACAAAGGAGTACACACGAAGTAGAGGAGCTCGATAGCGCAGTGGTTAACGCGCCCGGTCTGCGAGTGCTGAGGTTAAGCAACTTTTGCAAAGGCCGGTCATCGGATGGGTGACCAAAAAATGTATCATCTCGAGCTCCTCCGTGCTTCGGAAGGCACGTAAAGCCGTTGGTCCCGGCTGCATTAGCAGTCGTAATAACCACCAATCCGCACTGGGCCCGAGTGGTGGTTTATGGCCCGTTCTCCCTATCCATCCATAGGGAAGGCTCGTGCCCCAGCAGTGGGGACATAAAAATGAGCTGATGATGATGAAGAATACAAAGTTAGTTAGCAAACCATGGATGTTACAGCCCAAATATTATCTATTTGGTCACCCATCCAGTGAGTGGGTATTGTAAAAATTAGTTAACTAGTTATATCGCAGCCTGAACACAAGCCACTGCGCCATTAAACTCTCTTACCATGTTACTGATAAAATTTTAAGCAAAGATGATTTCGAACGACATTTTACTAAATACTTATCATAATTCCGTAGAGTGCTTGACTACAAAGAGCTAATCTCTCTGCATAAGCTATAGAAGCATCAGAACAGCATGATCCGCTCAACCCTTCACCGGTCCACGCTTTAATAATGCATCCATGATTAGCCAACCCGCAGATGTCGACCATCTTCGAGTGTAATTCTAATGCGGAAGGGTTGAAAGGATTACACTTACGGATTTTCACCGCGCTCCGATGTTTTCATTTTCGTACCTTCACAGAATTAATATGGAAATTTCGAAAATTAAGTATTCGAAAGGACGGTTCGTCAGTTGTCAGGCGCTTTGTGAAGTAAAAATATTTTTGCTTATTCGGTGAGACCTTAGATAAAAAAAATTATTTACATAGAATAAGGTATCTTTAGCTTACAAAGTAAGATAAAGTTGGTCAAAACCGGTAACAACATTATTTGCCGTCTATATATGTATAAACTTCACTCGCTTTACTAGAAATAAAAGCTTTCAAGATGCCAGAAAACTCGTGCCTTATTATTTCGAGCTCAGTACCGATGCCCAGAAGCTTCCAGCTTCGGCGAACTTCTTTTTCACAAGCGGGGCATCATAAGGTGATTAATTTTTGACGACGACGCGCCATTTGACGGCGTTTTTTAAAAGGCAATGTCAGGCCACAGGGCCGCAGCTGGGCGCAGGCTAATCTGCACCGCACTTGTTAAATATTAACGCATTCTAATTACAACCCCCTGTCTCCCGTCTAATGGCTTTTAAAACTGATTCCCGCCCCGGCGCGATGCGTATTTGATGACAACTCGCCTCGTTTCGGCTTTTCAAGGGAGTCGAGAATACTAAATGCCTTCTGCACTTTGCAAGATTACATGCTGCGTACCTACATTACCCACTTGAAACCGAACTATCTGGTGCGGGTAATGAAAGAAAGGGTAATGGAATGTGTTGTAACGATGTGATTGTTGAACACTCGACGGACGAATGTGACACGCCCGAAAGAGGTAGTGCGGACACTTAGCGTGAAACGTGTCGCCGGGCGTAATTGACGTAAACAGCTACAGATCGGAAACTACTGTTTGATGGATGCAGTTCCTACATCCTTTGAGACCGTATTCGGTTTTGTTGACATTATATAAAAACCTTTATGAATTCCTTGCCTCGGCAAAGCAAGGAAAGAATATCCTGGATTCAACTGGCAGGTTGGACAATCTGTGTTTCGAATTTTTTCATGCATGTTTTCGGGTTTGTGATGATCACAGGCCATTACTCTTCGTAATTAGTTGCACCGGGAACATTTGAATCGGACATTTTCGGCAAAAGATGCGACTATTTACACACAAACCGGTAACTTTATAATTAATGATGTCGCGACAGTTGCGTGTTTGTTCATCTGGTCATCCGGGACGGAGCACACAGGTCACTCCAACCGAAAAGGGAATACGGTCGAAAGGAAATAACGGTATGAACCATTTATACGGAGCTAATGGTTTTAAACAACAATTATTCTGCACGATTAGCCGTATCATTAGCGCCAGTTTTATTTGTCGTTTGTTTCCTTGCGGGTCGCAGGGACCCGGGCGGGCGATTAATCATGCCAGGAAGTTTGAGACGATTCTTTGACAAAAGTTTTTTGATTAACGGTAAGCAAATATGGGAATGCGGTGGCGTGCACACGGGTCTACGCTTCTGGAAACAATTTTGGACGTTGTTGCAAATGAAATAAGGACTAGATTTCCGGTGCACGTTGTACGTCTATCGAACAGTGACATGTGTAGGAATTGAAATCGATTAGCGTGCGATAGCTTCGGTATAAATGATGTTCGCGTCAAGATAAGTCGGGGTACGATTTAAAACGTGTGAATGTTTGTCTAAGCCCAGATGGACATGCTCTGGCATTCAAAGGATTCAAAGTTTTATTATTAGATTTTAAATTTTGCTCTAACTGTTGCTTATACGTTTTATTGTATGTTATCATTAAGAACATATCTCCTAAATTCCTTGTTACTTCAGTAGGTTTGATGGTTGACTACCAATAGGTAATAAAAAAAACTCTGCTCGATATTTGCTCAGTAGTCTCACCAGAATTTTCGTCCCCAAAAATAATATAGAATTTCACTGAAAGGATAATGGGTAATAGCGTCCCCAACATTTAAGTTTGTTGTAGCAACATGAGCATTACTGATATTGATTGTACTCATCAATACCTTCTTTTTATTGTATGATGACCTGCCGAAATTCCCTGTGAGAAAAAAGATATTCACTGTCAAAGATTTAAGTTTTCCTACTGTTTTTAATACTGGTGCAAGTCAATAGTTTTATATTATACTTTCATATAATTTTTCAATTAACCTAATAAATTGATACACTAAACAAAAGCAATCAAAATCATAGCATTTCATAATGCTACAATCATAAAAAATTTTGGGGACGCGTCCCGAACAAAAATTCTCATTATCTTTTACTGGATAACGCCTAGAAAGTAGATGGTCTGGATTCTATTGTCGATAAAGTCACATATCAGTTGCTGAACCCTTTTTCTAGTGATTAAAGGAAAAGGTGTCAATCACCGGTTCCAGACAAACACTGGTCCACCGCCCTACCAAGAAATCCGTCCCTCCAAGTTCGATAAAAAGACAACGCGAGTTAACAAAACCTTTTTTACGCAATGACACCTCGTGACATCTGTCAAGTCGTGACGTTTCTTATCTTAAAAAAGGCCGGGGGTGACTGCTACTCCACGCTCCGTGGGGTATAAGTATTTATGACTATGTAAATTGGGACAATTCGCCACCGAAGTTGGCCGCTAAAAGGTTGAATTTGTCCTTCGGCGACAGATGTCGGGGGACGCTGATTGTTTATTTTACAGCTTCTATTTTATGCGATACGGAAATTTGGCTTCATTGGTTACTTTATGAGATGTTTTTTTTCGGTACTGCCATACTTTGAGACATGTTAAAACAGAAATGACAAAGGGAAAGAAAGCAGATTATTACTTTATATATCCTAACTAATATTAAAAAGCGAAAGTAATTCTGTCTGTCTGTCTGCTATGTATTAACGCCTTAACCACAGAACCGATTTTTTTGAATTTTGGTATACAACGTGGTAAAAATGAAAAGATCCAAAAAGATCTTGTATGTAACAACACATATATAACTGAGACATAATTATTAACTTTAATTAATCGTGCAATTGTATCATAATAATTTATATTAATGAAGTCGTGAGCGTCAAGCAAGTACTTAGCAGTGATCATAAATGTAAGTACCCTAAACCACCAAGGCTGTAACTTGTTTATTTTGATGTGACGTCACAATAGAAATATTTAATTAAAAATTGCATAACAAGTAAATAATTATATCTTAGTACCTTTGTATAAAAGATCTAGATCGGACACATATTGGATCTTTTCATTTTTACCACCCCTTTCTGTTACACGTTGTATAGATAAATTGGACCTCTGAAGAAAGACATATAGGCAACTTTTTTGGGTTTTAAAAATTGGTAGGTAAAGCATACGCTTTATTTTTAACTTTAGCGAGATTTTTTTTAAACTTTCCCATACAAACCATGCTTGTTCTATTGAGGCTTTGTATGGAAAAGTTAAAAAAATCTCGTTTTTTGACTTATGTTTCTTGGGAAAAGTTGTTCAGTTTCATGGTCTGATCAACCCACCTGCGGGATTAAAACAATCTAAAAGTGACGGTGTAGAGATGAAACTTTAAAGAAATAAATATACTACTCAAAATAATTATTACTCTATGCAGACGAAGTCGCGGGTACCAGCTAGTTACAAATAAATTAAAAGTCTATTTGTCATAGCATTTTTGAATGTCAAATGTGTAATGCAATGCTTGCTGGCACAACGCTGGTAAGTTTAACGATGTAACTGTACGACAACCACCGGTACCACCGAAGCACTTAGCTCACAAATCAATGGGTTGTTAAAATATTTATCACGTTGTATGTGATAGTTGAAAACCTGCAAACCCTAATACCGCAATAATGGGCTATAAAACCTCGTATCTGATACATTACTGGTTATAGACGGAGTGCTTCGTAAGCGGCTTGACGATGGCAAGCACATTATTACACTAATAACAATAATTCCGGGCTCCACAGTTATCTAATGGAACATACTTGTCGACCGCTTACGATCGGTTAAAGAAAACGAATGGCCGTGCTAAAATCTACACACATTAGAATATCCGGCAATCTCACACAGGTAACAGAATTATACTATTGTATACTCGTATGTTAATTTAATAACTTAGTTTGATAATGCACAAACATTTTATATTTATAGGAATGTAGTAAGCCTATTTATGCTGGGTAAAGGCTCCCATTAACGAAATCAAGACATCGCATAGGTATTGGGTTAATCACCATGCTTACCAAGTGGGGTTTGGTGATCACAAACCTGGACTATGCATGATCCACTTTGCCCGACCTGGGAAGTGAATCCAGGACGCGTGAGTTACATTATATTTTTGAATAGAGACAAACAGTTATACACAAAGAAAAAATCATTTTTATTTAGCGCGACGAGGTTGGTGAGCTTAGGCCCGTCTGCGGGAAGCCGAAAGCTGTAGATAATGAATCGAAACTTAAATACAGTAACAAAATGATTCATTGAAAAAATTTTTGTCGAAAAATAACAGTCATGAAATACAAAACCTGTCAAAATGTAGGCGAATGGAGGTTCTATCCCGAGTGGAGAGTGCGCGGGAACCGTGAACGTCGCCGCGCATATTGCCGTGGGGTGAGCTTTGTTTTTTCACGTCCGAGCCAATTGTCCGTTAACTGGAACATAAATGAGATGAAATCACGAGATATTTCCGTCTTGTCTTATGATAGGAACAGCACGGATCTTACTTTTGTAAATGCGTTGTGTAATTTTAATTTTTCTGTTGTTTCAGGATGTTCAATTAAACCGTATCACCACTGTACTACATATTTTTTTACCTACCATCAAAGATATACTCATTTCGTAGCGTAGGTTCGTACTTAACTATATTTCTACAGTGTAAACGTCATTAATCCCAAACAAAATGGTATATTATGTTTGTTGTTGCTGGTTTAGGGAGTTCAATAGCGCATCGACTGGCGCGATTAATTTCGATTTACCATGTAAAGCAACTTTCGCAATCCTGGGCCTTGTTTAATAAAGCTGACAATCCGACAAGTCCGACATATGGCAAAAAGTGACAATTCGACAATTTTTCTGTTTAATAAAACTTACAGGTGACAAAATTGTCATGGTGGAAAATTCACAAATATGTCCGATTGTCGCGACAATCTGACATTTTTTGGTTTAATAAAAACTTTTAGGTGACAGGTGAAAATTTGTCGTCAAAACTTGTGAAATCTACTTTATTAAACAGAAAATTGTCATGAAATATTGACATATTTGTAGAATTGTTCGACAATTCTGACAGGAGCGTTTCCCTGTGTCGCGAAATCATATTTTGAATTTGTCAGAAAGTGTTTATAAAAGGTTTATTACAAAAACTGGTACACACGCCTGCACACACAACCTAGCACAAACTGTCAAATTTCCTCAATAGACTTTGAACTTGAAACAGAATCAATTTCTCCATCTCAATTACAGATTATTTCTGCTTTAAAGAAAAACTTCGGTATTGTAAAACTACTGTAGAATATTTAATTGATTGACTCATTTAGCTTCATAAAACAAAATTATTGGCAAATATGTCAAAAGTCGACATAATTATCACGACAACCCGACAATTGTCGGCAATATAATTTGACTGTGGTTTTTTGACATATGTCAAGATTTATGAAACGCGTTTTAAAGACAAATACGAGTATGTCAAGAGTTTATCTGTCGATTTTTGACGTATTTGTCACTTTTATTAAACAGCCTAAGCGCGACAATTCTACAATTTTGTCATATTTTGACATATGTGTCGAATTGTCAGCTTTATTAAACAGGGCCCAGGAATTAAATTTGGTCACCCAATCGGTGATTCGAAAGTTGCTTAACTTGGAAGATCGCAACCCGAACGCGCAGTAGTTGCGACATAGAGTTCTTCTGACAGATATTCGAAAGAATAAATAGAAAAATACTTGATTGCTGATGTGATATCGTTTTATTGAGACGAAAGAAAAAAATCCTAAAATCTTAAAGCTAGTATGGTCAAAGGGAATAGTTGTCTTTTTTATATACCATCGACCTTCGCTTATTAGTTACCTCAATTAAAACTGTTTCCGCTAATCCGTTTTTTAAGCAGCGTTATCTTATGACTGGTCTCGCTGCTCCCCGTGTCGTGTATACCCCGGTGCCATCAATTTCATTAGGGTCATCAAGTGGCCGCTGATACAATGTGCCGAAGTGCACCGCTCTTAGAAAAATTGACAGGAGCTGTCGATGGGAGGGCGTTCTGTAGTTTGGGAGATTCGGTCGCACTGTCTTTTGTTTAACTTTTTATGGCAGCTGTGTTTTGTTTTTTGTCGTTGATTTTATTGGATGCACATTAGATGTGATGGTTAAGACGGCTTAATTAAGGTAATTACTAAAAAAATCTGCTAATGAGTTGACTTAGTATGGTAGATATAAATTTAGATAGGATAAATCATTAAAAACGGAAGTTTGTGGTACATACAATAAAAGTTATGTGTCTCATTAAACGTAAGTTACATGTAAGTTAAGATAGAATTAGAAGTTAATAAAGCCGTCTATGAAATAAAAAAGAAAACGGAAGGCCGTGGAATATAACTTTTAGATAATGTAACACATAATTAGAAAATAATTTCTTGGACAACAAAATAGAAAATTATTTAAATTTTCAGACTAAAGATAACATTATATTCTATACGATTATACTGACAATGACCACTTAAAAAGTACCTAGTAGTAGTAGTAAGTACGATGAAGACAATGTGATGCAAACCTAAAGCAAAGTAGGCATTATAATACCACAACAGTTGTAAACATTAATCTGTCGTCTGCTGTGAATACAGACACAATAGAATTTTGATTGTAGGTAAGAGTAGGTAGGACAAATCTGGCAATAAGCAGACGAAAGGTTAATCTATAGCCTTGTATGAACTTGTCGTATTAATCTTATTACTAGACCGTATAAGCGTGTAATATGCTCATAAGCAGCCTCAAGAATTTCTCCAACTAATAACCCAAAACAAAGAATTACACTTTAACCATTTAATCAAACGAGTTCTCATACATTCGCCGTCTGTCAGCCTGTCCATATACATCACCAACGCCCGAGACGTGGCCAGTATTCAAAGTGTTTGAAAGGACTGCGATACTCTCTAGTTAGCTCACCTTTCCACTATTCGAATTGGAACTGTAACCACGCGTTGGAAACTTTCATTGCTGACTACTAAGTCAACCAACTATGGTAAGCTTTGCTGGTGTGTCTTGTTGTGAGGCGGCGATGGATGGTGTGCCTTTCGATTGTGTGGTGCGATGTTGTGGTCAAAACCTGTGGTGTGACGTGCAACTGTCAATCACAATCAGACGCGACCACCCGCGCTATTAGGCGGGTTAAGAAATTTCAGTGGCGTGGAGTGATCTGTGTTTATATTTTCTTCTTCTTTTTTAAACATGACTGTGATAAATTTTGATGTTGAATTTGTGACCTTTTAAATTCTCTTTAGTGTTAAGCACTGCAAGGTAGAAAAAAAATATTTTGAACAACTTCAAAAATGGAGGAGGGTTATCTAATAAATCCAGGGTAGACTTACGAGCTGATGGCATAATGACGTTCATAAGAACTATTTGTAGCCTAAACTGAATAAATGAGATTGAATTTTGAATTTGGAATTTTGAATTTTAAAATTTTGAAAAATCTAATAGTTTTTTTTTACATGTTTCTAATTATACGACGCTCTTTTTTGTTTCTTTATTTTTTTCAGTGTTACTTACTATTTACTAGTATAAAATGTTGATTGATTAATTATATACTTTGCAAGACAAATATTGTTATTTTTACCTAACTAGTAGGTATGTGTATTTGATGACCTATTAGATTATTTTGTTCTCGCCCTGCAGAATGTAACTATGGTTTAAAAAATATTAAGTAACATGTGATCTGTTGGATAGTGAACAGGTTTATATAGATTAATAATTGATCACTACACTGTACCTAAGCAGAGGCTGTATTAAAATTCATAATAAAGTTGACTTTATGTGTTGATAAAATATGACTCGCTCAGCTCGCACTGCAGAAACTGCAGGATTACCATTACTAACTTGATCAGCTGATGGAACATTTTGTATCATCATCACCATCATCGGCCCATCTTATTTTGTATGGAGAGTTGAAATTTTTTTTATACAATTTCCATTTTTTGACGTTTGCATAGTATTATATAGACATGTTAACATGGGTACATTTCGGGAATATATACATATTACCACACATCCTGTATATGTATACATGTTTATCAAAAGCAGCGACTCCACTGCTGCCCTGTGCGATACCAACAATGGACTAGTTGTACAAGCACCGTCCGTTTACTAGATATCTGTCTGTCTGTCTTATCGCCTCATCTCCATACACCTCCGCCGCTCACAATGGTGCCGGGAAATATCTGCATTCATTATAATTTCCTTGTTGATATTCCCACGATTAAAAAGAATAAAATACCATGTAGAAACTCCTTCGATTCTTCAGAAGGCACGTAAAGCCGTTGGTCTGCAATGGCAGTCGTTAGCAACGTTCGGTACGTACTGGAAGGCCTTTATAGTCGAGTGGCTCGCACGCCGGTTTCTGGTGTTGACATTTCCGAGGTCCCCGGTTTGATTCTCGATCGGGTCAATGTAGAAAAACGAACTTTTTTTATATTTTCTTGGGTGTGATATCGTCGTTGTTTCTGATTTCCAAAACACAAGTGCTAAAGCTTACTGTCTTTGGAGTCAGAGCAATGTATGTGATGTAGTCTAATATTTATTTATTTATTTACTGGACCCGCGTGGTGGTGTATGGCCCGTTCTTTTAGTGATATTTCCATCAATAGGAAAGGCTCGTGCTCCAGCAGTGAGAACATACCTAGTTGATGTTGGTGTGATTATTCCCACGATTAAGAATTACGCACATGTCAAGCTTGGTTTTTTTGGACACGACGTGTGGAGGGTTAATCAGGAGCTGTCTGATAGGCTGCCATCTTTTTCTGCAGGAAAACAGCAGATTTTTATGTTAGGGTTTGTTATAAGTCGGCCTAGCTAGATATCACTATACAATCTAAGTTAATTATGTTTGTTGTTTTGTTGTGTTGCGATAGTTAAGAAATAAGATAGCCAGTGAGGATTCCGGGTGAGTGCACTTCCACTATCAGCCTTTATCAACCTACTACCAGCAGTAAAAAACAGTGTCTTGCATTGTTTGATTACAGTTTATAAGCTATGACTGAAAATACATGCGAATTAACTGAGGTTTACGGACCCCAAATAGTGGAAGCTTTAAAAATTAATTGACCGATGACGTAGTAATATGCATAAGAACTCAAATGTTACCTGATATGAATAAAACATATCGAAAGAGTACACTAAGGTATAGAGTACACAAAAAAGTTTACAACGTCACTTTTTATTTTTAATTCCGAATGACACAAAGAAGTTTTTACGTTCTTTTAATTTAAACTCCTTCACGTTTTACAGAAGCTGTTGCCGCCCATACATAGCAACAGCTACGAGTACAAGACGCCAGGCAGGGGCGTCAAACCTTTGGCGCGAATCAATCGAGCCGTCGCAGCCGCGCAGCTACACCTACGCGAGGTCGCCGCGGGGTCGAGGGTCGTGACCCCCGACCTCATTGGGCGACCTCTGCCACGCCCACCGCCCTATACCTAACTGAAACTGTGAGCTGAAACAGCTGATAAGGCTGATAAGGCGTATAACTATACAATATGGAAGTATATCTGCCGTGCGTACTTTATTAAGGAAGTATGTCTATTTAAAAGCGCAACGAAACTGCGGAAAACTTAGGTATGTTAGTCTAAAATCTATAAAAGCTTAAAAGTGTTTTTTTTTATATGAACGCGCTAATCTCTAAAACTACCAGTCGGATTTGAAACAAATATACTTGCATTAGGTAGCCCAATTCTTGTGGAAGGCTATAGGCTATTTAACATCATACTGTGACCCTTATAAAAGTCAGAAAAAACGCTAAACGAATACGAAGTACCTACTAGCGCATTTGGGCGACGTGATGCGACGCGGTGAGTCGAGGAACAGCTATAGTGGGCTAATGAAGATGCTGAAATACTGAAGTCATACATACTGCAATAAGGAAGTATACCTGCTACCACCGTCGAAAGAATTTGCGGAGAATTTAAGTGTGTTACAGTCTAAACTGGTTTAATAAAGGTTGCTGAAACACTGATAAAGCGTGCGCATTCTTGGTGAAAAGCAAGTCCTTACTCGCATAGGAACCAGATCAAATTTTTACTTGAAAAAATCCACCAGTTACAGGAAAAGCTTTTTTATTTCTTAAAATTTTTTTTATTGCTTTGCACAAGCATTTAGTCAATGAAAGGAAGGAAAAGTTTGATCTTGTTACTACAAATAGCATTGTGAATGCAAAAATTTAAATAATAAAAACATTAGCATCGTAACAATAAAATCAATGGGTGCAAAAAAGAAATTTTAGTACATATTTGGAAAAACAGGAAAAAAAACGAACGAGCCTTATACAGTAGTCGCATATGATGTGTAACATTTGGCATCTCACCTTAGTAGTAAGCAATTTTAACATTATATTCTGAAAGAAATGGGTCAGGTATTACATCATTTTATAACTATAAAATAAATGCAGTAAATACTCATTAGAAGACATTTGACATATCAAAATGATCTTTGACAGTGAAATGACACAATATGTCATGTTCATAATATCGATTTTAAATTTACAAAATGGCGCGCCGACTTCCTGTTGCACTGTTACACATACTTCCGTCCCACTTCACGAAATCACTCCCACAAATTGCTTATATAAGCGAGCGAAAAGATGTTACACATCAAAAAGTGCTGTGTATGTGTGAGTGTGTCTCTATAGGAATAAAGATCTATGAAATTAAACGCAAACTAGCCACACAGATATGTACATAAGGGCTGAATTGTCTAGACATTGCATTAACGAGATTATATCAATAATGTTCTTAAGTCCCGCCGGAGTTCAGCTAGGCGCCGTCTAACATGGTACTCTTAAATAAATATAATATAATTTTGAATTTGAATTTGAATATCAATGATAATCCTGTTAACCCATAAGCTTGTGTTAGGAATGAGTTCACGTCAGTGATGGGAACTGAACCACGATTTCTCGCATTCAACACGAGCACAGTCAGCTACAGACGCTTAGTAACGATAATGAACCGATAATAAGTTTCCTGCAAATTACTAAACTGATTATAGCTATAGATTATAGCTACCACTTTAATTATAATAATCGCCATTATACTTTATTATGTATATGGCGATTGTTACATGTAACATAATTAATGCACACCCTGCGAGAAGTTTGTTATGAATTGATTTCAGCGTTTTTTGCAAAGTTAAATTAAATTGCTGCACCCCATGACATACCGGGTCAGGTGCACTACCAACTATGCTATCGTGGCTCAATCCAACTAGCCGAAATTAATCAACACTCTCTACTCTTACTCTGTAAGCCAACGGAGCCCTATTCAATGTCGACAACTACGTCATCAACATCCGATCTTAATATTTTTACAAATATATTGAAAGATCAGTTAAGAATTAGGCAAGCTATACAATACAATGAATTAAATTTATTAAGAACAAAAATAACTGCACAAAATTAGTTCAAATCGATTCAGTTCATAACATAGTAAGTAAGTAAGTAAGTAATAATTTATTTTTCATATAAAATCACACATATAAACAGAAACAGATAAATTCTTATAGATAAACATATTGAATTTTTGCCTGAACTAGGAAAATCCTGTGATTCAGGCGACCATAGTGCTAGTATATTGATAGAAATAGAAAAAAAGAAAAATTAAATTAAATAAAAACACAATTCATCACTTACAATTAAATCCACAAAGTATATGTATAATTTAAGTTGTTTTTTCCCTTGTACTTTCTCAGGTTGGCGCGCAGCAAGGGGATCCGCTTGGCCCACTAGTTTTCTGTCTTGCCATTCATAAAGTAATAACGGATCTTCAATCCCCTTTGAATATATGGTACCTGGATGATGGTACCATCGGGGGAGAGCCTGAGAAAGTACGACAAGATCTGGTCACTCTCCTTCCACGCTTACGTCAACTGGGTTTGGAGGTAAACACGACCAAATGTGAATTCTACCCCTGCAGTGCCGAATCTCGTGCTTTCTTTCCTTCTTTTTGTTCTTTGTTGCCGGGTCTTAAAGAGTTAACAAATCAAACTTTGTATCTTTTGGGATCTCCAATTTTCTCGGTAGCAATTCCTGAAGCATTTGAGGTAAGAAGGCAGCTTCTCCTGTCTGCTAAGGAAAGGCTAAAAAATCTACCAGCACACGTTGCACTGCTTTTGCTGAGGTTTTGCTTTTCAGTTCCAAAGCTTAACTATTTTTTGCGCACGGTCCCGACTTGGCTATACCCAACGCATATTGATTCCTTTGACTCAGTGTTGAAGGAGACGGTCGAGTGTCTGCTGAATGTCTCCCTTAATACTGACCAATGGGACCTCGCTTCTCTTCCCATTCGGAGCGGTGGTTTGGGCTTACGGCGTGCTAGGGACGTGAGTCTGCCGGCCTTCCTGGCATCAGCAGCTGGGGTCGTTGACCTTGTTACTAAATTCTTTTCATTAGATGGTTGCAAGGCTACAATACCGTTTGCTTCTGATGCACAGGTCGCTTGGTTGGCACTCAACCCTGGTTCGAGCGTGCCAGAAAAACTATACCGTCAGCGCTTGTGGGACGATGTAGGGGTGAAGCGGGTTTTTGATTGCCAGTTGGAAAGGGCTGTGGGTGTGGATAGGGCAAGGCTTATTGCGGTATCAAGGCCAGAGTCCGGCGCTTGGCTACACGCGCTTCCCTCTCCACATCTGGGAACTCTCCTTGATGATGACTCTATGCGGATCGCCGTGGCTCTACGCCTAGGCTGCGATGTTTGTGAAGCTCATGTATGCATCTGTGGTACTATGGTGGAGAGCAACGGTCATCACGCCTTGAGCTGTTACCGTTGTGCAGGGAGATTTCCACGCCATCATGCTCTCAACGATATCATCCGGAGGGCGCTAGTTTCGGCAAATATTCCCTGTGTGCTGGAGCCACCAGGCCTTAGTCGGTCAGATGGCAAAAGGCCTGATGGCTTAACCCTTGTGCCTTGGCAAAAGGGAAAGTGCCTGCTCTGGGACGCCACTTGTGTTAGCACTTTTGCCGCTTCGCACGTTGGTCGCACTATGAGGATGGCGGCAGCAGCTGCTGAGGCGGCAGCTCAAAGAAAGCACGAGAAGTATTCGGTACTCACAAACTATTTGTTTGTACCACTTGCGGTTGAAACAACTGGTTGCTGGGGTTCAGAGGCCAAACTGTTTTTCAGAGAAGTGGGGCGCCGTCTACGAGAGAGGGGTCTTGACCCTCGCTCCGAGTCATTCCTGATGCAAAGGTTGTCTATCGCTGTTCAACGTGGAAACGCGGCAAGTGTGTTGGGCACCTTTGCACCTGGAATGGCTCGGGGAGGGTTATTTGATTGAGCCCACTGCTCGTTACTGCTTGTTAAAATTTATTTTTGTTTTTTTTTAGTATAAAGTCTGTTTTGTTTTTTTTTTTTCTTATAAGAATGTGCTATTATAATATTTAATTTATGTGTTATTTAATTAATAAATTAATTAATTTTATAGATTATCTATACTAATAGTATAAAGAGGAAAGCTTTGTATTTTTGTATGTATATTTTAAGATTGTATTTAATTTCAGTGTTTATTTAAGTTTTAACAATTTAAAAGGATTTACAAGAGAAAGCAAAACTATAATAGTACCTAATTCTAGCCCAACATATTATAAAAAATAATTATAAATTATACACCTTATTTTGATACTACAAGTAACTTCTCTGTATCTTCATAGGACATGGGTTGGACATACTTTCAGGTTGTACGTATATTAACCTACTCGTATATTACACTTTACAATACACTCATGTTATTACCTAGAATACGAGTAGAATAGAAATATGTTTAATTGATACAAAACAAAACAATAAATCCATACAAAAAACTAAACTTCAAAAAGAATTGTATCAAAAAGGTCTCCGCTCAAATAAACTATAGGTACTTGTATTTAAATTTTCTTAAAAAAATTTAATTCCCTGTGTGATGCCGGGGATAAAGAATAGCACCACCCCATATCTTCCCGAGGGTGTCGTAAAAGCCGACTAAGACCATTCCAGAGGATGGGCAGCAGCATCTCTCTGAGGTTACCCTCAACCTACTGCGATCGCCAACCCGCCTGCCAAGCGTGGCGATTACGGCAAATACCCCCCATGATGATCCTTGGGGGAGGCCTTTGTCCAGCAGTGGACGTCTTTTGGCTGAGATGATGATGATGATGATGATGTATTTAAATACCACTTGCTTGAAGGATAGAACGAGGTACTAGACTTTAGTCAACTATTACCTAATCTGTGCTTTAGTTCTCGTTTACAACAGCGGGATGCGGGAATGCTGCGTATATGATGTGTGTAAATAACATAATATGTTTTCTGTGGATGAATGAATGATCCATAATATAAAATACTAGCTGACCCGGCGGAATTAGTACCGCATTTCTTTTTTTTTTCTTTTTTAATATAGCCGTTATTCAGCGCTAATGTAGCATTCTAATGGTGAAAGAATTTTTTAAATCGGTCCAGTAGTTTTTAAGATTATTCGTTGCAAACATATATACACAAAAAATACAAAGCTTTCCTCTTTATAATATTAGTATAGATATGGTTGTGGCTGAATGCTTTGTTGAACTAACTAGTTTGTTTTTTACATAAGCAGGTGTATGTTTATGAAATTGCATATTTGTAGTTAATCTTAAAATCATTATCATTTAAAAAAAAAAAATTTAATAAATAATTGAACTCAATAATAATTATTATGTACGAAAAAATAAAATTGTCTTTCATAAAATTTTATTTTAAATTAACACCAAGCATATAACCGTCTTCGGGCCAGCATTACACAGAGTAATGCTGGCCCGAAGACGGTTATATGCTTGGTGTTAATTTAAAATAAAATTTTTGAATTTTTGAATTTTTTAAAATAAAAACTGTCTCTGGACAGTTTCAGAAAAATATGTTGTATTTTATGTCGTGACTATTATAAAATAAAATCAATAAATAATCTATTAAACGTAAATGATTAATAATCAAGTATATTTTTAAATTACATAAGTGCCGTTCGACCAATGCGCTATCTAGATTATACACAATCAAACAATATGACCATCTGCTTGTCGATCAACCGATGCAGGTGTGATCAACATTCGGAAACAATCAGTGCGGGTAGGTCAGGAGTCGCCAACCGGCCGTCACGCGAGGTGCGCCTATTGTCCAGAAGTCACTAACGAACTTGTTATTAGAAACGTCACTCAGCTTACATGACATAATAAATGCTTTGATTTTTATTACATCAATATACTAAGAGTAAACATATGAGAATACAGAAAGTGATTTTTTAATTCCCTTTTTAGTAAAGTTTAACCAAAACGGTTGCAGACCGTAAGGTCCCGGGATGAATTTCCAGAAATGGTACATTATATAAATCGGTTTAGATCGTGGTAAGGCCAGTTCACTATACAACAATTTTAGTACTAATTGTTGTATGGAGACGAGTCGCCTTGTGATTATGGGCCCTGTAAAGGGTTCGGAAAGTCTGAATAAAAAAACATATTATATAAGTATGTAAAAAATAGCGAGTAGATTTGTAAAAAATCTTTAATTTTAAGAGTGTTATTCAACAGTCTTTCGTTTCAGTGTATACATTTTTGTAAATGCCTTAATGCAACAACTGTAGTTGGTTCACCTTCATTTTTATTAATTAAATAAAAAACCCATCATGTAAAATGCTGACGGCGCGGCGTAGACCTGTCTGATAAAGTGTTTCGTTACAATATCTATTAACTGTTTGGGTAAATTTAAGAATTTCATATAAGGGTTTGCTGGAGAAAATAATAAATATTAAATTTTAAACTGTAGGCTTATATTCCTAGGAATAGGTTTTTCCAAAAAAATAAATAAAAACAACAGTTTAATTTACTCCACTTATTAATTACGTGTCGAAACAAACCACCCCTCCGTGGTCACGGGCGGCGCGTCACGGGAACCCGCCGTGATTAGATTCCGCCACAGCAGTGCGCCAGGTGACAGTTGTTCCACAATTTGACCAAAACTTCCGTGGGGTTTGATTTAAGGACCGCTGTTTAGGGTTCCGTTGAAGAGTAGCTTTTATAGTTGCGTCATGTTTGTATGTTTGTCACATCTCCGTTTTAATTGCAGACTATCAGCAGTGGTTAAGACCTCCGGTCTCAGTTTTAGAGGTCCTGGTTTAGATTTCCCGGAGAGTACATGTTTGTACTCAGTATGGTACTAACCAATGACATTATCATTACCACTAGGTAGGGCTTGTTTTAAGCCAGTTTGTCGCCTGGCTAGCTTCCACCATTTTATTTAAATACTAGCTGACTTGGCAGACCTCGTACCGCTTTGACAGTTTCCATCATTGAGTTAAATATATATATATATATCAATGGTTTCTATGACAACAAAACAAACAAATCATTTTGTAGTGGAAAATTAAATTGTCGTTTTTAGTTTTTTTTTATTATTTTTAATATAGCCTTAATATAGCCTATGTTACTCAGCGCTGTAGCATTCTAATGGTGAAAGAATTTTTTAAATCGGTCCAGTAGTTTTTGAGTTTATTCGTTGCAAACATACATAAAAACATACATACAAAAATACAAAGGTTTCCTCTTTATAATATTATAGATTAATAGTTATTAATTAGCTCTCAAAAAAATATTTTCCCGTTTTTGCAACATTTTTCATTGCTGCTCCACTCCTAATATTCATAGCGTGATGTAATATAGCATATAGCCTTCCTTAATAAATGGACTATTCAACACAAAAATATTTTTTCAATTCGAACCAGTAGTTCCTGTGATAAGCGCGTTCAACCAAACAAACAAACAAACTTCAGCTTTTTAATATTAAAAGTATAGATTTTGCCATATTATTAATGTTAGTAGCATCAGTAGTTGAGGTTCCGGGTGAAGTGCGCTTCCACCATTGGCCTTATCATCACTTAACATCAGAGAGAAGTGAGATGAAGGCCGAGTGCTTACTCGTAAAGCATTAACCATGAAACAACATGAGAGAGAGAGAACATGAAACAACAACACCATTTAAACGTGAAACCATACAATTTTATATATGGTACCTATATATGAATAACAGTAACTAACTAAGTTGGCGCAGCGACCCAAACTGAGTCTTGGCCCCCGATAATAAGAGCCTACATAAATTATAATAATAATGAGTTTTAACTTTAGCCCACGGGAACCCTTCAAGGTACGAGTCCGACTTGCACTTTGCCGCTTTTTATACAGTTATCTCGCCTGGATTACAAAATGAAATTTTGCTTTAGTTGTTTTTAAATCAATAACGTTTATTAAATGTTATCTGTTAATTTAATTGATAATTTAATAATGTTAATCGATAATTTTAAAATATGAATTTAATTGTATGTTTACATGCCATAACGGAAGCACATACAGCTCAACTGTTTACAAGTAAGTTGTACACAATATTGCGTCATAATAATTGAAAAACACATGCATTTATCCTTTATTTGCAACAGTTAAGAAATTTTGACTATAAAGGACTAAAGAAGGATACAAATTTTACGTAGAGTTAATTTTATTTCAAACAAATCATAGCTCGATAACCCATCGCATTTACAGCATAGTTAGTAAGGCGTTTCTTTACATCGAATTTCGTATAGTTCGTATCGTTTCACAACAATTTAATATAATGACCCCCTGTCTCTGAAGTCAACTAGCTAACGTCACTTTAAACGCTTATAAAATAGCTGCCTTATTAACACGAACGCTATCATTCCTCCTCGCATTTACGGCTAATGTATCCGGAGTGTCACCCCCGATTAATTGGCGGTGGCCAGTGGCTGGGCTTGGTTCCCACGCGTGGGCGAATCACGGATCGCGTGTACACCTGTGGCCCACACGCGAGGTGATTCTCATACAAGTGGCAGTGTAGTCGAGAATTATTAGTTTTATTTGCAGCTAAAATAGAAAGACAGGTATTAGATAGATATTTTCTTTACGGTTTCTGCGCAGGGTGTCTGTCTGACTATTACTTTAATTCTATCCTGTCACTATGGTCTCTTGGTAGAAATCTCTTTTTAGAGATTACCTGTAATACTATGATTCAAAGTGTTAACGGTTGTAACTGTATATTTGTGTACGAACTAAAAAAAATAATAAAAATATATCAATGTTTTTTTATTAACCTTGATAAAGTATAGAAAGTATGCTAAAAGCTGAACTGTTGTTATTTTGTGCAGTAAATCATTACAATTCGACGAAACAGTTCGACGATCTATTAATTACTCGTAAAGGCTAATACCAGACAAAAAACTTAGAAGTAAGAAAACGTTAACACATTTTTGTCTTTAAAAAAACTGTAGCTAATGTAATTGAACATACACCCCTTTTATTACACAAAGAAAACTGAAAAAAAAACAACAAATTGTAGCTTTTTGCGATGGCGTCTGACATTTTGCATATCCGTAATTTTCTTATTTTTCTAGAGGAACAACATACAACCTAACCGTAGCCGTTTTTACTTTTGTGACCTTTTGCAAATACAACTTAAATGCGTTGAATCCACAGATCGACTTTAATTAAGAATCCTTAACACTTAGTGAAGTCGATCTCTATCGAATGCGGTACAGAGGGCTCTCTGGATCCACAGCGGCGCTTGCTATAAAGGGCTGTGTTACTATACAAACAAGCAACAAATCTGGGCTACGCTTGGATTTTGCGTGGATGCAGGCAGTTTTTTTAATATTTTTAATCACACTTCACACTAATATTATAAATGCGAAAGTTTGTGTGTATGTGTGTATATTTGTTGCTTCTTCACGCTGCAACGGATCGATGGATTTGGATGAAATTCGGCACCTGGATTAACACATAGGATAGTTTTTATCCCGATATTCCCACAGGAATGAATGGAAACTGTCAAAGCGGTAACATCCGATCATAATACTTTTACAAATATTAAAGATCAGTTAAGAAGTAAGCAAGCTATTTATAAAATGTTCAAATAATTTTTAACTCAAATTTTGTTGCGAACAAATTACAAAAACAGAAATGTTGAAAAAATTTCCACGAGCAGGATTCGAACCTGCACCCTTCTGAGATACCGGGTCAGGTGCTCTTGTAATCCAGTTTAGCAGTTATCAAATTAAATCCATTAGCGGCGCTAGTGTGCCTCACCCTTCACCTTAAACAAAACATGTAGTTTTCTACAATTATACTATACAATTCTGACAAAAGCCTCGGGTTCGAACTTCAATATATAGATTGAAAGAGGAGTTGAAAGCCACCTTGGTGCCACTCAGACTCTGTTTGATTCCTGGTAGGGCTATTTTTGTGCTATACATACATACATACATACATACATCACGCCTTTTTCCCGGAGGGGTAGGCAGAGACCACCTCTTTCCACTTGCTGCGATCCTTACAGACTTCTTTCGCTTCATCCACATTCATTAGTCTCTTCATACACGCTCGTCGGTTTAGGGTACTCTTGACCTGACCTTTTTTAAGAAGTTCCCCGATTTGATCCAGGTACTTGCGTCGAGGCCTTCCCCTACCAACATTTCCATCCATACTCGCCCTATATATACTTTTAGTCAGCCTGCTTTCCTTCATCCTCTCAACATGTCCGAACCATTTAAGCATTCCTTTTTCAACCCTAGTCACTATATCTTCTTTTACACCACAACGTTCCCTAATCACACTATTCTTTATCCTGTCACTTAGCTTGACTCCATTCATACTTCTTAACGCTCTCATTTCTACTGCATTTACTTTGCTTTCATGCTTCCTCTGCCATACCCAACTTTCACTGCCATACATCAATGTTGGAACCAACACCCCTCCATGTACAGCCAGTCGGGCCTTATCGGATACCTTCTGACTGTTCATGAAGGCGTGCAACGCTCCATTCACCATGTTACCGGCATTTACTCTCCTTGCAATATCACTATCACACCTTCCATCTGCTGTAACCATTGATCCCAAATACACAAACTCTTTCACTTGCTCTACTTTTTCACCTCCTATCAAAATGTTACACTCTGTCATGCTATCCTCCTTTTCAAAAACCATTGCTTTCGTCTTACTTACATTCACTTTCATTCCTTTCTTGTTCTATATAAGTCAAATAATATCCTAAATTATAATTTAAACGTTTTATATTATTCCAATTTTATTTTTAATATTGTTTCTTTAATATTTTTATTGTTGTTAATGATAATATCTATATCTGACTTGAGATATATCATCATTATAAATCATACATACCCTTATCCAACTCGGTTGGTGCACGTACCTACCTATGTAAAAAAGTAAGTATTAACATACATATATACTACATATTATACTGTTCCACTAGACAAAGGCTTCCCTCATTGAAATCAGGTCATCTCTAACTTAACTTATTAACTAATCTTTCAATATTTGTAAAATATTAAGATCGGATGTTGATGACGTAGTTGTCGACATTGAATAGGGCTCCTATGGCTTATAAAGTAAAAATAGGCAGTGTGTTGATTAATTTCGGCGAGTTGAATTGAGCCACGATAGCATAGTTGACAGTGCACCTAACCCGGCATGTCATGGGGTGCGGGTTCGAATCCCGCTCGTGGAATTTTTTCTACACTTTGTTTTTGTTTAAATTGTAATTTGTTCGCAACAATATTTGCGTAAAATTATATGTAAATCTCTAACTATTAACTTCTCTAACTATTAACTGACGACCTCCTTGGTCGAGTGGCTTGCACACCGGTTTTCATGGTGTCGCCATCTCTGAGGTCCCGGGTTCGATCCCCGGTCGGATCAATTTAGTAATATCTGTTTTTCTAAATTGTTTCGGGTCTGGGTGTTTCCTATGTATAATAAGTATGTATTTAAGTATATTAAGTATGTTTATCCGTTGTCTAGTTAACCATATAACGAGTTTCTTAAGGAAGCTTTTCTTGGGGCTAGATAATTGGTGTGAGTGTTCGATGCATTTATATTTATATTATATTACTATTGATGGGTATTGGCTAAATCACGACTCTTGCCAAATGGTGGTGGTAGTTGGTGATCACAAACCCGGACTAGGTTTGTTGTGGCACCAGTGCTCGACAGGAGCCAGTTATCGACACTTTTTTCTCCAGGGGTCAGCCACTACTAGTTTTTTACAAGCAACAATAGAATACATAATACCTGCTTGCTAGCGGTCATTCAGTAAAATGTTAATGAAACTACGTTATTTTTTGGCGACGAAATATGACGAAAACTGGTGAAACACTACTTTAGGTAAGTAAGTACATATCTATACTAATATTATAAAGAGGAAACCTTTGTATTTTGTATGTATGTATGTTTGCAACGAATAAACTCAAAAACTACTGGACCGATTTAAAAAATTCTTTCACCATTAGAATGCTACATTAGCGCTGAGTAACATAGGCTATATTAAAAAGTAATGTCCACCCGTGCGAAACAGGGACTGGCCGCTAGTTGTAAATAAAAATAAACAAGTCAATTGAAATCCATAGAGACATTTTAATTCCTCAATACGACGCTCCCTCGTACAACGGTCAAACACACCAACGCTATATTACAACCTTCTGTACAATTATTGCGAATAAATACATTGCTTTTCTTCTAACACAAGTCCTTTCAGTTCCATACATTTGGCAGGAGATGTATAGCTTACAAAACGATTTGCACGTTTTGGTGATTACATTATAGTTAATTGGATATTCCTTAAGTTCTTGAGCATCGTCACTTGTCACTTTACTCTGGTAATGCCGATAGTAATGATAATTGTGAATCGATAAAGGAATGAACTACTGATGATAATGACGTCACGAGCTAACAGCTGTTTGCATTAAATAGGTTTGAACAACCCGTAATGTTTTACAGTAACGCTTGTAACATGGACCATGGTACCACGTATAGGCACATCGAAAAGTGATACAACCTATTTTTGATGATTTTAATCGGCACTTGACATTTTGCGTTGCTTTCTTTCTTAATTTTAATAAGTAATAGGTGTTGTTACAAACAATCTTTGTAGAGATATTTGTAGCTTTTGCTTGAAATCTAGTTTTTTGATTAGTTACTAATTTATAATTTTAGAGTCATAATAAATTTGTTGTATAATATTGCCATATAAACGTTTATTTTTTGGGAATAATTCAAAAACAACTATGTTTAACTTTTAAACTAAAAATTTGTATTATTTCAAGTGTAAATGTCAGTAGTTATGTATAAATTAAAATATTTAAATGAAATACTTTTCAGTATAAAATAATGATTAACTATTTCTCTATTTTCCAGTCCCTTTATCAATTTGTGGTACACATCAAAAGAATTGTTTCACTTTCATTTGTTTTACAGTAAAAGTAACGTAAGTTTAATTGAAGTAACGTTATTGCTATATGAGTATTTTCTTACCATATGCCTAACTGATTTCATGGATGTAATCACCAAAACATATTGAAAGTACATTTTTAACAACTGAACATCGTTTTTCATGTTATATTAAAACAAAGGACAAATTTCATAATTGACCTTTTAATTATATAATCGGCACTTTTCCCTTTATTCATTGTCAGAATTATCACTTCACTACAAAACTTTTGCCATAGTGTACATATTGTTTCACATTAGCAAAAGTTTTCGATAGACTATCTGGCATTTATAATAGTGTAGTTTTATTGAAACAGACGATTCTGTTGTCAATTTATAGTTTTCGAATTCCAAGTTACTAACATCGCAGTATTTTTTTTATATTGCAAACCTACATCTTACATTTTTTATATAAGAAAAGAGAGAAATTATGGCTTTGTACAAAATATTAATCTCGCAAAGTAAATAAGTAGGTATACATAAATGCTTTAAAGGAATAGTCACAGACATACATTATGTGATGACAGCGAACATCTTACATAAATGAATATTCAATCATATTAGACACTTCAGATAATTGGCATTAAAAAAAGAGCACCAGTTTTTTAAGTTAATAAAAAATAATAAAAAATTAATACGACTTGACAGCTGTGAAAAGTAATAAGGTTAGTTTTAAACCAATAGTATATTTATGAAAACCAAAATTATACAATTGGTCCAAATCTAATGCATACACATATCGAATCTAATATTTATAATAGTCGGCGTAGACCTCAATTTACATAATTGTCTCTATACATAAAACTACACGGACACACCAACATTGCACGATAAATGTACATTTTATTGCAGTTTCCAATCCAAGATTGTGTTTTCTTATTCATATATTTTTTCATAGCATATAAATTACATTTGACTTCATATGAACTTTGAAAAAGGTAAACAAATAAAACTTTTCTAAATGCGCTGTAAAAGAACCATCATAAACTTCGTAGAAAAGAGTTTTATCCCTCATTTGTCTTATCACAATAACTATACATTTACAATAATAAAAACATTTTATTTACAATATTAAATATTTACTCTAGCCTAATTTTTTACAGAGGAACAAAAGAAAACTTGAACTAATAGACACTACTGACCCCACACTTAACAAACCCCAAGCGTCCACTACTTCATATCTGGAATCGAACACGAGTCCTGACTCCGAATGTTCAACAGATTGTCTATCATCATGGAAGTCTTCTGCGCGCTCTTCTGCGTGTCGCCCGTCGTGGTCGGCACGTCGAAAGTCTCTTCGCTCACCTTCGGAGCGTAGAATGCTGATATAGGATCGAAGGTCGGACAGGGGTCGGCTCTCTCGCTGTCTCTGCTCGTTCTCGACCCGAAGTACTCCTCTGAAGTGGTCGCAGCTTCAGTGCTCTCGTGGAACTCACTGGAGGACGTGACCGCGTCCTCCGACTGCGGTACTTCACGCTGGTACCTCTGGAAAGGGTCGAAACGCTGGCTCGGCAGATACGGCGGGAAGCCGTAAGGCGTCGATCAGGCTGCCGCCAGCTGTCTCCACATCGTATGTCACATGGTCGCCATGTACGGCCACGAGAACGAGCTCCCGGACAACAGCATGTCCCGGATGAGGGTTTCTATCGGCGTCTTTCCAACCAGCCTCACAAAGAACAACTGCTCTATCACTTGGGAACTGACGGTCCGTAACGACGGTAGCCTGAGCAGCAGCTTTCCGAAGCGCGTCGGCTGGTTCGGGTACTGACTCCGGCAGTACTCTTCGAGAGCGCACTGTGACTTCTCTTGGAGACTTTCTATGTGTGGAACATCTGATAGACCGCACGCATCTGTAAAAAGAAAAACCTTGGTTAAAATCAAATAATTAATCGACAATAACGGTTAACATCAAGTCATATTCAAAGAAAAATGTTTCCAAAACAATATTATCAGGTAAATTTTATGTCGAAGAAAATTTTCAAGCTACATTAATTTCTGAAGTTAAATGTTTCGTAACTCTACCTCCAATGCCATTGCTTTTTATGCAATAGCTAAACAGAAAATGACCACTTTAAATTAATTAGCAAGCCCATGTTAAATTCCCCTAATGGTTTACTTCGAAATGTCCATAATAAAGCTCATTGCTATTATGCTAGCAGCATTTTCCTTGTAAATTATTACCACATAATGTCTAGACTCTATAACAACATTAACAGTTTGTTTTTTACAAATAAAACCATAAGTTATGGGCACGAGATACTTTACTTATTATTTAAAAAGAAAACCGCATATCACCCTTGGGGAACACCATCACATTCAAGTTTATTTAACTCTAACCATAATTTATGCCAGTAACATACCATTGAATGAACTAGATCACTATAATGACGCGATATAATAAACCGTATAAGAAATTGCGAAGATAAGAATAATCCTTCCGGCCGGGACCCCAAAATAAAAGCGAATAAGTATAACAACCCGTGAACGGTCGCAGCCCGTCTTAATGCGATTAAGAGGCTCCCGGTACATTTGGCTGATGTTGTTGGGACATTAATATTTTTTTATTATTGCACAGAAGGAAGAAATGACGCGGTAAACAAAAGGGTCATTATGATCCCGAGCAGATGTAGCGGTGGTGTGTTGGAAATTCTGCACGCCTTGCGCTGACGAGTGTTGTGGTTTATTGCGTTTTGTGTCTCTATTGAATTGGAAAGATGCTATGTTTTGTGTCTTCAGTAATTGTTAGTTTAAAAAGAATGTTTTTCTTAAGAATATAATTAATTCTGTGAAAGTATACATATACATTAAGTAATTTACCTACTGGCATGTGCTTTCCATTTGAAAAAGTGACTCAATCTTCCAGAGTCATTAATATTGGTTCATAAATAAAATATTTAATGTCCGTTTCTACTTCAAATACATTGTTCTAACTATTTGAGTTGTACATTTCCAAGTCATTTCGTTACAATTACGTTGTCACATAGCTTGTGTAAAGACATCTTGGTGACCACATCCTTACATTGAAACTGACAGTAGTACTATTTAGTGGTAATTAAAAATTAACCCACTTGTCCATGGGCGTAACAGTGAATATTAATTGCTTTTTCAAGTAGTCCTGTTATGGACTACGATGTGTCAAGGGTATTTTGCTTCATGTTTGTTAAATGACGGCAAAGAACGTAAAAGCCTATTTTTTAATTAAGCTTGTGAAATTTGATTTTGTCACAATAGTAATATAAAAGTCCTGTTATCCAGAAATTCCATCCCAAGAAAATTAATACGCTTGTGTTTAACGGGACTTCTTGAATTGCAATTCCTCGCACTTAATCTATCTATCTATCTATCCGTTCGACTACTGTACATTAGTTAGTTCGACTAGTACCTAACTTATTTATACCCAAATTAATAAATGTGAGAATCGTTCGAAGTCGTAATACTTCCATACTCCAAAGCGTGTACACTACTGTGTGTGTGTTTATTATTAGGATTAAAACTCATACCAATTGCAATCAACCAGCTAGATCCATTGAATACTCTAGTCCTAATTAAGGGCACAAACAGGTGTTCTATCTCCCCGCATGTCTCATCAGTTTGACCTAAATATCCATTCAACAAATGAGACGAAACTATTACTTCTAATTCGCCTCAAAGGTGACGCAATCTTGAGCGACAATTGTAGTCACTTGAACTAATTGGTCGGGCGAAGCATCGCGACAGCTGCTTTTGTACACCATATAATTGATACGTATTACGCAGTTTTAAATTAAACATATCTTGGTACATGGGTCGTCGGAATAGAAAAAAATACAATTAAAATGGCCGTAAGATGGAATTGAGCTTTTGTTAAGGACAATATACAGCTTTACAAAAAAGTTTTGACAAGTTTAGGGTTAACGAAATCATGGGATGTTTAAAAGACACTAATATCCACATGCTTTTTAAGATAAAATCTGCAAGATAGTCTATTCCCTGATACGTGTAAAGGATAATCAAATATATAATGTGCATTAATTTTTTCAAATGTTCGGTATTTTAGGTTCGTCCTAAAATGTTGTCTAAATCATAGTTAATTATCAATTTAAAGAGAGGCTACATTGCCTGACACATCCTACGTATTCCATTCAATTACGTTCGTTCTGTAAGATGTTTACCCATCGGGGTCGTTTCAATCAAACTATATTACATTGCTGCGACGGCCGGCGCAGGGTTAATTGCTATTGGGCATTCTCAGGCTGATCTTTGGTCTTCAGAGCGATGTTGAACACCTTTCGATTGTGACAGGGTTAAGATCACGTATCCTTGTTCGAGATTTAGAATAACTTATTGGACAGCAAACAAAATACCCATCAAAAACGAAAAATGACATCATTGAAATCCGATTTTTATGATTATTGAATGTCATCATTCAAACAAATGTAGGCATAAATTTCTAAAAGATCAATAATGTATAATTAATACTGTCATATTTGCATGAGTCGAGAGTAACAATACTGAGTAGATTTTGACATTTTTATTATTAATTAATTATGTTAAACGCTGTATCCATAAATAATGTTTGTTGTTTTTCTTTTTAGAAAGCGTCTTACTTATATATGTATTAAATAATTATTAACGCATTCTTGTGCAACAACTCTTGTGCGCTCATGCAAAAATGAACAAGGCTATAATATCCAAAAAAAGTCATCATACTGTCACCAGCCATTCGCGTCACATAAATGTAGGTACAGACGCCTGCGCATCGACCTATATCCTAAACTGTCAAATTTCGTAACTACATGATCAACCATCTATATACATATAATGACTTGTCCTGACTGATTCACCATCGCCGAGCCTAAACCGCTGAAGCTAATTAGATGAAATTTAGACTGTAGGTTAATTAAGTGACGTAACCTGCCACTAAAAAAGGATTTCAAGGAAATCATACCCTAACGGGTTCAAATAGGGGGTGAAAGTTTGTATGAAAGTACGTCAGTTTTGAAGTAAAATACATGAAAATTGGTATTTGGCTTTATGAAAAGAAATAAAGAATGACGTGTCTCAGGAATTTTGTGTTTATTTTCTTTTAAAGGAGTAAAAAACGGAACAACTTTTTTTGGGGAAATCGTTATTTTTAAAGTAATAACTATAAAAATGAATAATTTAATCGATCTATAGATTTTTCAATAATAATAAAGAATGGCGTGTTCTAGTATTTTTCGAAAAACCTCCCCTAAAGAGGTGAAACAGGGGTGGAAAGTTTGTACGGAAAAGTGTTACTTATTTTTAAAGAAATTATGAAGAGTTTCAAGATTATCCCTATAGATTTTGACGAGTTTTGACTTTTATTACAAACAATCACTATTCCACGTGAGCAAAGCCGCGAGCATCAGCTATGCCATATACATAAAGTTGAAAGTCTATTGAGGAATTACAATTTGTGGTAGTCTATGCGCAGGCGCGTGTACACCAAACTAACACAATGAATCAGCCGCACCGAAACACTAAAGTCGCTCGCTTAAATAGTATTGATGGTGGTGTCAACAGATCTGACCCCGGGAATCAATGTTCCATCAGCAGCAATGATTACTCATTACTTGGTCGGTCTCAAGACGACGTTGGCGCCGCGCGTTGTGACGACTCCGACAAATAGTAGAAAACAAATGACATAATGGTTTATAACATTTGCGTGTAATGGAAGATAAAACAAACGAAAATCGACTCGGCAAACGTACAGTCGAGCCCAATAATATCTCAACAGTATAGGACCCTGACGATCTATTGTATAAATGGCTTCCATGGAATACGTTGACAGTTTACTTTGACAAGGTACAAAACTGCTCATTTTTTTTTTTTTTTAATTATTGGACTCCACGTGTAGAACGCCCTTTGGTTAAGAAAAGCGGTTGCAGAGTTGCCAAGTTAAATGTGAAGAGTTCAGGGTGTCTAGTCCGGACTTTATATGCCTTTCGTTAACGAAATCGACAAATATATGGCATTGTAGCAACGTCTCCTGGTGACAATCGTAGAGAGTAAAAAATTATAAATTTAACCACGTTCTATTGCACTGAATCTGGGAAATTCCCAATTCGGATATCTCTATTAATTCCTTAGTACATGTAACTATATTCATTGAAATTTAAAGTTTGGTTTACCATATTTGCTTTCTCACAACGATACAAACTGATTTAATTGTGATAAATCATGTGTATTGACATGATGAGACGGCACTCGGAGGACGCACAACGAATTCCATTACGGTTCATTAAACGGTATCGAGTAAAGGGTGATAATCGAGCGAGTTAAATCGATGGCCCGCATTTGTGCTCGCGTTATATCTTTTATAAAAATAAAATGATTGTCGCGTAATAACTGGCCCATGCGGGTGTTTAGTGTGACCCATTTACAAATCAAGAGTGTTATAACGTAAGTAGTGCTTTATGAGTTGAGAGTTCCATCTATGAAAGATTGAAAAAATTTTGTATTTGGAATTAAACGTAGGTAGGTATAGTGCCTTGCAAATAAACAAAAAATAAGGTCCGAATAGTTATTCCGTGTTTGGTCTCTTTTAATTTTAAATGACGTTTATATGACAGGAACAAAACACGGAATAATAATTCGGAGCTTATTTTTTGTTTATTTATAAGGCACATAGAGTTTTGGCATTAGTGCTCGACAGCAACCAGCCATTTACACTTTTTCCTTTAACCATAAGAAGTAGGCATAGTCAGCAATTTTTTTTTACTATAAAAACGTTTTGATACTGACAAGTTTCCTTTCATTCAGCAAAACTTAAATAAAACTCTAATTATGATTTTTTGGCGATGAAAACTGGTGTCGATAAATATATCATAGCCAACTGTCATCGCAGTCATATAGGTATCGTGAGTGTTGCCACATGTCGCACGACGTATTTTATTACGTTTGTCGTAAAAACGTGGAAGAATAGGCCGCATACAGATTTTCGATAAGAATATGTTTTCTCAAAAGCGCAGATAAAAATCACATTTCTAACCGTCAAGATGCGAAGGCACGCGACATCACATTGTCAGCGCCGTCGGGGTCCACGAAAAAAACCTTTGTGCCAACAACAAAAACCTATTTACAAATACTCGCTCGCCCGCCCACTCAAAAGGTGTTTATTTTAAAAATTTCTGTACACAAAAATGTTGGCAACGTCACATTTTTTCTTTTCGCGCCATTTAATGCTATTTCGTGCCATTAGAAACGGACATCTCTCGTGTACGGCTACCAAAAAGTTTCTGTACACTATTCCCGACCTTATTTTTTGACGCATACAGGTATTCTCAATTTGAAATTCCTTTAACAACGTTCACCTAAAACAGATGAAGTTTGTCGATCCTTTTTTTTATTTCATTTTATTCGGACACGTGTTTATGGTGTCCAATTTGTGTCCATTCATTCTTTGTTGTCCGTTGGATTCTATAACTTTTACAATGGAAGCCGATGTTTTTATTGTCATAAAATCAATCTTGGAATTTTATAATGGAAAGAAAACATTTTACAATTTATGGTTAATGCTTCCATGCAAATTTGAATTGCATTGTTAGTATTAGACATATCTTTACCTACCTACGTTATCATAAACAATTCATCATTAATGTATTATAAGTGCGCTATGGTGAGTAGGTATGCGAGATTTTACTTGTTTTCGGCAAAATTTTTGTGCAAACACAATGCTTGAAACGTCACCTCCGAAACTGGTTATACAAAATTTGAACATTTTGAATATAAGTAAACATCTTCCATCGCGATAGCGCGGGGTGTTATTCTCGAGATTGGGATCTGCGCGACAAACACCGGGGTCCTTTTGTGGCGCTAAATTTGTTCCGCGATTTCCGATCGCACGAGAGATTGCTTTGCAATTGTGTACCAACAATGTTGTTTAGAGCACGCTCGAAATATCGAGATCAAATTTCGAATGTGTATATTTGTATGTTTAAACATATTGGTTGAACATAGCTCGTAAGCATTTTTTGCGATACAACTTTTTAAACTATCATGGTTACTTGCATTGGTGTAGTTATTAGCGGTATTCTTACCAAAGTGTGCCAAAATATCGAATACTCAAGAGTTAATAACATGGCAAGATTCCTGTAGATAACTACGCTAATAATTTCTTGCGATTTCAAGAATTTTATAGAGCAAGTCACAATAGCTTTCATGTATTTTTAAATGTTTTGTTTCCTTAAATCAAACGTAGTACATCAGAGTAGGTACTCCATCACAATAGTAATTTATTAAATTTCATCCTAATCCCGAAGATCCCAAATAACCTTAGGTTCCTTTTCAATCGTGCCAGCTATAATAAGATTCGGTCGAATAAAGGCCTATTATCTACGTTCACTCTTTGTTCGGCAATGCTTCATTCTTTGCTCTCGTTCCGTCCGGATTGTCTATGGCTGCCTGTGTAAACATCTGCTGCGGACCGCCTACAATATGTTGATGTGAACGCCTCCTTAAATTCATTGTTAAAATGTAGTAACATTCTAAAGAGATCAAATAATGAAATCTAGTTACTGCGCCAATGCCGAAAAGTTAACTTTTACTGTGATTTTTCTTCAAACATAAGATACCATCAAACCATTTCTTGCTGAATATAAAGCAAAATCAACAAGCTTAGCCATGATTTATTCCTGTGTGCTAAGTATGAACGTAATAATATAAATCTACCCGCTAATTTAATTAAAGTAACGACCACGGTAATGTTTATAATCGGTACTAACTAAAACAAAGACAACCGGTGACTCACGATCAAGCCATAGATTTTAAACTTAATGGTCCGATTAAATGAACGCAACAATACGCAAACGCTGCGTTGGCGCCTAAAATAAGATTGCAACGGCAAAAACAAACATGGCAGAAGCCTAAGGTGCGAAAGCGCGCTCGTAAAGGTGTGCGCACACGGTACGCGCTATCAGCCGATCGAGTGACATAAAGCACGCGGCGGGTGGCGCTACCGAGGCAGCGGCTACTTTACGGCATTACAAAAATTCTTGTTGGGCTACTGCGGTAGCTTGAATTAAGGTTAGAGGTAATTCCACAGCGCGGGTAACGTTAATGGTGATTGGAGGCTTTCTGCCAAGTTGTTCGTGTAAGGACATGACGTAGGTATTGTTGCAGCCACTTGTTCAACGTGTCATGAGGTAATTGGAAAATATTGCAACGCCGTAATTCTCTAAAACAAATAGGGAAATAATCATTTGAAAACAACCCATAATACCGAACAAGCGGCTCTTTGAAAACTAAACGCTACTGCGACAGCATCACACAAGAGAACAATGCGAGCGCAAGTGGCATACAACTAGGTCACGGTGTCACGACGGCACAACGGCGGTGTCAGAGGTGTCAGCCGGTGTCAGAGAGCCGCTGATATCGGGTCCGAAGTTCAGGCCGCATAATGGCGCGCAGTCAGGTGTCACAGTGTGTCAAGTCGAATGCGGCTGCCCGTCCGCCCGCGCTTTTCATTTGTTTACTCCTTTTTATTTAACTTTTCATGCAAAAGAATAGGACACTGTTAGATATTTTAATCGGTTCACTTTGCTTGTTCGTGCAAAGCCAGCCATTGTTACATCTCATCTAAACGGAACATCGGAGAACTATCGGAGCTGCATAAAACTTAACAAGGGCATTTTACTTTACAAACAATATTCGCAACGCATTTTGCAGTACGTTCTGTACGCTGTGAGCTCACACCGAGGTACCATCGGCGTGATAACCGTAATGACGTCGTAAACTTGGCTTGGATCGCAAGAGCGAGATAGAAAGAACGCAGATATGCAAGGAGGAACGCGGAAGAATTAGCCGGGCTAACGACGGAGTAAATCACCTGTTAGGCTCGATCCTAACCTCTTAAGAGTGGTGAGATTAAATTTAAAGTAGGTTTAAATCAAACGATTTGTATGGGAAAACTTGTTCTATGCGGCCAGTATTGATACGTTCCGTGTAATGGGTAGAATTTATGTTTCATTTTGTGATACAATGCGGTTAGTGCGATATTAATATTGGCGTCGGAGGATTTGTTATGAAAGATCATTGTTTGTGGCGCGTTCGAGCGTAATTAATAGAGCTTGCCTTTTAAAAGTGTTTAAAAAGCATGAGTTAATTATTCCCCTGTGCGGGCATCTGCCCATCTGGGCATGTTTCATTTGAATAACAAAGAGCACTGACCGCGCCGTGGTAGCGGAAAACTGAAAGACTGACGCTCTCTGCCGGACCCGGCCCCGTGACACACGCCCCGGATCGGGGCTTCGGGATACACGAGAGTTCATAACGGTTCAATATGAATGAGTTGTATTGCTATCGGGATTTTGTACATTAACAAATAACGAATTGCTAATTGTTTCAAGTAGATACTTTATATATTCTATTTGATTAAAATGTTAATAATTAATTTAATCATAATAATAAAAATAACGTTTATAAAAAAACTTTGAATATTAAACGTTAAGATGAAATTCTAAATATGTAACTTATCGCTGCTCATTTACTTATCCAGTCAACTACTACATATGAAAGCTTTTATTGAAGTTTCGATGAGTTTTACTAAAATAGTGAGATGCTTTATCAATAATAATCATAAATGAAGAAAAAGCTTTTCATGAAGAGCCCACGCAAATTTAAAAACTACCGTTACATTCACTACATAGTGATTTTAATAACATCCCTTTATCCACACACCCTTTTATCAGTTTTAATATCATGCACGCCACCGCCGCCGGCAGCAGCGGTTTTTTGATGAATGAACATATCAGAGCGTTCCACACTGACTGATGGGATCTCGAGCTGCTCACAAAGGGCCGATCTTTGCACTTTGACATTTCGCGGTTTAATCACGTACTAGAGCGGCTGTAGAGGGCGGTAGTGGCGCCGGATCAGTGCGCTCTTGACACCGCTCTTGCCACTTGACAAAGTCACTTCGCGCGGAAGCTAGAGTGCGCTCATCGATACATTGTCCGCTTTGTACGATAGATTTTTTGTATAGAAGATAAGACTAGGACTTTGAGGGTCGATTGCGTTTAAAGTGTTTCTTTGTTATTTTTTTAATCGGTGCTTGTTTTTTAAAATTATGAGTAGAATATGTTGGCTATGTATTTTTTTGCTTAGTAATTATTTAATCGTTCTTTCATTTTAGGGGATCTTGATAATTATAGTATGTAACTACTAGCACTATACTAGGTATATAGTTTTTTTATACAATATAAGTTTAGGATTAAGGCTCAATGACTGTAAGTACTCATAAGAAATTCAAATTTATTTAAAACAAATTAATTTTTTATATTATTTTATTATTCTTCCTGAGGGTTATGATTTTGTACCTATCTGTACAACAGTTCTTATCTTAGTGGGGCCTGCTGAGGTTTCCCTCTTGCAGTAGCACTTCGACCCATCGGGATCTTTTGTGCAATGTACAACAGTTAAATATAAATAGTAGGTATGTTTAATAGAAACGTGCTGAGATCTGAACAACAGTGCAGTGCATCGTTTCAAAATATCTGTGCACTATACATATAAAGAATAATGGGTACAGCCGAGGACAGTGCGTCGCCCGCCGCGCTTAGCATTCAGCCGAGTGTACACGGGACGGGAGGGCGCTACTGTCCGAGTTACAAAACTAATGTGCGGCTAGGGCTGACGACGACATTTAAAAAAGGAACAATTCAAAACACATATTGTTCCAAAGAGTTTCAAGTGTTTAAACAAATACAAACTATTTATTTTATAAAAAAGATATAGTTTGAAGAGCTATTGAAACTTTTTGCAAACCAAAGAGTCCCATAAATATGATGCCAGATAAAAAGTAAAACATTGGTGACAGTCAGTAAGACTATACGCATGCAATGAAAGTGTTTCCAAATACCTACTTTCTTTAAAAAACGTCGTAGTTATTTCAACAATTAGTTACTAGAAATGGAAAGTGCATTGACTCAGTCACAATGCAATCTTTTGTTTTGCTCACAGTATCTACCTACGACAAAGTTTCGTATGACGAACAGAATATCTGTACATGAGAATATTCATTGCAATACTTAGTAATGGTTAAAAATAGAAAAATCAAAGACACACTGCGTTAACCCTACGCTGACGGGGTTGAAATAAAGCTCGTGTTTGGACGAATGGAGTGAAAAAATCCCATCAGTTCAAAGAGTATAGGCGGGACGCAAAAAGTCGACCCATTGTCGTGGGCATGATGTATGTGCGGTTGCGTTTTGTTTTTCGTCTGAGTCCACCTAGGTTTGGTGGCGACGCTATAATACTGCGTCTATAAGCGTTTCGTTTACTAGCAGGTGAATCAGAATGGGTTTTATGCCAACAATTTTTGGATACAGTACTGAAAAGGAGGCGTAAGAAAATAATAGTGGACTGCAAAAAGAGGTAAGACAATAATATATAATTCAATTTAAGTTTCTCATTATTTATATAGTTTATAATAAGTCTTTAAGTATAAAAGATAATGGTACAGAAGTATAATCATTAAAAAAAAACCAAAGCTTGATATACATTTATTAATTAGGGTTATTTTCAATGGAGAGATGATTTCAAAACATCTATCAGATGTCTAATCACAGCCAGAGTTCAGATAAAGCTTTAAACGAAAGTTACAATTAAGCTATTGGTTTACGTAATTTAAATCCAACCTTTGTTCCGATTGCAATTCGATACTGAATGATAACCATCGATAGATTGTAAAAAGAGAATAACAATATGGGTTTGGCTCAAAAGACCCCGAAGCCGAGGTCTTTTGTGCGACGCGTGCCGTAATACGATACCGTGGAGCCGTCATTAGGGTGGATGCCTTTGATTGTTTAATTAAATCAATAAAAAATACTCTGTATAAAAACGCGAATAGAGGTCGATACAAATACCCAAGTTGTAATTGATAATTAATTAATTATCAAAATTTAAATTTAACAAAACGTTAAATTTAAAGTGAATTATGTTGTTCTACTAGATAACAACTTGGACTTTTGATGATGCATTAAAACTAAGTAACCTCTTTTGTTTGTTCAAAATAAAATTAATAACGATGGGAAAGTTAGGTGTTACATCGAAAGTAATGAATGCAAATAATATTTTTTGATGTAAGAACTAAGGTTATTAAGTAAGTACCTACCTCTTTTGTTTTATCAAAAAAGTATAAAAACTCAAAGAACGTTTAATAAAAAAGAAATCGCGTTCGATTATCAAATTAATAAAAATGCCGCGCGTAACTAACCGCGACGATGTCATTGGCTCATGCGGGCGGACGACGGGCGGCATTAAGCACGGTAATAGAATTGGCGCTCCGTGAAAAAAGAAAATGGCGTCGCACCCCACGGGGCGCTATTGCGACTCAGCACTTTCCGAATAAGCTTAAACGTTGAAAACTCAATTTTAGGGCTTGATGAACACGCTCTGTTTTCACGCGATTGATGTTCCGGCTCTACGATGGGATGTTAAAACAGAGAATTAATCGAACACTTCGTTTTGAGAATTTAGCGGAGAAATATGGCTAGTTTTCCGATAAAAAATTAGGCTTCGCTCCTGCTATTTTAAAACGTTACTTGGCGTAATTTTGCAGATATTTGTTCAATAGGAAAATGACAAAACTGACTTTTTGCGGGGCTCTATCTACTACAGATCTGGTGAATTTTTTTACATTATTATGTAAACTAAACAAGGGTAGAGAGATACGTATAAAGTGTTTCGTTGTTAAAATACCTAGTTCAAAAGTTGCGTTCGGTCCACCATAGCGTCATTCAAAAGTGTCCAGAGCTTAGTACAATCGCGTACATAAACCCGATTCGAACGCTTTGGAATATGATTTGCTATGCTTTGGATGCTATCTCCCCTAGAAAACCTCTGAAGATGTTCAACTACGGCTCTGACCTTTAGTTTCTTTGCCACCCCTTAAAGTCTGGTTGCACTGTAAAGATCAAAAGACCAACAGCAATTTCTTTAAAAAAACGTTATCGCGTCCAGTCTGTGATTGCTAAGATTAAAAAACTTTCGGGCCGGTCATAAGATTGGTGACCAAAAATTTTTCATCTCTCGCTCCTCCGTATTTCAGAAGGCACGTAAAGCCGTTGGTCCCGCCGGATTAACAGTCGTTAACAACTACTAATCCACACAGGACACGCGTGGTGGTTTAAAGCCCATTCTCCCTATCCATCCATAGGGAAGGCTCGTGCCCCAGCCGTCATCATCATCATCATCATCATCATCATTAGCTCATTTTATGTCCCCTCTGCTGGGGCACGAGCCTGAATATGGATGGATAAGGAGAACGGGCCATAATCGACTGCTTGCCTTGCCTGACGTGCCTTCCGAAGCACAGAAGAGCTCGAGATGATAAATGTTTGGTAACCCATCCGATGACCGGCCTTAGTGAAAGTATCTTAACCTCAGCGCTCACAGACCAAGCGCGTTAATCACTGCGCGATCGAGCTCCTCTCGCCCCAGCAGTGGGGACATACAAAAAGAGCTGGTGACGTGTATGTGTGCGGTCAACCAGCGTCATTGAAAAGCGTCCAGCGGTACAATCGCGCACAGTCCGCCACACACCCGCCTCAGTCCCGGTCATGTAAATCGTGCCGCGCCCGCCATTGTCTACAATTCGGGCTCGAGTTAATTGTTTTTAATTCGCCAGATCTGTATTGTAACTCTTTTAATTACGCCCACGGCGCTCCGCTAATGGGGATATCGTGAGTGTGTGGCCGCTCTACGCCGCTCTTTTGTTTAATTGTACATTCCCTAGCTGATGTTTTTGAGGATAAGTGTCAGGACGAATTAACAAAGGCGCATGTCGCGATAGCTGGCCGTCAATGGCTTGGTTGGGATGATGACTTTTGCGGTGGAGAGGAACGCCGAACGAAAGTGTCTTTTGGTCGCCTTACCACTGATTTTTAAGTTTTTTTATCAGTAGAAAACAGTCATAGCTCTTTCTTAAAGGTACGAAGAGATCCAAATGGGGTTTTAAAATAAGGCTTATTTTTGGTATGGGTTATAATGGCTATTTAACACGTAGGGTCAGTTGCACAACATCTTAGTACTTAATTGTCAGTCAGTGTATTAGGAATTTGATCTTTGTCATACCTTAAGTATGTATAAGCCCTCCCCTCCACGAAAGAGTCAATGAATTTGTAGCATATTCGAATTAAAAATTAGACTCATTTAGAAGTGATATATATCTTTAAAATTATACATAACAAAACAATAGAAGATCAAATACATTTTTAAAAAATATAGTAATAGCTATTTTCACCTGAACGTCTAAGCAGTATAGAAAGAGCAGAGGAATCCCACTCATTTGGTTAATTCAGCAGCAAGCCACAATTATACAGCGAAGTTCGCGCGGACGGAACTCACGACTCGTGCGAATTAACGAGAGGACACAACTTTGTAATGAGCCTTTTTATTTTTTAATTACTTTCTCCTTTGCTTCTCGACTATCCTAATAGGTACCTGAGGAAGTGTAAGCTTCGTTAATTGGTTTGAAAGAAGGTGCGTTTTGTTTTTTCTTCTTCAAATACTTAAATGAAGTAATGGCCAGTGGTGACCTGATTTTTGTTTTTTAGCTAACGAAGAAGTTTGCTACGATTAAAAAAGAATTAAGATTTTGATTATTGAAGTTAACCTTCTTCTTAGATTTTTGACTATTAACTTATTATTTATTAACTTTACCGTGTTTTTTGATTTAATTTAAATCAACTAGGTATTTAAATATTTGGTAATAAACAGACTGTTTTTGCATATACTTAGGTAAGTATGCAAAACAATCATAAAAAGAGTAAGATACTCGTACAAATATCACTTAATAAAACTAATAATTAATAGCAAAATTATCCAAAATACTGTTTCTGATTGTTGATGACGACCTCCTTGGTCGAGTGGCTTGCACACCGGTTTTCATGGTGTCGCCATCTCTGAGGTCCCGGGTTCGATCCCCGGTCGGATCAATTTAGCAATACATGTTTTTCTATATTGTTTCGGGTCTGGGTGTTTCCTATGTATAATAAGTATGTATTTAAGTATATTGAGTATGTTTATCCGTTGTCTAGTTAACCATGTAACGAGTTTCTTAAGGAAGCTTTTCTTGGGGCTAGATAATTGGTGTGAGTGTGGGAAACATTTATTATTATGATTTTTAACTCTTTAATACCAGCTCAAACGCTCAAAATTAAAAAAAAAATCATGACTAAGGCCTGTAAAAAAAGATTAAAAAGTATATAAAATTGTTTTAGCACTAGATAGTCGGGTTGTAACCGTCCGCCGCGACACACCGCAACAAACCGCACATTTGTAACCCTAAACTGCGGGGTGCCACCCTCGCCGCAATCTCGTAACAAGCGCGACTTTTGGCTCGACATGGATCTCGACATGTCTGTCGTGCGGCGCGCACGGTGTCAACGCATCGGATTGATCCGACGATTTCTGCACGTAGCGGTATTTTGATATAATATGTAATTTTTTTTTTAATGAATGATTCAATTTAATTCATTTATTTGCTGATGATTTATTTGCATTGATTTGATGTGTTATTATAAAGTTTTAAAAAGACTGACTGTTAAGGCAGTAGTTCGAATTTTAAAACACAAGTGTGCAGTAAGCTTTACAGATAAGAAATAAAGAGTATTTAAAAAAATGCACACAACGGCGTATTTTTTTAACACTGTTTACAAAATACAAATTTTAACAAAAGCATAAATTTGAAAAAAGATAAAGTATTGAAAAAATTCCACAAGTAAAATTATATGTAAATAATCATAAATATAGCTTGCCTAATTCATAACTGATCTTTCAATATTTGTAAAAATAATAGGATCGGATGTTGATGACGTAGTTGTCGACATTGAATAGGGCTCGTTTGGCTCACAGAGTAAGAGTAGATAGTATGTTGATTAATTTCGGCGAGTTGGATTGAGCCACGATGAGTTGGTAGTGCACCTGACCCGGCATATCATGGGGTGCGGGTTCGAATCCCGCTCGTGGAATTTTTTCAACACTTTGTCTTTTTTCAAATTGTAATTTGTTCGAAACAATATTTGCGTAAAATTATATGTAAATAATCATAAAAGCAAATATTAAGTATTTAATAGAAAGCTGACTTAATAATTTAGAGCCGCAAAAAAGTCTATAAGTCAACGCCAGGTTAGTTATAAATGGCTCTATAGGCGTAGAAAATATTAATAATTTCTACGTAATGTGTAAAGGTAAGTTTAGACCCTAACTCTACGAAGCTCTTCAAACCGAATCGCATTACAAAGTTTACAGCGGATTTGTCGCAAACAGCAATCTCATGTACGCACTTTTTAAGCCTCTACCCCAGGGGCACGGATAATCGTATCTGCACACACGTCACTTGAGTCCCGACACATCGGGTGTCACCATCGCCCCCTCGTCCTGACCACTAATCAATGGTTGAGATTTTAAAGCCGTTTCCTTTTTTTACATAAACATCTATCATTATGTGCAAATCGCCTAAGGGGAAGTGTGAAACATATAACCACAACAAACCGCGAAACCTATGATCAACGGCGCCGGCGTTGTAACAGGAGACCTTTACGCACGCGTCGAAAAAAGAAAATTACAACTTTTCATTTAACCGTTTATTATGTTGAAGAGCAAAAAGTGTGTGATTATTTTCACAGGGCATTAATCGTGCGCGTCAAAGGGCGATTAACTTATAAATCCGCCGTAATTGCGGGCCCCGACAGATGTCGCTGGCGGCGCTGCAACCGGAATTGCGCCCGCGCATGCTTTATTATATCATTTTGTTGAACAAAGCTTACCGCCTACACCATTTTTGTTTTATTTAGCTGCCGCATTATGAGGGTTCACAAATTATATGGTGCAAACAGTAGATTAAATATTAATACTTTTATATTGATATTCAAAAAGAACTTTGCTTATTTGAGCAGTACATCAGAACAAACCCATTTTGGGGAAAAATATACATTTTGGCAAGCTTCTTGTGGATGCCTCATGGTATAAAGTCTCTACCCGCAGTTGTTCTAGCGAAGCTTCGTCGTAATTCTGACGTTCAAAAGCTTAATTTTAAATTAAAAAAGCTTCAAAATTTTATGATAACTTTTCTGAATGGAGACTTAAGTTAAATCAATATGCATGAAGCAATATGAATCTCAATTATCTGTTTATTGATTTGAATTAAGAGTTATAGCCCCAATAAGTGGACAGAAATAGTGTGTTTCATAGATTTCTAAAAGATAAATATGTGGCACGTGACTTGATGAATCCGAACATCTGCATATTCATGTAGTCAGTCACGGCTAGTTGGGTCGTTACCGGTCAGTGTTAGGGCCGATGCACATGGGAGACTTATCGTAGGGCAGAAGACTTTATTTTATTTTATACTAGCGGCCCGCTCGCGACTTCGTCCGCTTGAGTACCTACCGGGTCCAATGTATTATACATATAAACCTTCCTCTTGAATCACTCTATATATTAAAAAAAACCGCATCAAAATCCGTTGCGTAATTTTAAAGATCTAAGCATACAAAGGGACATAGGGACAGAGAAAGCGACTTTGTTTTATACTATGTAGTGACTAGCGGCCCGCTCGCGACTTCGTCCGCTTGAGTACCTACCGGGTCCAATGTATTATACATATAAACCTTCCTCTTGAATCACTCTATATATTAAAAAAAACCGCATCAAAATCCGTTGCGTAATTTTAAAGATCTAAAAGCATACAAAGGGACATAGGGACAGAGAAAGCGACTTTGTTTATACTATGTAGTGAAAATCAGATTTTTGATCGGATCTTTTTGACCTTCGACGATTTTGAGTATGACTAGAGAGCATCTCAAATCTAGGATTTCCAAGATTTGCTCTGGAGGCATGGCCCCGGTTTGGTTATATCATTGTAGTGAAAAGTAGATATGGTTGTAGGTATATCCAGTTTTGTAAATGGTTTATTCATTTTAATTACCAACGATTTTTTAGATCTGTTTTTTAAAAATTGTTTATAGACTTAATCATTCAAATCGATCACATGACGTGAGCTCTTTAAATGTGACAAATGTCTCAATATTGGGAGAGGCGTGTTATTTAATGAATCCGCCGGTGTGGGGTCTGAATATTCATGCGGTCACAGCTCGTTAGGTCGGCGGTCAGTGAGACAGCGCAAGGGTTGAATTTGGAGCGTCTGTAAGGGTGACCATCGACAAATTGAAAAACTTTTTGGTGCTTATGCATTTAATGGGAAAGTGGTCATTTTATTTTTCGTTTTATTTTTTAAATTAATAACTAATATTTTTACCAATGAGAAAAAATTCTGCTTCTTGTTGTGAAAGTAACTGTTAATCTTCTTCGTGTGTAAGCCAATAAATATTTTGGTTCCTTATCTTTTTTTATAATACCTATATATCGTTTGAGGCTTTGCAATATGTCCGCGCAGTTTTGATCAAAACTATTAAATTATGAAACTTAGTAGTATATTTTTAAAGTAGCCGACCGAAAACTTGTTTGCTTCACCATATAGTTTAAGTAAATTAGGTATGTAGAGAAGTAAGTTTAATTGATAGGTATATATTACGTAGAAACACAGAAAAATTGTATGCGGATAATTAAGTGTAATCAAAAGCACTAAGTAATTGGTGGTTTCAAGTAAAAGCGTCACAGATATTATGTTTGTTGGCGTTATTTGCCAAGAATTCCATCATTTGATGTCGTTGCGATCCCGATGCTCCCTCCCTGCCCTTAATGAGCACACACGACGGGCAAACAGATAGAAACCAAATCTCACGGTCTGCTGCTCCTATGTGTATTAATTTGCTTTGATTTCGTACCTAACACGATAATGACAAATTGTCAAACACATGTCTATTGGATAACTAAAGTCGTGGCATGACGCTGTTAAGAATTGTTATAATTTTAAAGATATAATTTTGTTCTTAGCAGCTAAATAAATGTTTCATCATCATCATTATCATCATCATCATCATCAGCCTAAACAAGTCCACTGCTGTACATAGGTCTTTCCAAGTGCATGCCACTGAGCACGATCCGCGGCTAATACTCTCATCCTGCTCTTGCCAGCCACGTTGCGAAGATCATCGTTCCTTCTAGTCTGAGGGCGTCCTAAACTACGTTTGCCGATACGCGGTCTTAAGGGTTAAGTATTAAAACGAGATAATTAGATAAATTCTTACATCTTACGAAATTTCATAGGCTTACCAAAACACAGAACGTATGTCTTATTGCCACCTCAGTAATATTTTTTTTATAAAGCTTCGCGTTATCTATAATTTCTTTTACCACTGATCTACCGTGACATTAGTTGTCTACGACAATAACAAATTTGTTTATAGACAAATAAAATGATGTGTTCGGGTTTCTTGGTTCTTTATGCTTAAAACGGATTGTAAGTTTTCGCCAAAAATATAATTCCTATAGAATATTGGTTTAACACAACATACTTGGTAATTCATTCAAAAAATTGATTGTTTTGCAAGGCTTACGACATCAAAAAGACAAACAATCCTACGTAAATTAGGTAGCAATAAAATTATAAATGTTAATGTGCTAGTGAAAATTTTGCATCGTAAATTATAGATAAAGAATATTCAAGGATTATTAAAAAAAACAACAGACATTTAAATAAGAATGCAGGTTCTGTTGAAAGATAATACTACCGGGTAGAATACCGGTATTTTGAATGGGTATACTACAATAAGAACAACAAACTATAGAATTTAAAATACACAACTGATGGCTGAGTAGTACACATCATCATCATTGATGCTTATATACGTCCCACTGCTGGGCTCAGGCCTTCCCACATGAACAATGGTAATTAAGTACACGGAGTACTGTCAAATCAGTCCATATCACACTACGAGTGTGATAAACTAATATTGAGATGAAGGAAAAATGGCAAACAATAAAAACAAAAAAAATAAATAAAGATTTTAGACATAATCTATGAAAGGCAAATACCGTTGAACTCGTTAGTTCAACGGTATTTGCCTTTGAATTTCGTTAAATGAAATATAATATGAAATGAAATAATACATATTGTAGGAAGAAACGAAATAAAGTTGATACAGCTCAACAAAAAAATGAAATGAAACAGGTATTATACGATTTAACTCTCGAGTGTTATACCTATACATATTATTTTATCCTGTGTCGTTCCGAACCCTTTACCGAACCCCTTATAGGTTTTATGGTCACGAGGACTCCCAGTATTCTGTTTGTCTAAGTATGTCGGGGACTTCTTAGAGGAAATGTGAAGTCATGTCAAAAAAAGTGTCATTTCAAAGTGTGGTGTTCGCGTTAACTTTACAAAACAATATTAACAAAACACAGTCAACTGTCATCTTTTCAATTCTAAAATGGTGAGGTTATGAACAACGATCTCTCCAATTTCGTTAGCCAAACCCCCTGAGCGAGATTGCATCGTAATTTTATTAGACACCATCCTCGTCACCGGTGGTAGTAATTAGCATTCCTTATCCCGTCGAAGTTAACCGAATCTTTGTTAACAAGTTTTACGGATTAGATGTAACCCGCCGCCGCGACGGGGGTCCATAACTCCCGACTCGAGTTCAGCTTTTATACGACATTGTTATCAAGTGCATTAGTTATCAAATCATTTTTTTCAGTGGCTTTGTGCGATTAGCACATTTAGCCAGTGTCAAAGAAATTTTAATTAACAGTATTTCCTTCCTGTATGATGATGATGATGAATGATAATAGAAATAAAAAGTGAAAAATTATTACCCTCCAACCCCTTGAGTATATTTGTAAAGATTTTAAGTAAAGCCTTTGCTAAGACGCCTCACGTGGATTTTTTGAGAGAATTTGAAAAGTGACGTTGCACTGTTTTGTTTCATTTGCTAACTTGTGCACGCTCACGAACACATCCACCATTATTTCACATTAATATTCGACATAACACAACATTTTAGAAAACAATACAAAAACGCAGTCCTGAATCTTTACTTTTCCGCCAAGAAGTCCTATCAAATCATTTGTCTAGCAAAATATTCAAACATTTCACTTGTTTTTTTTTGTTCAATTTTAAACATTTTGTTTTAGCGCCTCTGTTGTTTACTGAGGTAATAAAAACCGCCGGTCTCATATTTAAAAGTCTATTGGATTACAAACGAGGGTATATATTGTATTCAGGTTGGTCGGTGGTAAGTCTTCTTAACCATAACCATCTTATTTAAGTCGGTCGCCTCAACAACAATAAAAAAAGTCTTAACTTTAAAAGTAAAGTATAAAAAAATCAGAACCAATGTTTCGTACGTTCATTATAAGGAACTGTGAAAGCTGCTATGTATAAATGTGCAAATGTAGAGCTACATATAATGTAGTATAAAGCAATATTCCAGGAAATTCTAGTATCACCAACAACGTGCCACCAAAACTTTTGCGATCCCAAAATAATTATAACCCGTGATACCCCGACAGTTGGACAAACAGACCCCCAGGGCCACCGTCTTTTTATCGGCGGGGGACCGCAAATTTCTATTTGCATATCTGCGTACTCATAAATCTCTGTTTCACTTATTAGCCCCTTTGCGTGCCGGGGTCGCTTGGACCCATTACAGCAGGGTTAGTGGTGGGTTAATATTTTAGTGCACCGCGTATTTGTTCGGAGAATTATTAATAAATTTGTGGATTACGCGTGAGTGGGATGCGAGTAACTAGTTCGACGTTTTAATATCACTGTCATTGGCCAAAGTGATAGTAAACTTGAAATGGTTATTTTTATTTTTAGTAACAAAAGAAAAATGCAATTTAGCATGCATTTTGTTATTTCCTTGACGTGACGCATACAAAATGTATCATACTCGTAAACCCATGTTATGTGTACTCAAATACTTTATCTTTCCTTTTTAACACTTCTTGTTCAGTAATAGATTATTTTATTAAAAAGGATCATTGTTGGAGTATTTATCTATAATTGGCAGTGCATAAAGTACACAACAATGCGAACTAAAAAACAAAGTAATAAAAAATAAAACTAATGAAATATAATAAATAAATAAAACATACTAGTTCTAAACAAACATTAGCCTAGTGAAAACACATAGAAGAAAAAATCAATGAAGCATGTATATATGTACGTTGTAAATCAAAAATATTTAACAAACACATCGAAACGATGTCAGCGTTAATAAAAAAAGTACCATTGTGCGATTTTATAATATCACTGATGTTTTTTTAGTAAATAATGAAGAATAAGATATATAAAAATATATATGATTAATTAACAATGTGTTTACTGCAGTAGACAGACATATCGTCCGAGAAATTTCAGTGTCAAACAGTCACCCGGTGACTTTTGATACGAGTGGAGTCTCTACTCGTAAATAATGACAATCTGTGAGAATTATTATCACCGATAAAAACATCGCACGTCGATGTCTTTAGCAAGATAAGAAATTAAAAATAACATAATAAATAAAAGATTTTTTGCTGTGGAAAGCCTTTGTCATCTTATTAATAAATAATTTCTTCTGAAAAACTTTGTTAGTATTTAAAAAATCAAAACTACATGATATGTAACAATCTAAAGCTTTTCGGAAAATAATTCAGAATAATGGGTTATAGCAGCCGGGACAAAAGAAAATTTTGATTTGATTAATCTGAAAACATTAATAAACCATTGATTTTTCCTTATTTGTTAACAAAGAATGTATTACTATAATTACACTACAGAGCATTTAATGTGAATGAAAATGAAGTAAATGAAAATGAATACTTACAAGAAGGCGGTTTGCAGTCTCTGTCGATGTCTCCCTTAGTGTTAGTGGCAGTGCAGATGCATAGCTAGGTGGCTACTAAGGTGAAATGTACTCAGAAAAAGAAAAGATGTGGTTAGTAAATGTGACATTAAGATGAATGACCAACACCACAAAGGAATTATGTAAATACTGGCAGGTTGAACGAAGGACATTGTAAAAAAAAATCTAATATCTACCTCATTATTAATTAGCTTAAGTAGGTACCAAAATTGTGAAGCAAACTTTTATGTCTTGATAGACAGAAATTTTTGCTTTTGTCTTTTTACAAGCTCTGGGTTTTCTTATCTTGCTTCTCTTGATGTCATAATCCACATCAATTGACAAAAGTCTACAACATTGCCTTCTTAGGTTAATAATTTAATTGGAAGTTGGTATGAATTTTGGTAGAATGCAGCAAGATAATCAGTGAAGCCTACTCCATAAATTAAACATAAGACCACAGATATTTTAGTTCTTCATAAAAGAGAGTATTTGTTACTAGTTTTAGTGACAGTAACGGCTACATTTACCGAGTAGTAGCTCCAAAAAAAGTCTCCAAGCATAGAAAGCAACTAAAACTACAACCCTATTAAATATCTTTAGCTTTAGCCAGAGAAAATGGAATAATTTTGTTACAATGTCATATCTCTCATTGAGCAAGTATAATTATCCTCTTAGCCAACACCGAAGTTCCAACACCACATGTTCCCTGATCTGAGACCACCACCAAAAGCAGAGCATGCATCATATAACAAACGTAATAAGATAAAGCCACCAAAGATAACGCACTGTAAAGAGTATGTAGTGTTCTCCATGTCCTTCCAGAAACAGTTAATCTGCGCTGAAGCCCGCAAAGATACTATCATCATCAGATCATTTAATGTCCCCACTGGGGCACGAGCCTTCCCTATGGATGGATAAGGAGAACGGGCCATAAACCACCAGGCGGACCCAGTGCGGATTGGTGGTTGTTAACGACTGCTAATGCAGCCGGGACCAACGGCTTTACGTGCCTTCCGAAGCACGGAGAAGCTCGAGATGATAAACTTTTAGTCACCCATCCGATGACCGGCCTTTGCGAAAGTTTCTTAAGCTCGGCACTCGCAGACCGGGCGCGTTAACCACTGCGCCACTGAGCTCCTCAAAGATACTAACCAGAAGAATTTATAGGAGAGGTAAAAAAGGTCGATAACATTGTAGTACATTAACGGTTTTATAGGAACATAAATAGAAACGATAATCATCAATGTACAACGGTCTTGCTGTACCTCACCCATCATGTACAGATTAAATTTAAAACGTATGATAATATTTGACATTAACCAGTTGACACATGCATAAAATATCAAAACGCCAAGTTCATGCAACATAATTAAAACAATTTATTCAGACAAACAGAAAAAAACAAAACAAAAAAAGTTGTTTAATCAATGAATTACGAAGTTACATGAGCTATTTTTTTTCATGACTCTAAGGATGCCGAGGAAACTGAGGAAAACTCCCAAAAGTATACCAAACGTTGTCAGTGAGTCAGACTTCATACCTATATCGTAACTATACCCTAACCGTAGGAAATTACGTACTATAGACAAGATTCGCTGTTGTATGTAATTCTAAAATTACAAATAGATTGTTTTCTTTGCACGTGTTGTGTAAGTGCATGTAAAATTATGTAAAGTATCTACTTTTAAACAAATTTACCTTTTGTTTGCTTTTGACGGCAAATATCTGCCAAAAATTTTGTTACCTTAGTTTTTAGGATTTACCAGGACTGACATGCATGCGTGCATGTCTACATTGACATCTATAGTTTGTAAGCTTGTAAATGTATGTCTTTATATGTATAGTGATTATATATTTGTAGTGTGTAAGCATAATGTCTTAGAAATATATAGCTGATCAGTAACCTATTATAAATAAGTTAAATAAATAAATTCCTTTATGCGAAGGTTCTAAATGATTCCCAAAAAAATACAGTAAAAGTGTGAATATGCTTTTTTAAACTCTCAAATTGTATGTAGTAGTACTATTACAGTAAATGCTAAATGATAAATATTTTTTTTATTATTATATTTCTTTTGCAAGGTTTGTTTGTTCTTTATTATTTTCAGGAAAAATGGTCATTGAATAAAAAATTGAGCTAGAGTTTGTACTTATTTCGTCAGATACCCGTAAAAATATCGTGTCTACTAATTTTCTCGTTACGTGACTGAAGAGCCGCTGAAATTCATTCGACATGACACGCTCACCTTGATTTCTCAGAATCACAACGGTTTATCAAATTTTCCGGCTATTTTGTAATACCGTTTCCCTTATCAGCCATTACTAATTTCATCATAAAAAAAGTAAGAGAAAAAAGTTTATTTTCTATAAAACCTCTAATGTAACTTTTTACGACAATTTTTTTTATATATTTACAAAAAGTTTGCTTTTGATTACCATTACACCTGATGTTAAGTGAAAATGCGGACTACAGTTTAGACACAAGCATATACACACGCCTGCATATGAGACTACTATACCACAAACTGTCATTTTTCTTAGTAGATTTTGAACTTTATGTGTTTGATATATGATTGAACATTTATTTAAAAAAAAATACCATTTTGGATAGGTTGGTGTGCAAGAAAGAGCCTATTCACTCCAACTTTGACTTAACTTGCCTTTACTAGACTTTAATAAATAGCAATTCTTAGTAAGAGCACAAATATTTCTAAAAAAAATTAGCAAAATTAACTCAACAAACGCACGCATTAATTAATTAAAGAGATAGGATCGTGGTCGTATCGGGCTCGTATCGCGGTCGAATCGTTCCGCCCCCGGCCCGCCTACGTCGTGTCCGCGGTGTTCGTACCTTTATCGGGGCGAAACATCTCTTGTAACTCTACTTCGCGGTTTTGTAAAAATGTTTTATCAAACAACCATTGGCTACAATAGCCATGCTATTTTGCTGATACATTTAATAATAGTTACATACTATCGTAATAACTTCTTTATAATAATAGCAGTGTTTTAAAAGAATGAATTTAGTTGCATTAGGATATAGGTTAAGGATAGTTTTTAGGTATTATTGTGTTAGACGAGCAAAATTAATTTTAGAAATGCTTAAGAGTCTGTTTGTTTTCTCTTAAAATCAAAACGGAACAACGGACCGACGTAATGTTTTGCACAAAGGTAGTTAAAGAACCCTGAAATGCTATGCCCAGTTACTATATATCCTGATGAACAATGTTTCCGGAAACATACTTATGTTTTAATGTACCAGACATACATACTTATGTACCTACAATGTTTGTCAGAGCCGAATTTTCTATATAAAACGAAGCCAAAGTCATCATTGACTTGAAAACTTTATACGTAATTGTCAATTCCATATAGCCATGGGTCCTAAAAAAGTTTTAAAACATCAAGCTTAACGTTTACAGTTGGCTAGGTGACGTTTCGGACACATTATATTCGGACACAGTGTCCGAATTGACACTTTTAATTTTATTATTTTTTTCACTGACGATTCGGACACCAATAAAAATTGCTGCGTTCGCGATCACTTTTGTGAACAATCTATGTTCTCAAAAAAATTACTACCTCTATTTTGCTGACGTAGATGTTAAATGTATGGCGGACCTTTACGAAATACCACCTCAATTTCAGCACTTACATTTACTAGCTTTTTACTCCATTAAACTGGACAGCCCCTTTGCTGTCACTCTAATAATATTTCTCCAGCAATTGGTACCAGGCGCCCATAAAGCTAAAGAACTTAGCGGTCAAACATAAGCTGCCGCCTTGCAAATATAACCTGACCTCCACATCTAACTCCTACCTTTGACATTGGAGATCAGAGAAAAATTGGCATTGGGAATCCACAAGTTGTGAGTGCGTAAAAGAAAAGTTAAAATCGACTCTAATGTTTGGTATTAAGGTTTTTGTGCTGGCAGTGTGCGATTTGTAAGTAATGTATATCAATTTGGGAAATAGGCTCGGCGACAACCGAGGGCGGACGTGTCGGGAATGCGCGATGCCCACGAGTGGACCTTTTTAATGTTATTGAGTGACCGTAAGTGTAGCTTTTTGGCATTTGTTACCAATATCTTTTACGAGAATGGACTACGTTATCGGATAAATGAATATGTATTAGCGGTTGTATTGCAAACAAATTTTAATTCCAAAAAAGTGTTTTCCACGAGCGGGACTAGAACCATAGATAATATAATTAGAGTAAAATGAAAAAGATTATTATCTATCAAATTTTATTAATCTACGGTGCGAAATGAAAAGTCTACTTTTTTATATCTTATGTACTAACATTAAATGTACCAGACTAACAATTTCAGCATCCTGAAATTAAGAGAATGACGCCAAATGGATGACGAACAAGATTGGCCATATACTACGCGATTATATTATTATACTCGTACATTTCAAAATGCTAAACTATATGACAAAATAGGTCATAACATTATATGCGACACTTTAAAAAGCTAACTCCTTTACTAGGTAACTGAAATGTGAGATGGTAGGGACCTAAAACAGTTGTTAATGAACATTGTCATTACAGTACAAAAAAAAATTGTAAATAAAAAAAGTAGCTTTTCCATCTTTTGTTTTGTCTTCTTAGACTGTGGTTTCGCTGTCTTCCCATAAAAAGAGGGTGGGCAACACTTCATTTCACGCGTTTTATACGAAGGGCCTGAGTGCGGGGCTCGATAAATCTTCGACCGGAAACATTTTTTGTTCGACGAAAATAGTTTCCTCTTGTTTCGGAGAAATAGCCGGGGACGAGGGGACATTTCACTTAGTTATTAATGCGTCTTATTGTATGTCGTTATGCGTTTCATTTTTAATGCCGTTGCGGTGGGCTATAAGTTACATTAACTGCAATTCAATGCGTTTTTTATTTAACGTTACGTTTTGGACATTGCTTTTTAAAAAAATAATTTTTTTTTAAGGTAATTGAAATTATAGTCCAGCAGATGATTCTGAAAAGAGACAATGGGGATTATATGCTGATATATGATTATTTTTTTGTTATGCACGTGTCGTTACAACAAAAATTGCTTAGCGAAGGATCTGGCCTGCAATACCAGTAGGATCGCCTATTTTTTGATTTAATAAATAAAAAATAAAAAAATAAATGTTTCCCACACTCACACCAAATATCTAGCCCCAATAAGAGCTTCCTTAAGAAACTCGATTAAAATGGTTAACTAGACAACGGATAAACATACTTAATATACTTAAATACATACTTATTATACATAGGAAACACCCAGACCCGAAACAATTTAGAAAAACAGGTATTTCTAAATTGACCCGACCGGGGATCGAACCCGGGACCTCAGAGATGGCGACACCATGAAAACCGGTGTGCAAGCCACTCGACCAAGGAGGTCGTCGAAACTGTTAAACTGTTAAATCTCGCTTGTATATTTTTTTCAACACTATTCTAAACATATTTATTACAATTAAAAAATAACGTCAATACAGTGGTTACCTCCTTTTGGAGTTCAATTCAAACCCTTGGTTTATCAAACACCTTTTTTGTGGTACAGACAACCAGGTTATATAAGAAGGTCACAACCAAACTAACTCACATCACGCGACCACCTCCGTCTTTTGCAGTTCTATAATACAACCGCTGAAGGCTAAATAAAAACCTCCTAAATCTCGCGTTTACCATAAAGGATGGAGACAAATGGCCGGCGGAGGCGGCCGCTTTATTCTTCCCGGGGGATGCCGAATAAATCCACCGCCTGTGCACTTGACAGTGGTGATTACATTGACCGACTAAAATAAAAAAAAAATACAAAAAAAGAACTTAGAAATACGTCTAGATTTTAAGTCAACTTGATTTTAGCGGTTATTTTGTGACTATAAAACTTCTAGCCCTTTCAGACCGAGCTGATACGGTCGTGCGCTTCGACCACGATCAAATTTGACCCTTAACGCCAATTGTTGCGCTTGTCTGTGTTAGAATGGATTTTTTTAATTTTTTTTATAAAAAAAAAACTTAAAAATATTATTTTTTATTTTATTTAATATCATAATATTAGTTGACGACTCGTTATAAACTAGGTATGATTTTAAGTCGTGATTCCGTCCGAGGGAGGTCGCAATCTCGGTCTGAAAGGGCTAGACTTACGAGTAACTCAAACTCGACCGCTAAAATTGTCTTTATTAGGTGGTGCATACGAGAATGCTCGGTAATAGCAACAGAATTAATTAATGAAGCTTTAAAAACGCATTGATTAGGTACTCGTGTTTAAAGAATTAACGATATCTTTCTAAATATTGTTACAAGACTTTTGTATAATGTATTATTTAATGTAATAAAAAAGGTAATATTCTGTGAGACTAGAGTTTGCATTTATGTTGACATAGTTGTATAAAAACTCGGAAGCGAAAGCCCTTAAAACCTTAGTGAAATTAGATATTGTCATTTATTAAACGACTAGCACATGGGCATTTGCACAGTAAACGTCTAAAAAAAACTACAAAGTACACCCGTTTGGTAGCGGCTAGCGATGGAATGTGACACCGCTATAATCCCCTCCATAAAAACCTTCAAATGAGTGAAATGAATATGTATCTTTGACAAAATGAAAAACGTATACCATCCAAAATAACTTGAACTACTCTAGCCTACAATATTAAAGCAATCATAAACCAAATTATATTAGTCGTACTGCTATTTACAATTCCATAGGTGTTAAATTCCTTAATGACATTTTAATTTGAAACGCAGTATAAAATAACTTTATAATCGTTTTCGTGTGTTTTATTGATTAATTCAAAGGGATAGAGGAGAATTAATTATTTATTTTATGTTAAATAACGCTGTAATGATTTATCGAGTGGTTTTAACATTTGACAGGCTATTAATTAACCAAAATTATTGGTTAACCTGCTTCTTTACTGTTTTAAGATTTTGCCTTTTTTATGTTCCTACCTCGTGCATAATTATGCAGGTTTGTGATAAGTTTATTAGTTAAATCTGACATTGTTTCTCTGTATTCTGCTGCGCATATTGTTCTATATTATCTTTCCGTTATTTAATAATATACAGCATAAGATTAGGGAATATACTTTCTAAGGCTCAATACGTGCCTAGCCTCACGTGTCGCTAGATTTCGGTAGTAGGTGCGTCAGTTTTACCAAAACTGTAGTTAATTTTGATGGTTGCCGTTCGGTATTTTCTTATTTATTTGTCGAATCATTGGTCATTTTAAAAATTGAAAAAAGATTGAGAAAATGGAATGTTTTTCAACACTTTGTCTTTTTTCAATTTGTAAGTTGTTCCCAACAAAATTTAATTTTAAAGATATTAATGTAGTACCTCTTATCTTTAAAGATTTCTTCATTTTAGTATAAATACATGATTAATTTTATTTTTCGTTATTTATTTTAACAATAATTTTTAATATGTAATGTCCACATGCCGTGTCTACTTAAAGGCCATTCTGTAATAGACATGACATTATTATAAGCTATTTTTAAAACATTAACAATATTAATTGACTATGATTGTCTATATGAGAGCACTAATAGTGTGTAACCGTACCCATGCAACTACGACATATATACATACATACGACATAGTGTTATTGACGAAATATTTATAAACCTGAAGCAAATAAACAAGCCTAGGCCACGGCTACTGCTATATGTTGTATATGTTTTCATTTACACCAAACGTGAGTAATACAGCAATAAATTACGCGAACACTTTGGCAAAGTAAAACGCGCGGACGGAGCGCGCAAAAAGTTGGGAGGGTGCATAAAGAATAAGCTTTTAGACGGAAGTGCGTTTTCTCTTACTTACCGACAGTTCTATGGTAAGTATATGTTTAGCAAAAAATATATACAATCCTGAAGATTAAATAAAGTTTATTTAAAAAAAAAATCCGTTTTAAAAGTTTTGTCATTTAAAACACTTTTCGAAAAAAGGTGTAATACCCTACTAACTAACTATCTAAAAACTTAAATCAGGCACGAGGAAAAGGAAAGTCTTTGAGACGATGATCTTGCTAATGAAATTCTCATGGAAAATCGCTAAGAATTAGCATCGCGCCGCTTGGCTGGTGTGGTAAAAACGCTCGCAGTAATAATGCCACTTTTAATTGACTCGTTGTGAAATGCATCAGAGGCATCCTTATAACGTGCAGGCTTGCGGGACGAGCGCCAGCGTACGCTTAAGCGGGAGCGATTTTACTATTCAGTAGCTTTGCGCGTTATAAAATTGGACTACGAATGCATTTCGGCTAAAAAGTAGGTCGGCATATCACGACTTAAAATCCTGTTCTATTTCAACGGGACCATCCGTATCTAACACGATAATTTCGAAGTTCTATCCTTTAGAAAAGGATTTTCCGCTTTCAGCATCCAGTTCAAAAGTCTCGGAGAATCTAGTTAGATTCGGCGGCACGCTCGCGCAATAACCAGCCCTCAGAAAACCTCCGGGGTTCAGTCACTATACGGCTTAGGATACCATAAATGTATAAAACTATAATAAACCAGGTTACCCTGTAAATGCCACAAGCGTACAAGGGATACTTAAAAAAAATTAGCGTCATTTTTTTACACAAAGTTAATATTTTAATATAAGCATTACGTAGAATGACATCTGACGAGTATTTAATACAATTCGAAGCCATAACACAAGAAAAAATATTTAATGCAATTCAAACAAAGTTCTAAATCGTCCAACCGCAACACGCAAAATACGATTTCAATAAATGTCCGTAACAAATATTGCAATTGACTACATTCTACTATTGATTTGTAGCAAAAAGCGTGCTATGCTATAACGGCGTAACTTATGACTTGAGGCAGAGGCCCCATAGAGCTTCCAGACATAGCATGCCCGCCGCATGCCGACTAGCCGACACAAATTTATAGGTAAAAGTTCGCGACCGATCCAACCGGTCCCCGGGCGCCGCCCAAAACAAACCCGACTCTAATCCTCGCCAACACGGTCCTTATTCTAACGTCATCGCTCGTACCTTATCGGATACTTTCTTAATTGTGCTCTTAGCAAGCGACCGTGGGAATGTTGACCTTATTACGTGAACGGCAAGTTCCGTTTTAAATTGATCGCTTTTCTCGGCCTTGCCGCCGGTGGATCGCTCTCACCTTAAGTTCACGTGTGAATCTGCATTAACCTGCCACGTTGAATGGTGTTGTCAGGTGCATTTCGAGCCTTCTTTGTGGTGGCCTCTTGTAATTGGCCGCGTAAATAGATGTCGAGATAGTATTGGGCGTGCGACGTCTAATTCTTTAATGTGGATTTATGATGGACGCTCGTATTGGGTCACGCCTTTTGTTCTATCGTTCTGTCGATTATTCATAAAACTATTAATAAGCGAGCCACATTCCATTAAGTAAACCTATCATTTACACTAGCTGTTAGTAAAGTACGAGCCGTGTCAGAACTATTCATAACTGGATAATATATTGGTTTCATATAACTCTGTAACTTATAACTGTAGAATAAATAGAATCAAATTATTTCCATAAAGAATTATAATCCACTGATATTAAGTGCTAGAAATATAACAATGCGAAAATTACTGTGCAGGTAGTTTTATATTCTTATTAGATATAAGTATGTGACATATTACTGCATGTAAAGTGATAAGACAAGCGTGAATGTAACGTATTGAAAGCAATTATTTAGTTTATTTCCAACGAAATTAATTTAGATCAATTATTAAACAATTATTAGACCATAAATGAAAATATTTAATAAGTTACCTCTGGACATAAAAAATGAAAAGAAATTAGCTTTATATAACTTGAAACTTAAGAATTTCCTAATTGAGAATTGTTATTAGGTTATTACTCTATAGATGAATATTTTAGTAAATGAAGCTAACCTAATCTAATCTAACTGCTACACAATAATAATAATAATAAAATAAATAGTTCGGAATAATAATAATAATAATAATAAAAAAATCACCTTATAATCCTAAATATAATTTTAATAAAATTTTCACTTTTGTTTAATAGTAATAGTTTTATCTGGACATTTATTAGATTAGAACGCATGTTTTTATATTTTATGTTTTTAAATTTTTACTTCTTTTTATTATTAATAGTTTTATGTGGACATACATATATTTGATTTGAAATTTTGAACGCATGTTTTTAATTTTTTATATATTTCCAAAAGATTTGTTGTACTCGAGAAGGTTAAGTTGTAAGCACGTCATTAACTTTAAGACCATCTATGTACACTTAATTTGCAAATAAATAACTTGAACTTGAACTTGAACTTGACCAAAAGGCCACACAATAATATTGTCACTATTTTTGGCAATTTCAACAAAACAAAACAGGTAAGATTTTTTAAAATTCGAATTGTATCTAAACTATTCACGCATTTGTTTACAAGATCAAAAAAAAGAGAGCTGCTAAAGTGACAGTTTACCATAGAGCCATAAATGTCAAAGACACACAGACGCGTCTAACTGTACGCACGAGCACGCACGGTTCTACACGCCTATGGACGTCGGACAGTGACAAACACAACTAGTTAACAACACAATTGTACCTAATTGAGTAAGAAAAATACTTTTGGTTAATTCTCTATGGAATCTCTGAAGATTGCTCTTAATTGGTCGAGTAGCGAGGATATTCCTACTGCTACACGAGAGATTCTTAGTTTGCGGAAAAAACTATAGGAGTTAACGTTTTGATACACAAACTAACCATTATAACCAAGTATTAATTAGGAAAAAACACTTTTGGTTAATTTTGGGATTCGCTCAAGATTATTGTAATAGGTTAAAGTAAGGATTTTTCGTGTTTTATTCTTATTTACAGAAGATTTAAGTTTCTATAAATTTGAGAATACTATCGAAGTTGATAAACATTTCAAGACAAAAATGATGATTCAATGATGATAACAAAGGTATAATTAAAAAACGTTCGATTCTAGCTTTTCTTTTTTATTTATGTTGTCGTCTTTTTAAATTTCGAATTAGTTGAGCTTACAGCTTCATGTTTTTGACTAAATACTCAACCAGAATGTTGTTGACCAGACCGTTTTAAAACGAGCTACAGCCTAACAATGCAAGGCAACGGCGTCCATCCACAGAGCCTCAGTATCAGGTGACAGACGGACCCCAGCGTAATACATATACGGGGGACATTGATTTAATAGGAGACGGTGTGAATGGATGCCCTACGCGGAGATATGCTCATTTGATCTATGCTTATTCGGTATACACTTGTAGGGTACCTAAGTGAAACTTGGTCGGTGCGAGAGGCCTGGTTTCTAGAAAGCTGGATTCACGATTGGAATTGTGATAGTGGACAATAATTTAATAATGGAAGCTGAACTCGCTGGTTTAACATCTTAATACGAGTTAAGTTTGGTGATGTTTAAGATAACTTAGCAAAGACACTAAGTTAAAGTAAATTTGATTTTTTTAACTAGTTATAATGAGTCAAAGAAAAGATGGCTTGATGATTTGGACAGCCATAGTCAAGATTGGCACAATTTGCTAAGTAATAGGGGGAGGGAGGTTTGGATTGAGGGAAGACCTTTGCCTGGGGACGTCTTCTGAAAGTGGGGCATTCATTCTGTAAGCTGACAAAAAAAATGTTTATTTCATCTCTTACAAATTATAAGGAAGTATTTAATACGAAAATTAAAAGACGACGGAAAAGGTAATTTAAGAAAGTCTAAACGTTTATTTCATCATCGTTATCAGTTTGTAAACTGGGACGTGTGGTTATTGACCACTGATCTCAGGCCTCAACACATGATCAATATACCATGCACACCACGCTGACCCAATGCGAATTGGTGAGTCTTATCAACTGTTATTTTACGAACACTGAACTACTTTAGAACATCTGCACTGATGCACTACATCGTTAATTCATAAACACTTCACCACAATGTTAAACGATTATACCCAACTTTCGGCTCAACCACAAAACAATGCTGTGAAAAATGCCTCGGCACCATAGAGCCCGGGACTATGTTACTTAATCGGCATGACTCAGCTAATTACACGCCGGCGTGCGCGAGCGCCGCTCCACGTACGATTTAACACCTGTCAACGTCGCTCTGACAGACGGGCGGGCGCTGCGTGCGGCGTAAGCGGGCTAAGGCAGAAGCGGCGAGCGATGCGAGCGAGCATTCCTTTTATAAGGTCCGGCAGCCAGTGATAAGATAGTAGGGTAGAGAGGCACCAGTGTTCGAAACTTTAAGGGTGCGCCGTCCGTAAGTGACAAGTGTCATATCATATATTTTCTTTGAAATGTCTTCGTCCATATTTATTTGATGCCGCGCGGCCATACTAATTTTATATGGGGAATTTATTGTGTTAATTTTAAAAATAATAAATTATCACTTGATAAATCAAAAATGTGAGACGGACGATTTGTAGTTTAGCCATTGGTGATTGTTTAGACAAAATCAGAGATACAATAATTTTGATTAACTATAAGAAATCAACTAAACGCCGCCACTCGTTTTCATGAATTTTGCCCAACTTTAAATGATATTGTAGAAAAAACTATAGTGTGTTATGAATTTATGGATCGGATTAATTGTAAACACGTTCCCTTTGATACTAAATATATATTTTGTTTATGTAATACGATAGCATTTTCAATTATATCAACTTATCCGTGACTTGCCTTTTGGCATTTTTTGCTCTGCGCACCCTTAAACTCAGTGTTCGGCGTTATTTTTATCGGCAAAAAATAACATAGATCTTTGTTGAAATTTTACGGAATGACAGCTAGAAACCACGTGGTCTGTATTCAATTGTTCCTAAAGAACTACTCTACCTACCTCTTAGTGCAGCGAGAAATGAGCGAGCTTACAGATCCGGTAACCTATCCGGATATTAGGTAGTGGACTTTACGTGTCCACGGGGCAACTAGCATGAGACACTAGTCTTAAAAGTACCGGATGAAGAATGCGCTTCGGTGCGTCCTGATCTGGCGTTATGGCCTGACGCAGATGGTCCCTTGTGCTTGCGCATGTCTGACACCTACTTTATGACCTAACGGTTGGTGGGGGGTGTCAGTATACACTTTAAAGTCGTGTGTAGTGGGATGTTGCTAAAGACTAAAAATAGTAAGTGATCCCTATTTTTGACGAATAAAGGAAAAAAAATGTCGACCACAGGTCCTGTCAAACAATGGTGCTACTACCCTAGTTGAAGATTCTACCTTCGGCCTTATCATTACTATCCGTATTCATTCGATTATGTTTACGTTTACGAAAATTTGTATGGCAAAATTTTAACTCTTCTCGTATGTCGCCAGATGGCGCTGCTTCATTGCCATACTAATTCTCGTTTTCGTAAATGAGATCGAATGGCAAATGAAACTCACACTAGGCACCCAGGTGAGATGAAGGCTACATGCTTGCCCGTAATGATTAAATAAAGCCTTTTTGCAGCAGTGGATGGATACGAGTTGATTATGGCGATGATAAAGACTGCGTTTATTTTGTGATATATTTACGCACAACTTACTTTTACAAGTACTAAGAGGAGTTGGGTACATACATAAGTCGCTACGTTATACAACTTGGACCATACACTTTCGAGTCTGATATAAACGAAACTCTTATGAGTCGATCGAGTGAAGATAACGTTGTTTTTTGAGTAATTAGTACGGGCCTATCAAGTCTTTGTTGAAGCAATTTTGTACTTGTCAAAATTTAAATAATTATCTATTGGAGTGCATGCCTTAGTTTCGCCATTACTTAATAAGCGCCAGATAGTCTTTCTAGACATTGTCACTCATGATGATATTGTACAATAGAGACATTAATAAAAATTGGTTTAATTTTCTGTTTAAATGTTTTTATTGTTGATATGTATTCTTTTAAATGTAGGTATTGTTATTTGTTATTTATTTTGATTAGTTAACTGTTTTCTATTGTTTTCATGTCAATAGTTACTTTATTATTAAATTCCTTATTTTATGAGCCCTAAGTTGATTTAATTGTTTCTAGACTTTCGTCATTATATCAATTTATTATGCTAACTTGTAAAACAATTCAAAACAATACAGATTTCTGCTTGTATAAAAATAGAAAACTAGTATTCATCGATACGTAACTCGAATATTAATCGTATCAATCGTCATATAAATCGAGAGAACCGAAACAATGGGCCGCGACGATCGGTATTAATCGGTATCGGTATGGTCATCAGGCATAGACTAAAGGGTTCTTTATGTCGTCCTTAAGGGGAAGACGTTATCCTTACAAATATTATCTGCTAATGCTGGTGAGATAAAGTGGTAACAAAATAAATGTTATCAAAAATGGAACCTTGTTTACTTGACAATAAGAATTAAAAATAATTGGTTTTTACTAAACGGTAAGTTTTTTATTTGTAAACAGTCATTGAAAAGTTAGTACCTCATTTTAATATTACCTATATTTCAAAAATTACTTGAAACGAAATGATAACTATTTTAATCCCATCACAATAAGCCTAAAACTAAATACGGAAGCAATATTATATATATTTTTTTATATTTTTAAAAATAACTTCATATTAACACGCTTTGTACTCTAGCACCGACTATTCGTGACATGCAGTAGGGATAAGCGGTTATCGATACTAGTTGTACTCGATAAACGTGCATCGATAGATTAGATCGGTATCGCGGCTCCGGATTTAACGTATGGCCGCAGATATGGCTCCGCGAGATTATAACGACTAAAATATTGCTACTTACAACATCTAATAGATTTATCATTAAGCTATCTCGTCTGCTTAGTTATGTACTTACGAAGTTGAATATTTTATTTAACGGAAAACAGTAGTAAACCTTTTTTGACCTATATTGTAATAATTTTTTTTTTAATTTACCACGTTTGGGGGTTTCAAAAACAAAATTATGTTTAAATTAAAGAAACAGTAAATATTTATGACAATTATGACTAATATGACTTATTTTGGTTAGATTAAAAATAGTTGACGGTACCAAGCTTATTAATCGAAGGTAGCAAGTTACAAATTAATTTTGAGCAACACCTGAGTCTCTCTGTGACTATGTAGGATAAAATAAACATTTAAAAAAACACAGGATTAAGCATATTGTTTGAACATACCTAGCTGGTTGAAGAAGAGTAGCCTAATCTAATTGTATTTAAATCCAAAGACTTCAGATAACTGAAATAATTTTATACTTAGTCAAATTTCTGCATGTTCTGAATTGTTTTTTTCTTTTATTAACTATGATATAGTTCATAGAATATTGAGATAATTAGTTTTAGCTAATTTTGACTTTGAATAATAAAATTTTGTAAAACTATGATCAGTCATTAGACATTCATTAACTATTATAAAAACTTCGCTCTTAAAGACGTTGCCAAACTTATGGCATCTATCTTTACAGAGGAAGAAGAGTAAAAGGATGGGGTTGCACAAAAGATCCCGATGGTTCGAAGTGCTACTGCAAGAGGAAAACCTCAGCAGGCCCCACTAAGATAAGATTATAAAAACAAGAGAAAAAAACCACAAAAATATAGATAAAGCCCTACTTTTCATTATATTTACAACAAAGGCAATAAATGTCATCATCCTACAGATTAGACTCCTTCCTTCTCAGATTGCAGCGTCTAATTTGAAGTACAGTAAGCCAAATTAATAAATAAACCAAAACAAGAAGTGTATTAAAATAGTAAAAGTTATTAAGACAAGCAAGTGAGAGACACTAGTCTACTTAAAATTATGCTAGTGAAAGAAGATATTTTTTTTCTTGGTCTGCAGGAGTTCTAAGAATGTCAAAAAATGGCTCAGTATCCCCCAGTATCCTCAACTACTGATAAACAGGCATAGGTATTTACATATAATAACTCTTATTCTAACTTTTGAAACACAACGATGCCACTAACACTGTTGTTACCTATGATGACTAACTTACATTAGATGGTGGTGAGATAAGAAGCCCTACCACCACACCAACCACACCAATTAAGTACTTGTACCAAGTAAATATACGTATGTATCTAAGTAGGTACATACATATGTTAATACGTCTTTATGTACAACTGGGAATCAAATCGGATGTGGTGAAACCGCTAAACCATAAATGCCGTTAAATTCTTCAACTGATATCTTTTTCAGTTCCTGTTATGTAGGGAGACCACGGGACAAGTGAAACACAGAGCTGCTGTTTACGCACTCGACGATGGGGCGTCGGACCAGACAGTCCCGCATTACACCCATTACGGAACCGCCCCTTGAATGACCACAACCGCATCTGCAGCAAGTTGGGTTCACCACCATTAGTAAGATGGCGGTGTACCCAACCTGGTGACAAAGGTGACGGGAACTGTCATTGTATGCTTGTGTGTATACGGTGTACGTCTGTGTGTGTGACAGCGCTCCTTAGCAAATACACGCAGTGCGTAAACCAAGCAAACATGACAGTTCCCTTCACCTTTTTGGTTTCGCGACTGTACCTCCGTATGCGAACACAAGGGCGAGCGTACTGGCGTGCCACGATAAGGACGCCATTTGAATAATTACCAAACACTCGCGCAAGATGAATGTCTAAGAAATGCTAAGAGCTTTATTAATTTCGGTCGCCTCTTATTTATGTGACGTAGAGGTAATTAGTCGGTGCGGTGCGGTTTAGCGGTACCGAGCGATTTTGTAATCAGCGGCATCCGCGATGTTAATACTTTGTGCTATTTATGAGACTAATCATTTCGTCCTTAGGAACATAAGTGTTGTTTACAATGTTTTTTCTAATTCTAGAAACCTCCTATTAAGTACTACTTATAAACGATATAAGGTACAATACAAAATAGCGCTTTTTTTGAGAGTTTGCTGTTTGCTTATCGACATTGTAAGCGTCACCGGACTTTACTTTATTTAAAGTTTTCTTGACATATTTTTGAAAGAAACGAAAAAGCAAAAGACTAATTTTGGAGAATAATCGTCTACACAAATATAAAAGTAGACATTTAATGTATGTAAAATATTTAATTGATATTTATGTCGGAGAATAATAGTCTACGCAGATTTATCTATACACATATAATGACGTGTCCTGACTGACAGATTCATCATCGCCGAGCCGAAATCGGTGGAGCTAATGAGATAGAATTTGGACTGTAGGTTAATTGAATGAAGTAACCAGCCACTAAGAAAGGATTTTACGGAAATCGTACCATAAGGGGGTCAAATAGGGGGTGAAAATTTGTATGAAAGTCGGTCAGTTTTGAAGTAAAATACATGAAAATTGGTATTTGGCTTTTTGAAAAGAAATGAAAAATGACATGTCTCAGGAATTTTGTTTATTTTCCTTTACAGGAGTAACGAAGGGAAGAAGATTTTTTTGGTGAAATCGTTTTTTGAATATTATTCGAATATATTTTTTTTTTAATAAATAATTAATTGGATATATAGATTTTCAAGGTAGATCCACTACAGATGCTGGAGTTGTACTTCTTAAACACATTTTTGATGCTTGGGAGAGTAAACAGGATGCAATAACTATTTTCTGTGATCTCTCAAAGACATTTGTCAGTCACGAAACTTTAATTAAAAAACTAGAGCATTGTAGAGTCTCAAAAATATCGCTACACATCATTCAATCATACTTATCGGATAGAATCCAAAAAGTTGTGATTAACGGCGCTGAGTCTTCTGGAGCACCCATAACTATAGGCGTGCCCCAGGGGTCAATATTGGTACCATTTCTTTCTTATTTATATAAATGACCTTCCTTACTTGACTAAAGACCTCTGTGAGATAGTACTATTTGCAAATGATACCTCTCTTGTCTTTAAAGTCAAACAGGTGAAATAAGAGTGGAAAGTTTGTATGGAAATCTGTCATTCCTTAAATTTCGGTATTTGACCTGGTTGGAAATTATGAAGTGTTTTAGAATTTTTGGAAAATGATCCCTTAAGTAGGGCATGACAATTTGTACAAACGGACCAAAATTACTTATACTGAGTGATCTATTACGTTGTTTTGCGTTGGAAACTTTTTACTAGTTCTAGCTCACATGGATGGGCTTTTTATTGATAAAAAATGAAAATCTGAATGTTGTGAAATAACGTGACATATTACGAATAAACACAAGTCACAAGTAGCCCACGTTTGCAAAGCCGCGAACAAAAGCTAGTTAAGTATATAATAAGCAAGTAAATAAGCAAAACATTTATCTCTTTTACAAAAAATTACATATATGAAATAAAATATTTGGAACATAAAGTAATTGGAAATAGCTTAGTATGTGCTGACCTAAGAATAAGATCCCGGCAGCGCTGATTTAAACGTATGTAAAATATTAAATTATTAATTATTATTTATTAGACAATGTACCTGGGCAGGTACATAGTTTTTTTGTTACATTGTCTTATCACACGATTTTTTGTGTTACCGTTTACTAACTGCATGTACAACTCTAGATAGAGCAAAACAAATCAATAATTAAAATAATAAAATTGCAAACTAATTTAGCACACACGCATCTTTGTTGCTTGACACACCGCCCTGAAACGCAACGCATTAAAATTCATCCCACACTCCGCTAAGGGCCGGCCTAAACACCTAACGTTAGATCCGTCGATAACCATTAGGATCCCTTAATTTGTTCAGCAGCCCTTCACCTATCCCTTCCGTATCCCTTTACAGATCGTTAAACTAAGATTATGTTGCGACAGATATGGCCGACGACGTGTGCTCGGAATCCTCTTTGGGACAATACAATGTTTGCAAGTCAAACATTATAGTTGTAGGTAGGTACTTACATGATTTAGAACCTATCCAAATTATTGATTTCAAATAATACATTATGAATATAAACACATTACTTTCTTACATTACCTAGAGTATAACTTATAGTATGCAACTTTTAATAGCAAAGTATTATTAATCTACTTGTTTTGTTCATATTCTCCACTACAATCGAATTATTTTTTCGAGGTTTATTTTGGTTTAGCTTAGTAGTACTATTATCTCTTCTGTGCTTGAAGTTCGGAACCGCATAATGTGTTTCATTTCAACACGTAATAAGAAAACATAACATAATAAGAAAGTATAACACAGGTAATAAGAAACTTCCAATGACAAGATGCTACTTCTAGCCCGAACTATATCCCACCTTGTGTTTGTACTTCGTAATGTCGCTAAGCCCATTGCTATCCGCGGTGATATCCTAATGTTATTGTGGCCCTTAGCGCTGAGATTGAATATCGCGCCTGATTTGTGTGCGGAGTTGTTCACGGGTTTGCTTAATCTGAGTAGTACATAGTGTTTAATAACGACACGTAATAAGAAAACATAACACAATAAGAAATTATTACATAATAAGAAACTTTATTAACAAGAGATGCCACATCTAGCTCCAACTATCTCCTGCCTCGTGTTCGTACTTCGTAATGTCGCTAAGCCCCTCGCTATCAGCGACGATATCCTAATGTTATTGTGGCCCTTAGCGCTGAGATTGAATATCGCGCCTGATTTGTGTGCAGAGTTGTTCGCGGGTTTGCTTAACGGAGGTTTGGGACCTCTGCCTAATAGTGTCGGCATGTGTAAACAGGACCCCGTTACTGCTTTCTTGTGGAGAAACAAAAACATAAAGCTATACAATATCATTTGTTTTCAATTGTTATTTTGGTTTACAATTTGTTATTTGTAAAATATTTCTTTTGAAGGTATAGTGCAATATTATGTAAACATTGGAAAACAACGCTAATAACGTTTTGGTAGTGATAGGTCGTATGTCGATGCATGTCGCAATTTAATATTTTTATAACTATTTTTAAATGATAGTATACCTATTATGAGTGTGTATTTTTTATTCGATGATATTACGAAAAAAAAAAAATTTATAGCAAGAAGTTGGCAAATTTTTAATCAAGGCATAAAAGTATAGAGGTCACCTTTGTTTCAAATCATATTCCACTTTAGTTAACATTAGAATAACAGATATTGTATTTGAATAGTCCTAAGGTAGTTTAAGACCACGAAAACAGTAATTACATTACAAAGAATTTGCTACTAAATGCAAACATTACCCAATGATAACAAAATCAATAATCAACTCCATCTACATCAATTACAATCAATTGATGTCATAAACAATTAACCGGGAAACATGATTACAGTAGTAGGTAGTATCATTGCAGTATCATTCAAAGTAACATCCATTCATAACCCAAGCAGTTAACTCCACAAGTTCATACAATCTGTTTAGTATTCAGTGTACCTACTGTCATTACAACGAACGCTTAGGCACCGATTGAGGACGAACTCGACCTATACAAACAATAGCAGCTGACTTAAGCAACTATCAACCAATAACGTCTGACCCCTTCCCCCTATTAAAACTGAACAATCTTATTTCGCGGAGTTAACCCGTCAAAGGTCGCGGTAGTTTGGTCGCGTGTAATCTGCGCTGTAAGTGTCTAACGTACCATAATAATAATGTGTGTTAATGCGAGCCACCCCGGGGCGCCGTCATCGCATGCTGTTATCCATTTAATTCCATATATCTGATGCTTTGTCAGGGAGGGTGTCAATTGAACGTGTCGGGATGTGATCTTTTTAACTGATAATGGGGAAAAATTTACAAGATATCATTGGAGCTGGCTAGTAGGAAAAACAACATGTTTATACAGGATAAAGAGCTGTGTAATGGTGGAATATCAAGCGTTATAGAAAACCACTATTTTGTAATGATTTGAAGTTACTGTCGATTTAAATATATCAAAGTAACCGTTTTTAATCTTGTTGCACTATCGCATATACCTAAAGGAACAAAAACCGGTTCTATTATGCATATACTTACTATAAATGTTCAAATATTTTTTGACGCAAATTTTGTTGCGAACAAATTACAAAAACACAAATGTTGAAAAAATTTTTTTGCCTTTGGCTTTCAAAGTAAAAAGTGTTGAATAATTTCGGCGGGCTGGTTAGAACCACGATAGCTCAATTGGAAGAGCACCTGACCCGGAATGTCAGAAGGATGCAGGTTCAAATCCTGCTCGTGGAATTTTTTTCAACATTTGTGTTTTTGTAATATACCTACTACTTATTCAATTTTTTATGAAAAATAATGCGATCCTACATCACAAGTAATGTGTAATCTTATGTGACAGTACAAACACAATCGAGCAAACTACAAAAACAATAGCTAAACTGCTCTATTGAATCCGAATGCATATTGTCCAACTAATTGCAACTCTATACACAAATCAAAACGTAGGTAACAAAATTCCCCAAATAATCCTGTTTGCTACTAAAGGGCTACTATCAGAACGAGTCCCGAAAACCTGCGACAGGCGTCACCAACTATCCTCGCCGCTATTGTCTTGCCGGCGAAGTTCGGTACCTGATAAGGGGCACAATGGGCAGGTCCCAAGTTTGCGGCCTCAAAGCCTCGCTAGACATCGCCGAGATAAAGGGATTGAAAATGCGGAATTGCCGACGTTTTCTTGGTGCCTTTTGAGGCGACTGAATTGTCTGCTAACGTTTCGGACCGTTTGGAACGTGGTAAATAGTGTGAAACGGACGCGTCTATGAATGCTGCCCCACTGATAATCAGCTTACCCGCTTTTGCGTGGAAAGAGAATATTTTGTGTTAGCCAACAAAAGCTTTTGATGTAGTTCGTTATATTATAAATTAACAAACCATTTATTTTAATAGGATACGGTATGTCTAATGTGACTTTGTAACTGATGTTACTTCTGTAAGCGTTATCGTTAGTTATCAATTAATTTATGCCAATTTCGTAATAAAGTTTGTTGAAATATTTTACGTCTAACTCGAAATCTTTCACTACAACACTATAAAATTAAAAATATTGCTGTTCAAATTCAATTTGAACAGGGCAGGAGTCAGAACAAACCGAAACCACGAAACGTGTAATACGATGTGGCACGTAATTCAATTAATAGCGAGCACCCCTTGCCGGACAAAACCGGGCCGCGAAGCTATACCGTTATCAATTGAGTCTATTTGCATAACAACATACGCGCATGTAGAGAAAAAGGTCGGTATGGAGATTTCTTCTTAATTTTATTTTCTGGATTTATTAGAAGTGTTATCTGACACATAAGATCTTTTGTTTTTCTTTGAAGGAAGTTAAAATCTTGCATATCATCAGAGTGCCTACTGCAAGTTTTATTTACTATTAAAAATTTTCCAATCTCGATAATAGTTCATAAAATTCGCACTTATCAAGGCATGAAAGAGGTCACAAAGCTATTTGTTTTATTATTGTAACGCGAGTTACTTACTTATTGATATTTACGAGTAATTTTATATTTTATTCTGTATTATATCTATATTATTAATAAAGAGGTAGTAAGTTTGTGACTTTGTTTGTTTGTTTGTTTGTTTGTTTGTTTGTTTGCGGAAGGTAATCTCTGGAACTACTGGTCCAATTCCAAAAATTCTTTCACTGATAGAATACTACATTTCTTGCGGGCAACATAGTCTATTTTTTTAAATTTTATTTTAAAATCTCAAATCTACGCGGATGAAGTCGCGAGAAAAGTATTAGTATAATATAAACAAAAAGGTATTGGTTTTTTAAAAAATATTTTTTTTTACAGATTTTTAATGTATTATCTATTTACGACCTTTTTAAACAAAGCTATAGTTGGTTGGAGGGTTAAAGATTACACGAGCCGCGATAAATGCCATCTGTGGCCGTAACCCACCCACTGTACGTCGCATTGTGCGGTCGGAGAGACCCTTGACTGACACTGACTTCCATTATAGCGGGTGGAATTTAATCTCGCATTTTTTTTTCTAATTTATCATCTTTTTGACTTACTGCTAGTCCCTAATCATAAGAAATATTTATTTTGATATATTATGAGCACTTTTTTCAGCAGTGTACGTATATCCACTAAGATGATGATGATAATAAAAAAATGTTTAAAAAAAAACGAGCGAGCCTTAACAGTAGTCGCATATGATGTGTAACATTTGACATCTCACCTTAGTAATAAGCAATTTTAACATTATATTCTGAAAAAAATGGGTCAGGTCATTTTATAACATTTTATAGAAGACATTTGACATATCAAAATGACCTTTGGTAGTCAATGACACAATATGTCACATATAATAATAATATGTCATGTTCATAATATCGATTTTAAATTTACAAAATAGCGCGCGCCTGCGCGCTTCCCCGACTTCCTGTTACACTGTTACATACTTCCGTCCCATTTCATGAAATCACTCACACAAATTGCTTATATAGAAAGCGAGCGGAAACATGTTACACATCAAAAATCTCAAAACATCATCAGCTTTTTACTAGGTACAGCTAACTGCAGAGCTAATGAACTAGCGCATGAGTAGATTGGGCCATGATCCACCACACTAGCCTTGATATGGGTGGGTTTTAACTTCTGGTAGAGGCCAAAGGTTTAACGTGCCTTTCCAGAGCACGGATGAGCTGGACATATTTTAATTGGACATCCATTTACCATTGACACTGCGAAAGTTGCTTAACTTGCAAGATCACAACCCGAATGCGCAAGCTATTACGCCATCTAGCTTAACGACAAGTATTTCACTGCAAATAATATTTTTTTTTAAACACATACATACATACTCGCCCGGCGTAACACCACCCTCTCACAGAATATCGGCGTGAAACAATGGCACTCGTTGCTGTTGTGTTTCGTCCGGTGAGTGAAAGTACCGGAGGCCCATCTCTTACACCCCCCCCCCCCCTCTCTATTCTACTCTCTCCTCAAGATCCAACTCCTTCCTCAAGGCCGGCAACGCATCTTCGATTTCTTTGATTTTGCGGATGTCCATGGGCGGCGGTGATTACTTTCCATCAGGTGACTGGACCCGCGTGGTGGTTTATGGCCCGTTCTCCCTATCCATCCACAGGGAAGGCTCATGCCCCATCAGTGGGGACATAAAATGAGCTGATGATGATGATATATACATAACTCGTAACTATTACCACCATACCGTAAGTATAATGAAATAAAGCTCCTTACGATTTGAATAAGTGCATTCGTTTCGGATGCGTTACTCATTTTGAAAATGCATAAAGTACTATAGACCTCACATCAAGCTTGACAATTCGTACTTCAAATCAACTTTATTCCCCAACATTAAGAGTTATATTTGTACATCTTGTATAGTTATAAGCGTACTCTTTTTTGTACTGTTGGCTGTCAAGCCGTCTTAAGCTTAATGCGATCGACCGGAAAACAATGGACAATAAAATATTCAATATATTTTACTTTACGCTCACTGCGCCAAGTCAAATTGGATTAAATTTATTGCTTCTTATAATAACAACAAATAATATCAATGTAAAATCGTTCGAGTGTGGATATTAATATTATTGTGCCAACACTGACATACATTTCCTGGACGCAGAAATTGTGTGGTTGCTTTAAATTAGTTTAAGTGTAAAGTATAACATAAAATAGTTTATTATTTAAATAGTTAAAGGTACTATTATTTGAATTTAGAAACGCATATTATGCCTTTAGAGATTTGAAAAAAAATCAGAGAGATATCATGTCGTGTTTCGTTAAGCAGTACTTAGATACAAATTGCACTTTACAATTTATATATTTATTTTGTATCATCACTGCGCAGATTTACTGGCATTTATGGTAATAGGTACCTAAAAGGCTAAGGAAGTGTAACAATTAATATAAAGAACTATATTGAATAAAATATATTTTTTATTTAGATTTTATATAAACGTTGGATAATGAAACTGTACGGAGCGTTATTTTATAAAAAAAAGCTTTTCCACACTATTCCATTGCGAGTTGGTTTATAAGTACTAAAAAAAATACCATAATTTTTTATAATAAATGTTTTAAATTAACTTTATAGTCACTAATATATCTTAATATAATCAAAATGGTTGCCATATAGCGCTACATCTAATATTGATCACATCACAACATTTAGGTCATTAGTCGCGACCTATAACGAAGATCATTAATTGTCCCGCACAAGCGTTCAACCCGTAACGGTACACCAGTGCGGAGCTCGCGAACACACCACCGCGATCCGGGCGACCAATTAATATCGACTTCACGACCCATTTATCCTTATAATGAGCAAATGGTATCTGTGTAAAACATGACTGAACCCTTGTATATATATTTAAATAAATAAATATCCCGAGTGTTTTGATGTCAGATTTACATTCTTCTTGCTAAGTTATTAAGCAGGTTTACTTGGTGTCCGAGTTTTTCGAGACATACTGTGTGATAAGTGCGAGTTTTCTCTACTATTTGTTCGAGTTAAAATACACTACTATTTATATGAGATTGAAGTAGCGCCATGTAGTGACAGGTTAGTTGCACTTTCTCACTAGACACTGCTTCAAACCCATACAAATTGTAAAATGCGATCCTTGCAAAAAACACTGACCTTTAATTGCTTTGTGATTAAAACATTACGAGATAAAGAGAGTGATTAACAAAGCTATTTTGTGAGGTTCGACAAGCAAATTAACCTATTATTGTCTATAGATGTTGTAAGATGACTTTCGCTAATACGCTGATCGAGCTTGCTTCAATTCTATGCAAATCATGGTGATCATTCACTCTTTACATTATTATTGTGTGTAGTGATATTAACTTGGATTTAAGGGTAACGACTGGACCTGGTAGTGGGACTTTTCTAGACTGAATAAAATAATAAAACTCAATGGTTTTAACAGCTGGAATTTTTACTTGAATTGAGGAGTGAAAGATTAATTTAACATTGTTAGTTTCATGTCAACAAGACGGACTAAAAAGTAAACTTAAATATATTAAAAAAATGGATTTCTACAAGAAAGTCATAATAAAACATTGTTAATCAGCAGACTTGTTTGGATAATATTTAAAATGCTTCATAAAACATTATCTTTATTTTTCTAGAGAACAGAAATTAAGTAGAGCACTTATGTGCTTGTTGTTGGTTTTGTTGATAGAACAAAAACACTGGAGACTTTTGGGTACGAATTAAAATTATCTTAGCGAGCACGGTCCCTTCCGATAGCAGTAGGAAGCACGTGTTGCTAACCCTACCCTTTTTCGTCACAAGCCATCAGATAAACAGACAAACGGACGAGCTCAATACCTAGTACTAACTCCCACAACCCTTACTTATCGCGCTGATTAATATTACCATACATCAACATTTTAGGGTTAACAGCCGTTGCGATTAATTTTAAACACTATTTTTTGAAACGGAGACTTGAGTTTCATTTGTTTAGAAATTGAGTTGTAACATTTCGAATTTGGAATGTATAAAGCCGATTATTTTTTGTGCGCACAGCAAAGGAAATTATGTTGTCGGCGTTATAGGATAAAAAGTGTTTTTCATTGTCCGTGCCCGTTCGGATTTTGCACGCGATGATTCCGATATTTGTTCATTTGACACGCGCGGTGACGAGGGTGCCCGCGTTTCCAATCGGTGGGTTTTCAATTTTTGCGATATTTTGTTGTTTTTTTTTCTCTCTCCTGACTCGCTCTTAATATTATGCAACAAGACGGTGACCCGGGATTGGGCACGCATCTGTTTCCCGTTTATTGCTATTCCTCGGTGTCGCCCTTGTCATGGGATGTTAATTTTTTATTGTGTTGTCTGAACCGTGGGTGGATATTGGTTATTGTAACAGATGTTTGGAACTATTAGCAACTGATTATTGGTGGAGACATTGGCACAAAATTAATTAAACAAATTATATACAATTACAAGAAAATAACATTATTAAAACATTCTAAGCAAAATTACTTCCCTTGAAATATATTTACAACTTTAAAAAAAGCGACTACCTCAGTTGGCATTCGATCTCACGATCTTTTTGCAATCTTGGTGTAAATTAAACTTTCCACTTAAGTTACTTTAACATTGTTTTCTCTATTGAACCATTCAAGTACTTCCTGCTTACGCCAAAAGCCAGCGTTGTTCAAAAAATACACAATGTTGCAAACCCTATTTTTTACCACTACCACTTTCCATTAACTCGAACTAACGGTTCAAAGATTCAATTACTAAACAAATGCAAGTCTGGGCCTGTGTCTGAGCGGAGGCATCGCGGAGCCGACATTTCAATTGCCGCTAAACTCCTAGTCATAGCAGCTCAATACATCTTGACCGCAAAACAAAACACAACCACGACCCTTCCACCTAACTACTGTATGCACTACGCTTTTTGTTCTCCGGTAGAGTATGAAATTTCGTTTTAACGCGTCATTGGTCACGAATCATTTGTAAAGCGTCGATATGGAAAAATTCGTGAATTTCACGAACAGTTTTAACAGAATTTGCAAGTAATTCGACCACAATGGGTGGGTGATTGGTTCGGCCGAAGGCACGAGGAAGGTTTTCGTCCAACAATGAGTCAAATTGGGCACAGAACTTTAAAGATTGTGAATCAAAATGTGATTTGTCATGAGAGTGGTTGTAAAGAATTTTAAACTATTTAGATGGGTATGTAGGTAACACGTGGTTTTAAATACAATAAGCGAAATAAATTTGCCTGGTACAACAGTAATCTTTGTGCAATGTATATTTTTACAAATACCTACTTAATGTAATAATATATCTCTGTAAAAAAAATCTAAAAAAACATACGGGTCCTTATACGTCTAATTTACGCATTTTAATGTTATATGTCTAAAATAATGTGTCAAATTAATGCAAGTTTATATCCGTATAAAATATGCCATTGCAAATGAGTAGAGTTTGTGCTAAAACCATTTTTTTATAAAAATACCTGTAGGTATATTGCTACAGAGAAATGCCTGGTTTTCATCTCACTTGATGGTAAGTGACGATAAGGTCGAGGTTTAAAGCGTAATTATCCCAGAATCTACACTAAGGAACAGATAGACTCAGATAAGATGGTGGTAGCTAACCGGGGGATTTAAAACAAGACATAAATACTACGTTGGGAAACCTGGGACTACGGTGGGAGGCAGGTGGTCTTACCGCTATACCAGAGAGGCGGTAACAATCTATGATAAAACTATAAAGCCATTCGTGACTAATTTAAATGTGACTCTGGTGAAGAAATTAAAATTTAAATGTAGGAATTGTCCTTCCTTATACAGGATTTATATAAAATGAAGGTCCGCATAACACGGCGATGCGGAGTATGCTGTGTCAGACGGCTTAGTATAATTCATAAGAGCTCAGCGGGTTTTTTGAGGAATCTTTATTTTAGTTTAATTCAAAAATTTATAAATTTAACGCAATTATTAATTGCGAATAAATTAAAGGAGTGTTAAATTTTTTTTCTACTATTTACTTATGTCCTAGAAAAGTTTGTTGAGCCGTGTAAATTGTTAAATTGAAAATAAAATAATTAATAAGCTATGCTAGTAGACATTTATTTTATAATAACTTAAGAACTCGTTTGCGTAAATACCAGACACAATAGAATTTTAATTGTTATTGGCCGGTCGCTCGACACCTTAGAGCAAGCTCGACACACAAGGGGTTAATAAAATTTAATTATTATTTGTTCTTAAGTGAAAGCTAAGTAAGCACTTATCTTTAACTTAGTTTTTTTTCTATGAATAACGCTGGCAGTTGAAACAACTGGTGAATGCCTGCTGTTACCGCTAATTATTATATGTGTTGTTTTAGTAAATGAAAGCAACTATCGCATTGGATTAGTCTGTAAGGATAGTTGTGTATTGAAATATAATAAATGAATAAATAAATAAGAATTAAATATCATTTTTGTCCTTTCATTTGTAATAAGATCACATCACTTTCGAGACTAAATAATTTTCTATGAATAACAATTTTGTAAGCAAAATTCCGAATTTTTCTAAGAAATATTTAGTAGGCGCAAAGCCGATCGCTTGCGCCCGCGCTCATACCCGGGGATGCCTCGCGAAGCGGCGTCCGACACTTTTTCAGAATCGTGACTCGTCCGCCGCCCGCCATCACGAGCTCTATACCGTTATACTCGCACACTACTCGCGCCTACATAACGCCATACGAGCGAGCGAGACAGCATTACCACCTCAGGAGCGTCCCCAAAAGAGCCTGGAGGAACATGCTCGGGGTACAATCCTTTTTGCTTTTGACGTACAAACTCGAAGCTGCATGTTATTGTTACTATTTATTTATTATCACAACAATAATTTTACACCGGTTAGGCAGCGGGAGTTGGTATTTGGTGGTACATTTTAATTGGTTAATATTAAGAATAAATGTGAGGAGCTCGATGGCGCAGTGGTTAACGCGCCCGGTCTGCGATTGCTGTGGATAGCAACTTTCGCAAAGGCCGGCCATCGGATGGGTGACCAAAATTTTTCTATCTCGAGCTCCTCCGTGCTTCGGAAGGCACGTAAAGCCGTTGGTCCCGGCTGCATTAGCAGTCGTTAACATCCATGAATACGCACTGGGCCCGCGTGGTGGTTTATGACCCGTTCTCCCTATCGATCCATAGGGAAGGCTCGTGCCCCAGCAGTGGGGACATTAAATGAGCTGATGATGAAGAATAAATGTTGTCAAAATAATTTATATGAGTTAAGTGTCACGATTCTGTCAATCGTACGAGCTAGTGTATTTAAGATATTTTTTTAGAGGAACTCTTGAATAAGTTTACATGGTAGTAGAATTATGCTTAGAATCCGATTTGATGGCTACCTAGGACTAGATCCAGTAAAGTAACATAAAAATAAGACGACACACCTCAGACTTCGCGATCGCATGGACCTTATAAAAGTTTCAAATTAACGACGCAGAATTCTAATTGAACTTGCAACAGCCTTTATTTCTTTATTTACTTATTTATGAAGTAGCTGACCCGGCGGACTTCGTACCGCATTTCTGTTTTTTTTTTAATAAAGCCTATGTTACTCAGCGCTAATGTAGCATTCTAATGGTGAAAGAATTTTGTAAATCGGTCCAGTAGTTTTTGAGTTTATTCGTTGCAAACATACATACAAAAATACAAAGCTTTCTTCTTTATAATGTTAGTATAGATTCCGATATGACTTAACTACCATTCAAATCAAAGAGTTTTGTCAATTTTAATAAAACCTTCCTATGATCACAGTATCGCCGAATGTCCAAGTGTAAGGATATAACTAGCCGGTACCCTCAGTACGCTTTACACGCTAGAGTGACAACACGCCAAGAGTTGTAGAGACAAACGGTCCCCACCGTTATCTGTCCACATAATTCGCGCTGACAAGTCGCGGTCGCTACATGGAAACTGGGGCCTTACCACGAGCTCCATACTACTCTCGGTTATTTTAGCGGTATTTTTGTGGTTGTGGCATCGAGTAGTGTGGTATATCAACCGATGCGATCCGAACCCCTCGGAGAATCTAGTAGGAAACGAGTTCACGCTTGCGTGACGTCATTCCCTTTAAATAAAAATCACACGGCTTGAGGAACCCTTTAGGTTTCTCACCACTCCAAAAAGAAGAGAAGGCCGGACAACCAGCCAACTCTCTCCATAAAGAGGCGTGTCTAGCGGCATCTATACACGTGTCTCGTTTTTACAACTGCTATAACGTTACAGTAATACTGTTTAGGAGTGCATGGTTAGACCCCTGGGAACTGCGTTGCGACGACAGATTTCCCGTACGCAAGACGTACAACTTTTGTTCATCTTTATGAATGGGTATTGGTTGGCTTTGCAGAATTTCAATTGCTGCGATCCAATCTGTTATGTCAAGATTATTAGAGTTATAATATATCTATTATGTCAGCAAGAGTATTAGTAAAGGAAGCAGGCGATATCTTACATAATTCATAAAAACACACAACAAATGCGAAAGTTATTTACGAAACAAAATAATGTAATGATTTTGTATTATTTTGAATTTTGTATTAAAAATACTATAAATAAAATAATAAATATAATTGTTTATGTCGGAAATAATAGAAGTAATAAATTATTTCCTTAAGTTCAAGACAAATAACTGGTGACAATGGACTAATTCGCCTCTTCTCTTGACGCATCTCTCTTGTACCTACCACAACAGCAAGTTTGCAAGCACGTCATCATAGGATACCGGACTTGGTCGATGAATAAATGTTAACTTATATTATTAATGCAAAAGTGTTTGTTTGTTTGTCTAACACATCATTTGGAGAAACGCGCCTCGCCGCAATGACAGTATCTTTTGTGTACATAGTAAGTCTCGGAAACTACTTGATAAGCATTTTAAAACAAATAAATTGAAAAATTATAAAATATAAAAAATACGTATAAGCATACAAATTCCAAACTAGTGTTACGTTTAGTAGTTTAGTTTCACTAAATTTTAGTTTATTACTATTGGCCTGTAGACTTAAATTGAGTCAATGTTTTGACTTTGAATTTGATACGAAATTACAATTCGACGTCTAAAGGGAACAAAAAGTCCAATTTGTGAAAACAGAATATGTGACTGTTTGTATTTAAACGATAGCGTCACAGCCGGAACCTAGTAATTAATAAACGGAACTACAATCACAAGTACGTCATATTGATGACTTCTCTGTATGTGTGATGGAATGGGCTTTAACCAGTTTTAATTAAACCATGAAGCTTTGTGCATATCATTATCTTCGTATGATCTCACGAATAGTCATTGATGGTTATATTACACGTGTCACCGGTTCTTATATATATCATTGTGGTTTAATACAGGTGGCCAATTAGGTTTTCTGTTTAATTTTTGGTGTCCGTTAGAGATAACTAACAAATAGTGTCAAAGTATCTTAGCATCAATTCTTACGCAATGAATGCGTCTGTCCAATCCAAGCCGTAAAAATTTAGGGTGTCCAAAATATTCAAACTTTGGTAAGAAAATTTTGGCAATAATAAAAAAAACTATTTGAATAATAAGGAGGTGGACAGTAAAGAGAACTTTTTGCTATTACGCATCTAAGATCAGTAGTTTTATTGGATCATTTATCAAGAAGGTCCTAGTCGGTTTAAAGAATTAACAAACATTCGGTAGTTTAACATAAATATTTATAATATACAGGTCAAAGCCCAATCAATTACAGAAATATAAAATACATTTGACAATAATTACAATCTTCTCCGGTTTAATGTAGCTTAAGTAATTAATTGGTTTACCTACTTAGTGTTAGGTTTTATTTTATAAAATTTTAAAATTATCATGAGAAATGATAATTTAAACCTTAATATGTAATTTAAACGTTTAATTTACATACTGATTTGGCTCAACGTTTGAAAACATTTCGGGTCCGTGGCGGATTTCGTCGGATTACGGAAAACTAAAACAATGTCACCTTTAAAGGTTTTTTAAAATACTCAAATTTACAAAAAGTTAAAAAAAAGAAATTGTCCCCAAATTTAAGCTTCAAACTGGTCACCCCACTATGACTAAGCAAATCGTAATAATGCACACATCTGACCGCGGCCATAGACAAGCCATTGTGCCGGCTCTTACCGATTGTGCAACCTTCAGCGTTTGTGTGAGAACTTCTCAATGCGCCTCATATTCTAAGCGTGCTTACTTACTTTTGTTTCATAATAGTTTTAAACAAACGATGCACTTCATACTTTCGTCAAAAGGGTTTATTTTTATACCTCAAAGGTGCTCTTGACATTCATCTCTGAAGGTAAGCGACGCTTGGGGTTTTAAAGCTAGACTGAACTTTAGACTACTGTGACACTGTGGCACTGATTAACAAGAATCGATATATTTTTGGAGCTTTTCTTTCTACCATGCAAGCGTATCTCCGTCCCCACGACATTCTTCGAGGCATTCAAACAAGTCTACGATTTTCTAATCTTGTGATGAAATTATGCGATGTGACACTTCTCTTTTATTAGCTAGTAGGAATGCGCGGTGTTGCCTGCATTTCGAGATCACGATTCACCATTGCAGTTTGTCCGAACGACATATCGCTCGCTATAGAGTCGCTCTCTGGTTTTTCGCTTAAACGCCCTGCAATATCTAATAAAGCCCCAGAAACCCCCATAAACCCCAGAGGGTTACCTAATAGATTCCTTCTAATTTAGGGTAGTGAAACCTCGTGAACGACTCCTCAGAGCTCTTGGGATCCCGCTCAAGGGGTAAATGGGTGCTCTAGGTTTTTGGTGGGTCGGCCATAACTCACACTTCTACATTTTGATTAACCGGGTCTAACATCACCACCACATGCTTGTCTTGTCTCCGGTCCGAGCCCCTCGGAGAATCTAGTAGGGCACGGGGACACGCACTAGTGCGCGATGCCGTTACCTCTAGGAAACCTCCGAAGGTTTCACACGGCTTGAGGAACTTTTTAAATTTCTCGCGGCCCCCAAAAAAGCCCGGTAAAGCTGAAAATGCTATTTGAGGCAAACAGCAAACTCTCTCAAAAAAAACAATGTCTTGTCTGTCACCAATCAGCAGGTCTAACACGAACTGGTCGGACTATAAGCCAACAACTTATTGATATCCGTTTTAACCGAGTATCTATTGGAGAAATGACGTTGTCACGTTTTTAATGAAGAATATTATCATGACATGGTACAGTCAGCTATGTGTTTACAACGCTTCAGTCGGTGAGAGATTATTGTCATTAGTCAATGTTCAGACGCGGACCACACAGTTTTTTGTACGTCTAATATACTTGTACATAAGAAAGTTATTTATGTATTTGCTCAATCGATCAGTGGTTCCATTTTATGTTTTTTTGGTATGTTTAGTGCACTTTTGTTTGATTTGTTTATTAGCTTAACGTTTTATTACTTATATACAATAAAATTCGAACAATTATAATAGTCGGAGAATATACTTATATACTTAGGTAGGGGGATTACGAAGAATATTAAACTTTTTAGTGGAATCCGGAACTTCTCTTTTTCTGCTAACGAGGTTTGTATTCGACATTAACACATATATTTATTATTTATAGATTTGTAGTAGGATTTATTTTAATATATCTGAGTAATTCTAGTGTTTGTATTATTTCAATGAAAGCTGCTTTCACAAAATCAGCTGCTGATTTTGTTACTCTGAGTGTATTACCTACTTAGTAGTAGGTACTTTTTAAATCAAATGCCGCTCTCAAAAAAGTATTCATCCATAACATCGTTTTGTTTTTACTGAGTAGTTGATTTACACTACCGAAATATTGTTTAGCGATAAACTAGTAACTTAAGTACAAAATAAGTAAAATATTATTCATACCTAAGTCACCTATAAACACATCCTCACCTATAAACGCATTACCAAATCAATCTAGGATAATCTACGCTCGTAAACTTATCCGCACTATTGTACGTCGGTCCAGAGAAAGTTGGGGCTTATTGCCAATGCATATTCATTCTAGCTCCAGGCAAACGGACGACCATTTAATACAGACCCCTGCCTTTCCACACAAAACCCCCAACTATACGAAGGTGGGCGAAGAAGGGGGAGGCGTGGAAGACCATGTTGCGATGGCCGTTAAGTCGCTGGTGGATGTACGGCGGCTACTTTTATATTCTGTTTAGTAACCAGCGACACTGTTGTGTTAGACGTTTTGCTTATTCGCTGCAAAATTATGATGGTGGCAATTTTTTAAGTGTGAATAATAAAAGCAGTCTGTTCAGTTCAGAGCGTTGCAAACGGTGTTAACAAAAACAAATTGAATCATAATAAATACTTTTTTTTTTAAATTTAAAATGACAAGCTGTTCCCTTTACCTAAGATCTGGGGGGTTAGTATCTAATTCCATCCTCTATCACAATACCTTTCAAAGGTATTTGCGGTTTTCATTTTGCATAGACGATTGCAAATAAATTTCAAATTGACGATCTCGTTCATTCAACATCAATGAAAAACGCGTCGCGATCGCTATCACTGACAATTAGTTTGAAGTTCTTGAATAGCATTCAAATGCCGAATTGAAAGGTATTAGAGTTAGACAATAAGCCCCCTGAAAAATCATATAAGGCGAAGGGTAAGGCACACTAGCGCCACCAATTGATAATTTGACAATTACTAACGGACTGGATCTTTTTTTAAACATTGCGTACCGTCCGACAACAGGAAAGCAACCATAGTATTTACTTATTTAATAATTGTTCACTACTTTTTGTTGCGTGGTTTATTCACAAAACGGGGTATCGCATTTATTCAAAAACAATGGCCACTTTTGGTGTTAGCGAATGAATACAAAAACAAACCTAAAAGTAGTGCACAATTATTAAATAATAGATGTTTGCCTAGTGTCGGAAGGTCCACAATGTTTGAAAAAAAATCCAGTTTAGCAGTTATCAAATTAAATTCATTAGCGGCGCTAGTGTGCCTTACAATTCGCCTTAATTGAAAAATTCTGTCCGTAAATAATAAGATACATGCTATGCAACTCCTTTTAATCTCGATGGCTTCTGTTTAGTGTCTTTGTAACGTAATGAGTACTTAAACCTTTTTGCTAATCAACTTTTTACTATACTCCATGCCATTATGCAATATTGCTGCATAAATATTAAAAAGTTTCATTATGAAAAGGTCCCTTTACAACCGTTCGAGAGGCGCTATGTGTCATGGCATGACGCAGCTTCAATCACAGCACCGGTCTAGCAAGTTTGCGCATTCACGTTTACTGCCTAGACGTCCAGACACACGGAACAACTTATACTGCGGCGCTAACTACCCCATAAATTAAATACATCCTCCATTAAAATTATTGTTTTGTACCATAAACTGGGATCAGATTGGTAGCTTTATGCTTTATGTTTGTGTTTGGTAATGTACTTTAAAGTTTGATTTTTTTAAGTTTCTTTAAAATAACAATAAGCTATGAAATAGTAATAGTAATAGAGTTTTAATTTTTTTCAAAATAAACAAGTTATTATTTTTTGTAAATTGAAGTTCCTTTTCATTTGTGAAAACACAGATTTATTATCAAAGTTACTGCTAAACTACCTGTATTTACAATTATCTTGCTTAATTTTAATTTTCAACCAATTTTCATCATTGAACATCTTAGAAAGCGAAATTTTAAATTATTGTTATATCTTAAAAAGCGTAATTAATGCATAATAGTCTTATTATTTTATGGCTCTTTTTATGGTTTCATAGTTTTAGTCATGTTGTTATTTATTCACTAAATCTGTATTTTTTTAATAAATGGGTAACAGTTTTGGCTCTACAGCCCAGCCCTATGCTGGAAAAAAGCATCATTTTTTTTCAGTTCGACGATAGCTTTTTTTACGTTAAATATTTTTTTTTAAATATAATATCCAGCTCCAATGCGCAGCTCCACACTCTCAGTGGCTAGCCGCAGGGAAAGTGTCGCGGACGCATCGGAAGTCGCCGTCTGTTACCAGATTATCGAGGCACTGACGAGTTCCGTGCGAGGCCCTGACATCTACCTGGCAAGTTGCGAGCGAGACCGACATTGTGCGAACTGTATAGACACTAGACACTACGGTAGACAGTGAGCTTTTGTGGCCAGTAAGTTTAACACTAGATTGTTAGTGTCGCATGTTTTACTTTAGTGTTTACTAGAGGTATTGTGTAACGTGTTCTTCTTTTTTAGCCTAGCTAGAGTCATCCATCACCCATTGTTGAGTGCTCGTCATATTTATCGTTCTTGGGATTTCAGTGTCCTGGTTTTACCGCCAATTTGGTGTATTACTAAGTTGTTTGTTGTGTTTGTAATTAAAGAAGGTAGTATCTCGTTTAAAACAATTTTTATAATGACCATGATAGTGATACCCATACCTATTTAGGCTTCTGGCAGTCAACTTTTTGGTGCCTTTCTGTTTGTTTATGTACAATAATTGTACGGATGGTTGTACAATGCGAAAAAATAACGTGAAGTGATTTTCATTGCCAGCTGTTATAGAAACACTGTTACTTGGGCCTTTTCAAAGCTGGAGTGCAGTCTCATTCTAGGTAAGCATGCTCCACCATAGTCCACCATATTCATTTAACATGAGATTTTGGTCAAAATGCTTGCCTTATTTAATAGATCACTTTTAGTGACCACTAAACTTTAAAGTGATAAAGAATTGAATTCATTTTGGTGACTAATCTTCTACTAGTATTTTAGGAATAAAGCTAATTAATTTTAACGTTGTTATTTGGTAGGCAACTTTATGGGGATCGTATTTTATCTTGGAATCCAATTGATATACTATACAGGGTCATTTTTTTATCACCGTCCAAACCTTCTGAGATGAATCCCGTGATACAAACGAACAACTCTTACTATTCGACCAACTCCCTAACTCGAAAATAATATTCAGCTGTTCCATACAAAACATCAATATTCATTCGACCAAAATGTATGGAACAGCTCAAAATTCAAAATTATTTTTTATTTTTTTATTTCACAAGTACCTATGCCATCGGTTCGTAAGTCTACTCTGGGCGGGAGGGAGATTTTGTAATGAGAAGAACCGGCAAGAAACTCAGCATGTGTCCAGCTCTTTTCTCCCTTACAGCGTCAAAAATATTGGAAAATGCCCTATCATAGCAGGACACTTTCCATTACAAATAAACACAAAAAATATAGAAGACAACCACAACATGTAAAAAAAAAACAAAAAATTATAAGTTAACTTTACATCAGCTGAATTTTATTTTCGAGTTAGGGAGTTGGTCTAATAGTAAGAGTTGTTCGTTTGTATCACGGGAGACATCTCAGAAGGTTTCGACGGTGATAAAAAGTCAACCTGTATAGGGTAGAGTGGCACCATCAGTGCTCGACAGGAACCAGTGATCATATTTTTTTCCTTTATCATTTAAAAAAGGGATCTGCAACTGATTTTAGTCTCTAGCTTCTATGAAATACGGACCACCTGCTTCCTAGCTGAGCTGACATCCCGGACACTGGTGCCATCGCCCTAGTCTAGTTTAGTTAACCAATAACATTTTAACAAGATATAAATTGAAATGAAACAACTTTTACGGATCTACTCGCGTTTATTTTACAAATTACTTTTTAATGTTTATCCTGACGTTTCGAACCCTTTGACCTCCCTCCCTTCCTTTCTCCCTGTGACCACGGACCCTGCAAAGGGTCCGAAACGTCAGGATAAACATTAAAAAATAATGTGTAAAATAAACGCGAGTAGATCCGTAAAAGTTGTTTCATTTCAATGTGTAGTGTTCGCGTAAACTTTAGAAAACAATAAGATATAAATTATTCGAGGGATAATTCTAATATTTTATGAAAGTTTTATAGTTTTTGGTTAGTGTACTTACTCCTTTATATGTATGTTTGTGTGTGGGTGTCTATGTGCATGCAATGTTAATTAGAAAAAATCAACAGGGTCTCTCGGACGTACTTACGTAGGTAGGTAGGTAGTAGATACCTAAATAGTTAAAACAACCAATAATATTCAACATTAATACCGATATGAAGATTACGAACAATTTACTGAATCGTAAAATTTGTTCGATCATAAAAGTCTTAGTCAAATCGAGTGAAATGCGTGCGATCGATACTCCATTACTACTTTATGGAAAATGAAAGTAAATTATCAACTAGTATTATGCAATGTTTTATCGATAGCGGTACTTAGAATCTAATAGCGAATTAACGCTCAAATTATAGCGTATATATACTATTAAAGTAATAAACAATAAAATTTATGTAAGCATTAAATAAAGGGTAACTTTCAAGAAATCTTAAATGAAACAAGTTAGTTAAGTTAAAATAAATTACGCGCGTGTATTAAAGAGATATTAGTTGACACAATAAATCAAATAACTTAATTATTTTAATGTCGCTTAACGCGTGTGTTAAGTGAATAAAAAAGTACTACGAGCACTACGAGTATTTACATCTACTACCTAGTTTTTAAATAGTTATAATATATTATATATTATTTACATTATCACAACCGATCCGCGGGAAACCTAAATTTCGAGAACAATAAGTCGCAGACTCCCCATCGGTCCGACCGCTTCCGAGGAGCGAGAGTTATTATCCCCATACACAAACAATCTAACTTTATTCTTAGTCGACGGTTTAATACGCGGAGGAATGTCCCGAGCCAAGCGTACCTTGCACCACAAGATCAGTCCAAAGAACACGCCACTCGGCGTCAACCACCTTGCTCAGACTTGTGGATCTTCGCATTACTACCATCCCAAAATTTGAAAGGAGATGATGTACTGGCCTCATGCATTCGGGGACTACTCGTGTAGTTGGGAGCTAATCGAGATGGAGTCGATAGGAAACTACCGTACGACAGCGAGGAGTTGACGCCCAGTGACGTGTCCAAAGTAGAGTAGTACCCAGAAGAAGCCGCAGAGGGTGGGGGCGCGGGCGCCGGCTGCGCGCGCGTCGCCTCGGCGTACACATCTAAATGCGTTCGCACCAAAGTCAACAACTCCCCATAGTTGGTGACAGCCGCGCCCGCGCCAGCCACTCTGTAAAGCAACAACCGCGCCTCCCCAAAAAGACTGTCTAAAATTTTACCTGTCGTGAAGAGGACGATGGCCTTCAGACAGGAGTACTCCGCTGAGTCGACGTGGAGCGCTTTCAGCTTCTCCACTTGCTCTTGGAAGATCCTAATGTGGTCCATAAAAGCGACCACTCGGTCCGCCGCCATCGGCGACGCGTGTAGACCGGCAGCGGCCAGTAACGGTGCCACATGGAGAGGCATGGAGCACTGCGAGGCGTTTAGGACGAACAGTTCTGACCAAACGAGTCTCAGCAACGCCACTTGGTCAGTGACTTGAAGGTCGGGGAAGAAGGGGATGTTTCTCGCCCACTCGACTGCGGAGAAGAGCAGTCGCGCAGCGAGCTCGCAGATGTTGTCTATGCCCATGACGTTGGTGGGCTGGACGCACTGGCCGTAGCGCGAGGTGGGGTAGGGTTCGGCGCGCAGCAGCAGCGAGATGTAGGAGGAGAGGTAGGGATGGCTGTTGAGGCCGGCCGCGGGGTCGCCGTTGGCGAGCGCGAACTGGCCGGGCAGCGCAAGCCCGGCGGGCTGCGTCGGTGGCACCCGACCTCGTTGCACAGCTGGAACAAAAGAAAAAAGTAACTTAGGTCTCTGAACTATGCATGAGCTAACAAAACAGTTCGAATACCACTTCGCGTAACTCCACATCTATTTGGCTACGTAAAGACATCTAACATCTAAAAAACTATTATTAGAAATTCAATCCGTCTAAATGATAATTAATAAGTAAGCTTCTACCATTCAAAAAGTCCAAATTTCATTACCTATGATTCCCATAAATGCGTTTATGTCGTTCTAACTGCCAGGCGTGAGTCTTACCGCCATTGGCATAAATTGTTAGTAAAAGCTAAAAGTACTTTAAGTTGTCCTTTACTTTCATACACATAATTTTTATTATTTCCTGAAGGCTTTTGTTAGTACATATTCATATATACCTTCATAGGTTTCACTAAATATGAGTTACTTTAATAATGAAGAAATTAACATAATGCTCTTAACTTTTGAAAGCGGAATTCTTTGCAATCTTTAACTAATTTTGGAATACCTACGAGATTCCGAATAGGACATCATGTTAGAGTAAAGACGCGCCCGCACATCAACCTATGCAAAACTGTCAAATTCATTCAATAAATGTTCAACCATAAGCCAAACACAGAAAGTTCAAAGTCTTTTGAGGAAATATGACAGTTGAGATAGTCTGATGTGCACGCGTGAGTACTATATATTGTTTAAGAGCTTTGAACTTCATCGCTAGTAATCATATCAGAACAAGATTGCCTTAGTAACATTACCGAGAATAGAAACTGAGCATTACTCCCCATTAGCGAGCATTCTCGTTGTACCGCGTTGTCTACGTTATAATTTCTATTAATGCATTTTAAATTGTCCCCTAGTAGTAATTTGACCTCTATCGCTTGAATTTCTACGTCGTTTTGAACTGTCACATTACTTAGTTCTAAGTTTTAGTTTGAATAGGCATGAGATTTTTTGTTAACATGTGACCGGTCTTTTATTTACACTAAATCGTCCTAGCTGACAAAACTATTTCACACATAAAACCAATTTAAATGTGTTACAACTAATCTTAATAGATTTTAATCCATTTACTTGTACCAAAGTGATATTGCTAATTTAAAATGATCGTTATTTAACAGTTTACGAGATTTTTTATTAATCGTTCCGAGAAATACATATGGCATTTCACTTAGGAAAAGTATCTTTATAGTTGCTAGATGGATGCCAAAGAATCCTATTAACTTTTAGTATGGTAATTTTATTTGGCCTGTATGATCATTCGCGCAGAATTTTCTAAAAACTTACATGTCATATTATAATTTCACTAGCGATAAATATCATTAGTCGGGGCATTATACATCTAAATTGCAAGTAATCGGAAATGTGATTTGTAGGACATCTCGATGATCACAAATTCCAATGGAATGCTTCGACAAAATCGATATTTATGTAAATTCCTTATCGATTTTTCAACTGCATCGTTTTATAATGATCTATTTTGACATTCGCTAGTGGGTGACAGAAAAATTAAAGATTTAAACAAATTCGTGATAAAAATATTTTGATAGCGGTTTCAATTATTTCGAGAATGTTTTGAATTCTGGAAATTGTACGATCGGATACCGATTCCGTAGATTTTGGTAGCAAAAAGCGTTGATCGTTTAGAAAAAGCGTTAAGTCACGATTCTTATTCACATTTTTTAAATTTCCGTCTCTGCGACAAGTGTAAGTATTGTTACTGGTTTCCCATTCACCATTTTGTTTCGGCCATTGACTTGTTTTAAGGTGAGCTATGTAGTAGCCGTTGGGTCAAGCCTGATCACGAACATAGAGAACAGGTGCATGATGTGCCAAAACTTTGCCTTAAATACACTTTAACCGTTTTTAGATTTGCAGTTGTTGATTCGGTTAACTTAAGGTTTGTTTTTTTTTTGTTGTTTAGAAAAATGTCCTGTTAATGCTAAAGCAACAATATTGGTTCATTTGATTTTCAATCACGAAGAAACAACGACATGGATTTTGATAAAGTTGATAAACCGATAAGTATTCTGCTTTAACAAATATAATCCTTTTTATTGCTCGAGATTTTTCAACCTACGCTATTCGTATTTTTTTTATATTAGAAGGAGGCATACGAACAGGTGGGTCACCTGATGGGAACTAATCACCGCCGCCCATGGACACCCGCAAGACCAGAGGAATCGCAGATGCGTTGCCGTCCTTTAAGGAAGGAATAAGCTCGTTTCTTGAAGATCCCTAAGTCGTAATGGTCGTATTGTTATTATACTGCAATTTGTTACTGGTAGTCGTACTACGGATTGTGTAACGCTTAATAATAAACTATAAAAATAAGCATGAAGTATACTTAAGTTAAATTTATGGAATAATATAACATAACAACTATTTATTGAGCTCGGGAGGCTAGTTATCACCGACGCGCCATCCGTAGATCGTGACGACAAATCATACGATCCGACGCGAGCCGAATCGACGTGAAACTGTTCCGGCCGGAACGGAAAGCAACATTTGAGACGCGGCTGTGAAATAGGCGGAATAAAACGGCCAACCACCACTATTGTAATAGTCCAATTTATGAAAAAATGCATTTGATGACGTATATTCTAGGCTTTGAAATTAAAAATACCAAAGTGAGTAAGTAGATAGATAGCTAGTCGAAATTTGTAAGGGTTGGCAACCGACAGCCTACTTGATACGGACATGACTGATTGATATTAATTGATATGACCTCACGCAAACTGTCAAAGGTAAGGATTAAATCCGGCCATGGCATCGTTTTCAACATTTTACCATTGAAAATGGTTTTCAGATGCAAATCGCCTGAGACCTATTTTTGGCCATAGCTCCGAGGATTTTGGAAGAATCGAGATGGAAATATTACCAAGAGTTGAGGAATTTATCGAGACACGTGTGAGCGTTGAATTTTGAAAATCGGCTAGAAACTTTTTTTGGAATTTTGAAAAATGTAAAAAAATCGGGTTTTTTGGGGGGTGTTTGTTTACTAAATTGTAAATATTAAAAAAAACCGACTTAAGAAAAAATTAAAAATGTGGTCCTAGGGTTTAAGTTTAGCTACAAAATGGCGAAAAAATTTTGAAAATCGGTTAATAATTGTGACCTGTACGTGGTCAAAAATATTTATTGTAACTCTTCATCGCTGCATCGGTAGCCGAATCTTCAAGACGACACAAAAATGTCTGGCGCGCCAGGCATGCCAAACGCGTGACGTTTTTTGGCGGTCTGCGATGCGCCGGCCGCGTCGCCGCTGTTGGCCGGCGCGGGCACGCGTTCCGCCTTTTATTTTTTCTTTTTCCACCAAACAGGTTGAAGTGTTTTATACTTTTTATAAAAAAATACAGTTTTTACTGGAATTTGCGCTATCACAGTTCACTGGACTGTTTCTTAGAACGCTTAATACTCGAGTTGTGATTGTAAGTAAGAGCATGTCGTGAGAAATTGTGCAAAGATTTCGTTGGATCCAACAAATAAGTAGTTCATATTGTGGCTGGCCAAAGACCGCCCACGGTGTGCAACGAAATCGGAACTATTTGGAAATCTCTAGCGGAACACAGTGCTTGAATCAGATAACGATTAGCTCCAAGCAAAACGTATATATCTGTAAAACTATCAATTTTGCAATAGTTGTTTGCAGGTGATTTCTGAGCTATTTTAGGATCTCGTATATCTACTGTTAAGAAAATTACTGTTTATCAATTTTAATATTTAACTAAGTAATCGAATATATTTAGGTAAATTAATATAATACCTAATAGTGAAAAAGTTACAATAATTTTCTATAATGCAAAAGGACGATGTCTATACATTACAAAACTCATGTTGTGTTAATTTTAGAAAATATAAATTTTTAAATCTGTTGGTCTTAGCAATTTACTAAGCATTACAGTTTATGACTTTACTAACGACTAGCACTTCTAGTCTTCGTCCGTGTGAATTTGTGACTTTTAAAATAAACTTTTTTTTTATCAAATAAAAATATAGCCTATGTTACCCGCAAGAAATGCAGCATTCTATCAGTGAAAGAATTTTTAGAATCGACCAGTAGTTTCAGAGATTACCCTCCTCAAACAAACAAAGTCAGAAACTTTACCTCTTTTTTAATATAATTATAGTATATATGAATGAAAAAATGTATTTTATAGCAAATAATATCGTCAATCACTCTGTGACAATAAAAAAGGCGAGTAGATAGATCCGTATATAAAAAAAATTAACTTAATCTAACCAACAATAAGGATTTCTATATTATTAAGTGTGGAATAATAATAAATGACGTATTGGAGCAGGGTTTGCACATGTTTATCGTTTGGAAATTCTAACTCAGTTCATCTCAGCCGGCGGGGACATCGTTTCGATAAAACAGCATTATCTCTATAAAAAAAATCCGAATCAAAAACCAAAAAGGTGGTATTACAGAAAATCACACGTTCACGGAACTCTCGTATCGTTCCAACGATTCAATTAAAGCGTTACATCTTGGTCTTGGTATAATTCGACCGAATTGGAGTAATTGTGCGCGCGATTAGTCGGATGTGGGGCGCGAGTCTCCCACGCCCGGCCGGGTTGTAGCTCATTCTGGTTATTAGTACAGTACCTCATCTATGTTTTAAATGAAGTTATTTGTAGGGTACATCTTATTAGTCTAAAAAAAGTGACCAAATTTTTTTTTAATACGTTGCACGGCAAATGACTCCATTTCACCTGATGTTAAGTGAATATGGAATCCAGATGCGACGACAACTGGTGCATCGTGAAAACAACGCAGCATCAGTTACCCTCACTCTGCCGGCCCACAAAGTGCCTCTTCACGCCTCGTTTGAAGGACCCCATATCATAGGAAAGAGGAAGGAATTTCCATGAGCGTAATTTAAGCACACATCCCATGACATTCCAGGCAGGGCTACCGAACAATAACTATTTGGAAAAGTGTTGAAAAAGATTCCACGAGCGGGATTTGAAGCACCAAACAAAACAAAACCAGTAATAAAATTTGCGTAACATTATAAATTATCATAATTTTAAGTAAATTAAGTTATAACTATTGGGACTATTCTTGAGGACATTGCCAGGATTATGGTAGATGATGAAGAAATTATTGGTTTGTCATGATGGGATTTGTATGTCGAAGTGTACGAAGAGAGCAAAATCTGTGCAGAGGTCTCATCTCCTGGTCCCACTTAAATAAAATATGATAAGGCGAGGTTTTTTCGTATTGCTATTTCGACAAACAAATTTAATTATGTGCTAAACTGTTAAACTGTTTGTACCGGTTTTTTTTATTTTGTAATTATAATTTGATTAAAACTTTGCTTTTACTTCAGAGCTTTTACGAATAGAATAGAATAGAATAGAATATTTTATTTGCTAAGAATATGGTTGGTATTACAAGAAGTTGGTCATATTTATATAGTTTCACATATTCTGCCATGTAGACATGCAAAGTTTATAATAAGTACAATTAATTCATTTAAAAATATCAAATTTGTATTTATAGAGTGTGTAGGTACATAGGTATGTTACTATTATTATAAAAATCATTATTATTCATTAATCCTTAGCATTACTAGCATAGTTATTATATTTATATACCTAGTTTCATTATTCAAAATTACATTCTGATATATCACATTATAAATTAATACATTAAATAAATTATATTTATGTTAGATTTATTTACGAGGAGCTCTATGCACTTCTGAAGACATCAAGTTAGCTCAACCTGGCAATTAAACCCTGGAGCTTTACAAATCGGGCCAATACGTTTGTTAATTAGCCTACCAGGCACCAATATTAAAAATCCAATAGATATAAAAATACATGAATTTACAACAATTTCATTATTATGAACTTGAGTTACTGCACAAAAATTTAGTGTAGTGACGCGCGTCATTAAAGTATCTATCGACAGATCTCCAAATCGATGTCGACGGTACATCACTATCTGGACAATCGATGACTTGACGCGCGCGGACAAAGCGGTTGTTTGGCTTTTAGCAACTAATTATGACTTGAAACTTTAAGTGTTTTAACAATTGGACTTGAAAAGTCATCGATAATGTTTTATGAAGGTCAACTCAACACTATAATACGAACTCGACAGTTTACATATATTGTACATGTACAGTACTTTACATTTTGTCTTTATAAATAAAAATTATTTACATTTTCTTGGTACATGTACTAATTATTGAAGAAGATTGTGTTCCATTTAAAAAGTTTAGAATTATATCGTCATAAAGTTCAATCTTTACTATTATTATAAATAATATAAACTATATACATCCTTTAAACCTCGGTCTACAGAGAATTTACAGTAAGTGTAGTTTTAAAATATTTTTACATTACTTCGATCAGGTAGGTATAACAAAAAATCTTACTGATTGATTATAATCATAAATGGAAATTCAATAGTAATTATCATAAATATGACTAAACTTACTGTATAAGGAATTATAGTTACCACTAGATCCATTAGCAAAGATTAAAATGCTATATGCTAAACTATACTATCTAAATATGTAAAAAAAGTAAATTTAAATAATTTATTTGACGTATACAATTTTCCATTTCAAATTAAATTGTTTGATATCACGCATGTGTCATAGGATTAAGCAAAACCAAAAATTAACGCTCCTCAATAATGGGCATTACTAATGGCAGTAGCTAAATTATGTTGAATATGTATGTAAATAAACATTCTTTTGTGTAAATATAATAGACATTTTGTTGTCAATGTCCATTGATGGCGGTGGTGCGGTGAAGTGATGAAACTTTTAGGAATTTGAGAGAGACAGGTTTTTTTCGGAAAATAACTAATACAGCATCTAAGTTAAAATACGGGAAGGTTTTGTAAGCCCCAGTTTATTTTAAAAGGTATTTTTTTTTAAATAAATATAAACTATTTTTTTGCTAAACATTCGGTACAGCACTAGGTCATAAACATAAAAAAGAGCAAATTTTTCATATTTTTCGCGTTACCTTATAGTGTACAAAATGACATTAAAGCAAACAGCCTTTTTAAAATAACCTTTTTACCGGACGTGGTCACGGACTTGCCACTCCGACGAAACGTTTAAATGTGCGCCGACCAAAAAAAAACAAAAATGCATTCACGGTTAAGTTAATATAATTGAAAATACTATCGTATTAAATAAACAAAATATATAGTTAGTATCAAAGGGAACGTGTTTACAATTAGCCCGATCCATAAATTGATAACACACTATAGTTTTTTCTACAATATCATTTAAAGTTGGGCAAAAATCATGAAAATGAGTGGCGGTGTTTAGTTGATATCTTATAGTAAATTTAAATTATTGTACCTCTGATTTTGTTTAAACAATCACCAATGTCTAAACTACAAATCGTCCGTCTCATATTTTCGATTTATCAAGCGGTTATTTAAATTATTATTATCCATTAAGCACCTTAAATTCCCCATACAAAATTAATATGGCCGCGCGGCATCAATTTATATATGGACGAAGACATTTCAAATAAAATATATGACACTTGTTACTTACGGACGCTAAGCTTATTATAGTTTGCGTTACCATTAAACAATAAAAAACATAAAGTAGATTAATTAAAAAAGGTCTTAATTACTTTTTAGTCAATGCAACACAAAGGTTAGATTCTGATGATTTTAGAAAAAAGTTTTTATTATCTTATGTAAATGCAACAATAAGGTTAAAATATGTCTCACTGTCATAATATGTTATTATAAGAGTGTAAGTAAAAGTCAAGGCACGTTCGCCCCATATACGCGTGAATAGCAGAAAGTGGCCATTTTACGTATTACTGCGGTATTACTCCATATAGTATTAATACTTGGCATGTAGATAATGCTACACATTTGCTCTTGTTACGAATTAAGGGAATATAACCTTTACGTTTTAGGAATAAGGGCCACGGTGTGCAAATAAGCGCGTTCTTGGCACAGATATGCGAAGGAAACATTCTCGCGTTTGTCATTTCATGGACCCATCAATGTTACCTACTGGACATACGTTGGCAAAATTTTACTATAATAATAATATCAAGACATTATACAACTCCTAACCTAAAAATATAAAACTAAATTAGGGTAATGCTTATTTCCATTAGTCCATTTAAAAGGACTTGAGCGGTGCTTAAGAAGTCTAAAAAATATGCCTGGGTGGTTAGGTAAAATAAAAAAACAAACTTTTTTTATTGTGTAATATGCTAGTTTCAAGTTTCAAGTATTCTTCATCTCCAAATAACTAATCGGTATAATAAAGTTCATTTATATATTTTGTATCGTAAGATATCATTTTATTTTAACTTTTTTCTTTCACACGGAAACTCTTGTTTATTGAATTATATTTTTTTTTAAATGTCCACGAGCAGTTTTTTCAACATTTGTGTTTTTGTAATTTGTTTCGCAACAAAATTTGCGTTAAAATTATATAAACAAAACAAAATCATTTTATAAATAGCTTGCCTACTTCTTAACTGATCTTTAGTATTTGTAAAAATATTATGATCGGATGTTAACGACGGTAGTTGTTGACATTGAAAGTGCGCCTTTGGCTTTCAAAGTAAAAAGTAAATAGTGTTGAATAATTTCGGCGGGCTGGTTAGAACCACGATAGCAAATTAGGAGAGCACCTGACCCGGTATGTCAGAAGGGTGCACCCTTGTGACATACCGGGTCAGGTGCGTGCAAATCCTGCTCGTGGAAATTTTTTCAACATTTGTGTTTTTTTTTATATTTTTTATTTTCTGATATAATATTCGAGAGTTTTAAAATGTTGAAAATGTGCTCATGTACAGTCAGCATCGGAAGTACATGACAATTTTAATAAACCACGTTATCTTCTTCTTTCCTTGGTTAAATAATAACGTGCATTTGCATAATTTGCCAAGTATACCATGCCATAATACCTTTTATATAATTGAAAAGTACATTTTCGACTGTCAGTTGGTTTGTCAAAGTACTGATGTGATCAGCGACTTTTGCTGTTAACTATACCCGTTGTAATTAGCCAATTACAATTGTCATAAGGATAACAGCGGCGGCCGCTTTGCTGAGACTTAAACGCTCCGACAATTGTGGCCCTGTGCTAATTTGTTACTATGAATCAATACCAATTATATTTATGCTCTTGTTTATTTTAGGAATGCATACTAATATAATCTGATAACCCTTTGCAGTCCCCGTAATGTAAACATGCGTCTTGATGAACTGATTCCGAATTGTATTGGATGAGAATGTTATGTTTATAAGTAATTGATTTCTAATGACTTCGACGAAAAAGTGATTTTGGTATAGGAGTAAGGAAGGTTTTTTAAGATTTGTAATAAGGAGATCGCTTAACAAAACATTTTTTTTCATTTTATGAATCTTTCTTGAAAGTTCATTATGTGCAAACATGCCATTACTGAACTCATACCTAGACGGAGAATATGTTTAATTTGCTTGTCGCGGTACGAGTATTATAGGTATATGTTATGCAGCAGCACTCAAGTAAACATTTATGTATAATTGACAATTATTCAATTTCCCAAGAACCTTGCTAATTGAGTACACAGAACGAATGTTAATAAAATAACAGGAAGCCGTATTCGAACAGATTCTATGGTAATCGCTAACAAACACTGAATTAATGTGATCGAAACAACAAATCAAAGAGCATCTGAACGAGATTAAGGTTTCACCGCTAATGACCAGCGGAGATCCAACAAAAACATAAATAACAAACCATAAATTGAACCATTAGCGGAGAAGTCGTTTCTATCTGTGCGCTACGAGATTCATAAGATACAACGAATACATCACCGCGTCTTTCGTCCCGTCGATTTAAATCTAAACTCTGTACACAACTTCATTTACCGTTCGCCTATTTATTTTAGTTGTTGCCTGCTATCTCGTTACGTCCCGATACAAGTTGATAATCCGTTATTTATGTCAGCTATTTTTCAAACACGCAGCACGCGACTCTGTCGCCCAACAGGCCACAAATGGGCCAGCGACCATCTTTTGTTGCTATAACGGTTGTGTTTTGATATCATTAAGAAAATTTCGGGTTTACGACAGTTAGAAATATTGTCTCTAATATACTGATTAGAGATTTGAATGTCCGTAAATAGAAAGCGTTGTTTCGAAACATGTAAGATGCTTTGACGAATGGGATACTTGATTAGAGCCACGATTATTCAACACATGACAAATAAGCTTTTGTGGTGATCGATGATGAAATCTATACAGTCGATGACGCAGAATGGAATACTATTAACAAAAAACTGGAACTCGATAGAAAGTTGTCAATGTTGAAAAATTGATAACAAAACCACCCACCTGTGGTGCTGCATATCTAAATTGAAAGCGACCAGACACGGAAGGCATCAAAACAGTACCAGATAAAATAATTACTATAAGTGGAGATAAAATTCTTAAGAAATATGTGATCGTATAATAAAGCGGTTGGGTGGCACGTGCCGAGAATTAAACGGCATACCTGCCCACAACCCCATTAATTCGAATCGGGTTTTTGTAATTATCGGCTTATTAAACGCCGCGGAAGATTTATGCCGACCTACAGGTATCGGCTCTTAACGCCTCGACGACAAAGCTTGTGAAAGCAAAATCATTAGAATACTAAAATTTATAGAGGGCCATATCGTAAACAAATGCCGATGCTGTTATCCACTTCAAATAACTGAGGTTGATTACTACGAAAATACATCTGATGAAACAATATTAGCTTGAGATGAAGGTTCCGTGCTAAGAGTCACTGACCATAACAACGTAAGAGAAACGAAGCCTTGCGATAATCATAATACGCTTGCAGATATGTGATTAGCTGTGGGGTCACGAAACGGTCGGTGTTAGACAGAGAAGAACCCTATCGTCCTATTCGCGCTTCCTAGATTCCCAATACGGCCGTCTCTCTCGGCCAAACGACCGCAGGGCGCCTAAACCGCTATACTAAACTGTGACCTCACGAAATTCTCCGAGCACGATACCGAGGATGATTCACGTGTAATGATGGACGCTACAGACGGACTGACATATAGAGATGCGAACGCTAGATGAATCCCAAGCGTCAGCTCAGAAAAATCTTTTTAGTTACGAGCACGCTTGCGATTATAATCGTTTCTATTAGTTTTATTGAGCCATCACCTGATTACCATAAAGAATTAATTTCTGCGCCAGACATACAAATTTTACATAACGGCGTCAATTTCTCGAGCCTGATCGGCGGAAACATTAACTTGTCAGCGGAGTATAAATATTACGTTTTAATTCTACGGGTATCAGTGCGCTATCTGCGCTTGACCTCAGGCTATGCGATATCTTCACACTTAATTTATCAGAGCAAATTGGTTATTCCAATAGATAAAGTATTGACATTAGTGGTAACGTCTTGGTTTCACATCATTAAAGTCATGATCTTAAAACGTAAAGTGAAACTATAGCGGGTATAATACAGTGAGGCAGCACAGAGGGCACAACCGGGCGGAACAGGTTCCCTGCGACTACTAACGTAGTAACCAATATACATACAAAACGTGCATTACTCTCGGGTATTCGAGATTATACGGCATTAGACCGGCCACTCGACTGTGAGAAAATTTCACCTGCAGGAAATTCTATCATAAATAGTTTTAGCGCTGTGATGAATACGGTTGTAAATTGCGATGTATTGAATTTAATTTTTATTGTAACACCATCAGGTCGTCTAAAAACATAAAACCACAATATCATAAATGTTCTACGGCGACAATACAATATGCTAATGCGTATAATAATCAGCTGTTGTTTTCTATCAGTAGTGTCAGCGCTTTTGGTAAATTATATTATTAATACATCATCATTGACCGTTTTAATGTATTGGTTAACAAATTCTGTTTCATGTAAAGTCGTTATCTGAATCTAAATCAAATTAAAGAATGTATCCAACGACGTTATATTTCATTACCTAACATCACACGTCGTAAAGGAATTAGCATCAGAGAGTGTGAGTAGGCTCGGGTCAGATAAATCACTTCTATAGTTCGTTAGGCGTACGCCGGCCGCACCGCGGGGGTCCACCTTCGATTCCCGACTGGCAAGTGGAACGGCCATTGAGCCAACCCCCTGTAGGTGAATATTTTGACGTGCTGTATAGTGTCATGTCGTGTTGCCTTTGATGAATTACATTAGACTCATTCGTACTCTTATTTATCTCAGAGTAAGAATTATTCAAATCCAAATTCCGATCGCAGACACTTTCTAGAATAATTTCTTCACAAATAGTATAACCAAACACGTTTTTGTCAACAAACATGATAATTATATTATTTATACAGATAATTTATAGTAAAGCTCGTTTATATCTACCACTTATATACCGATGAATCATGTCCACAAAAGTAAAATATGCAAAAATTTTAACAAGCCTATTACAAGCCTTTTGTTGATGACATTAGAAATGAACACTATGGAAGATATTCCACATACCAAAGCCAAAACACGTAACAGGTTCTGCGTGGTGGACATGCGATTGTGGCATCTATTGCCTCGTATATAGCTTAGATTTGCATTAACAGTGCATTAGGTTGAGTATTATGGCGATTTCACATGTTTTTTGGTCGGCATCGGAGATGAAGGCGTCAGTCAAATTTTAAAAAGTTAATTATCGAATACTTTTACCATCGGTCGAGTGGTCGTCCTGAACAGCGATACATCATCCCTGCGAGAGAATATAAATCACCAGGTGATTGATAGTGGTATATATCTCACGCTCGTTCGCTAGCTTCTTTTTTAATCCGACACAAATGATTTTACACTTTGATTCCTTTTTGTGACGCATTTCGCTTCGGAGTTTACGAGTTTTCGAATTGAAGTTCAACAGCTAATGGATCGTGGACAGCAGTATGTAATTGGCTTTGTTTTAAGAGACATTGTATATTCGTTATTTTTCTGATAACGTATTTTTTATCGTTTTTACCAGTTACTTTTGACCCGTTGTTAAATTAATATGTATCAATATTTTTAGTGTAACATTAAAACGTTACCTCGATGTTACAATGGACTGAAGTAAACACTTTTTATCAAATGTGAAACCTAATATTATACGCCATTAAGTATTCAGTGTAAAGCTAATATTTATAGTGAAAACCTATCAAGTTTCTAACAGCCATAGAGGGCCGACCCGTCTGTATTACCTGCTCCGACCGCCTTCCCGTAGCAGATTAGTGCTATTCTCTATTGTAGTGCACCCCGATTCACATGCAAATCGTAGGACAAAACGTGCGGAAATATAATTAGCTTACGACGCCCCGGACTACCAACAGGTCCGAGGGTCACGCACCTTGATCATGCAAAATCGGAACCGGTATGTTTCTTGTCTTCGATTTTAATTAATGTTTTCGTTCGGGATTTAACTCTTGACCAATGTCCGAAGGGTCTATTAGACCCTGAACGGGTTAGGGGTTTTTCGCGAGTCAACTCGTGGGAACGCACCGGCATGGCCGGCCGATGGTATCTTTATGTCGGCCGCAGCTAGCAAGACTCAGTTTTCCCAGAATGAGCACCATTAAGTGCGGCCCTGGAGCGTCGTACGAAACATGTCACAGTTATTATGCTCACTAGAAATGATAATATCTTTCGGCTGTGACGCAGCAGACAAAGTGGCCATCTACGTAGTACGCGAGTTATTCCCCACACCGGTACTGATTGTTGACACGATTAAGTCATTAAATTAATCTGTGGCGATGCTAGGAAAGTCCTGCTTTATCGCTTTCCACATCTTACTGTATTGTCAGTGGCGGCGTTAATGACCACTGGGCACGAGAAAGGACGTTACGTTTCTCACGGTGGTCGCGAATGTTTGCCAAACTAGACTGGTCTAACGCAAACAAACCCATTCTTACGGTCAGTTGGCCAACAATGACCACACCTGGGTCAGCGCGCAAATTGACACCCTCCTCAAAGCGAAGCACATATCCTTTTGACATTCTCTTTGTCGGTCGAAGGCGTGTATGGGGCTTCGAGTCTTTAAAAATAATAAGTGAAGCAAACATAGCCATAATTTGCAGCCCCTGGGAATATTCATAGATGACGCTTTTGACAGGTTTTGTGGGCTACACAATGTGAGCGCATTTTGTATGGTTTCCGTTGGACAAAACTGTAAGAATTTTACACTCGGATTAAAGGGATGTATTTATGTACAGCTTACGACAATTTACAGGGGTGGATTTTAATAGCAACGACTACCAGCAACGATAATTACTCAATATCAATGTCGTGTACTTTAAAGTGTCGTAAAACATCTCCTTATCTAGAATAAATCATCTTCAAATTATTCATAATCCAGAATATCTATCAGAAACAAATTTCAAATAGCTCTATCACATACGAGCGTAGGGTACATTCTCAATTAATTTTTCAGCGAAAATCATTCGCGATATCTCAATTTCCTGTCTAACGAAATTTCATTAAAATTCGCCGATGTTCGAGGGGTGTTATCGGCAGCGGCGGAATCTTTCTAAATGACCGGTATATCACAAAAACTTATTAAGATACTCCAAACAACGGAGCCCATGATTGATGCGGCCCAAACAAAAGGTGGCAGCCATTGTTCGGTGCTGTGACGAGAACCCGGCCCGTTGTCTAGTTACTTTTATGCAGTTATTAAATAAACCAGTTCCCTTAATGTTGTTAATTAATCAATATGTATGCTTTGTCTACTGTTTGTGAAATTTCATTGCCAAATCAAAAAAATACCGTTAAAATTAATGCAGTTTGAAAATCATTTTGGTAATTATTATTAGTTTATACGATTTTTGTTAATTTAAAGCTAAAGCAACACTTTCTTTACTTATCATTTCTGCTACCCCAAAATCATCAGGCCAAAAAAGAAAGACCGGTGTTCTTTACAACAAATAAAAATAAACAGTATCAGATCAACTTTCACCCTACAATGAGATACGATATTAGGTGGTAGCTCACCCAGATCTTTATAAGGGTCCATTGCACTGGGTCAACCTTTAAAACGTTTAGAAACAACACAAAACAATACGACACAGAGAAATAAACATTACAAAAGAAGCGTCGACGCTCGTAATCTTGACCAGATCTACAAGTCTGATATCTAAGACGATTATACTGCGACAAAGAGGCACACTTACTTTTTTCTTTTCTATTAACAGTTAATCTCGGATAAAAAGAGCCTGGAGTTCGCACCTTTCTTTTGTTTGTTGACAGCAAACAAATCGTTTGTTGTACAAAATATGAGGGCTGGAGGTCGAGGAGACCTAATGGGGTGCTTAAGGGTTGAATTGAGAGCAGCGGGTTACTTGTCCTTTCCGGTGGCTGGCCTTTGCATATCTGCGGGATGTACAAAGGGACGCCATAATACTAATGATGCTTTCACAAAGGTGTGCCGTGTGGAACGTTCAAAGTTCTTTTTTAAAGTTGTTACTTGGCAACGCAAAAATTATACATTCACAAAATTAGACTGTATTATTTTGTGCATCTGAAACTTTTAATACAGTGATACATTTAAAAGCTGGTATTTTTCTATTTGTGTTTATAATGAACACAGAATTCTACAAAATCCTTCTAATATATTTAAATTAGTTGGATTCGAGATTGGCATACCAAAATGATCCACCCAATCGTAATCGTATTGAAATTTTCTTAAAAATTGTTCTATCTGAAATTAATCCACACACAAATTCTAATTCTGTCTTATCAGGGTCAATATATAATACCTTCGTGCCCTTAAGCATACTGCTTCCTTTATGACCGGAGGAAAAAGCTCTGAACTTGTGTTATCTTTATGTTTAGTTTTTTTTTATAAACCTTTTATAAAATTAGCAGATCATCAATGATGTTTGTAAATTTGGACTTTAAAGTTTCTATGACTTTTGAAGGCGTTGTTTTGTTGTAAAAGATATTTATACTTTATACTTTAACTTCAAGGTTTGTCCTATGAAGCATGACCTTGAATAATGCCATATGTAACTATTTTATTTAAAATGAGACAGTGTCAAAACAAAACGAGTACAGTTACAATAGTAATTAGTCATTTTGTATTTATAGACAAGCTTTTATTTTTGTCTTCTTAATGGTTATTTGAAACAAAATGACACGACTTTTGATAAAGCTAAATTTTAATAATTATTGAGAAATACTAAATATTGGGTGAAAGAGACTGGTCTAGTTTCTGAATCGTTTCAATGATTATATACTTTTTAATAAAAAGGGATTGCCCAACAAATTTTCACTGACCAATATTTCTATTCAAGGTTTCATATTTTACAACCTTATTACTTATAAATTCTAACATACAACATCCAATTACTAAGCACAGGATATCGAGCGATCTCACTAACTCGCCAGCCATAAACTGGTCCTACGAGGTCAATTCAAAATCACCATCGATACCATCAATCACAACGCTGTCTCTAAAACAATAACCATCTATATTAATTCCACCATAATAATAAGCTATTACGGCTCATAACTTTATATTAACATAGATCGTCAACAGTTACTTAGAGCAGTGCCCTTGGGCAGTTGTCCGACTAATGACTCGACAAGATTAATGGTTTTACTAATTACACTTGTGACAATCAATGTATCTTTAAAGCGAGCTTTTTGTACCAGTAGGCTCTTATTAATACGCAGTTCATCTCATTGACGAGCCTAAAGAATGCTACGATATTGGACAGTGACTCGGGACTGTTCGAAATCGTTCTAGGAATGTGTCTGTTTTTTTCAAAGCAAAGTTAAATAGTTTTATAAATATTTTATAAGATACTGAAATCCATTCGAAAAAAGATAATTCGGTCAGCATGATCTACACAGAAATATAGAAAGCAAGTTATATTAATGTTAGCACTACTGCTTACCTGCTGCTACTACCTTTGATAATCTAAATAGAAACACATAAGCTGTCAAAATCTCTAAAAAAAATACTAAATTGACAAATTCAACGCTGAAAGATTGTATCAATTTGAAATAACGTTGCACAGCCTTTCAGAGACGTTAAAATTCTCAGAAGCAATTAAACCAGTCGTTACGGCGAATTTAAGCACGCTCAGCGGTAATGTTGAGGCCATAATATTAAAACTTATATTACATAGTACTTACAGAGTAGCGCAAAGTACCGGTGGACAAAAAAGAAAACTTTAATAACATAGGTATCAAATGTCTCAATATGGGCATGAATTGCATTATCAACTTACTCATCCTCAGCAGTTAGTATAAGCGTAATGTTAGTAAAATTTTCTTTTGAAATAACGACAAATTCTTTGTTAACTTTCAATTCAAATTTTAAATTTATAAATTCAAAACTGTATCATTATGAAAATAATTGTGTTTTGGAGTAGTATGTGAACTCACCTTCTCTCCTCATGCCCATTTTGAGACATTTTCTGAGCCGACAGTACTGGCACTGGTTTCTATGGTGTTGGTCGATGGGGCAGTTCCTATTACCCCGGCAAGAGTAGGTCAGGTTTCTCCTGACAGATCTCTTGAAGAATGATTTGCAGCCTGTAGAAGAAATAAGATATTTAGAAATTATACAATCACACATAATATCACATATTGTTAATAGAATTTAAGAATCTGTTGATGAGCATAATAATTCAACTTAAGAAAGTTTGATACGCAAAATTTGAGAAAGTAATCAATTCTATTCTGTAATAAAGTAATGAGTACAATTATTTTTTAGCTAAAGATGACGTTTTGATGTGGATTTACACGAACGATAGTTTATGGTCAGTAGTAATGACTTGTTAGTTAAGCTTGTTAATACGATTAATGGCATTAGCATAATCCCATATATCAACGGCTACTAGATACCGATAATTTGACAATTCGTATGGAAGCACCGGATCGAAACGTATCTATGGAAAAGTTAAAATACCAACTTAACGATCTAAAGACAGTTAAAACCACTCTCATGAATATATTAAACGTAAACATAAGAATAAGAAACAATTTGCGTTAAAACTAGAAACCGCGTATTGTGAACTTTATTGTTGCCGTGACTCTTGTGTCTTGAAGCGTAGAGTTTAGAATGGCACATGCAAAATTTGGTAACGTTAACAGTTAAGTTAGTGATGCTTCAAAGAATTCCATTTTCATTAGGAAAAAATATAGCATCGGATTTGCTGTAAATTATTGTGAAAAAACAATAACTGTCATACAAATTTAATCATTTATGGAGTATTGTCACGGTTCATGAGGCGTATTGGTTTTCTGTGACGTATAGGTTGGTAGCTTCTAATGCCTCGTTTCGTAATTGGTCTGATTATTCAAAATGGCTAGAGGAGCTATGGGAGGTGCTCTTGAATACAATGTCGTCGTCAAGTGGATAATGTATGGGTGATTACGATTTAAATATTCAAATGCTAGTGACTGAAGTCAGTGGTCGGTGGTATTGAAACTTTCGACGAATAGCGGCTTCTAATTTGTATGATTACTTAGTCAATTGGGGCAAAGTGAGTTTATGAAAATGAGTTACATAGTTCAATGTAAACTATCAATGCAATTAATTTTAATGATAATATGTGTTTAGAAATATTTACGCAAAATTTCATAAAAAGTTTTTAAAAATTCAAACATCGATGAAAGGTGTTTTTTTCGATATTTCGGTTAATAACGATTCTGGTTAAAAAAAATTACTTTCCAAAAAATAAATTTAAGTACATTTAAATATTTTCTAGAAGTCACTGTCATAAAATTAATCATTAGATAAAAGAGGCCATACCTACCAAGAAGTCACCTAAAAAAAATTTTGTAATTTACAAAAATCTTTAGTAAACCGACTGTTTCCAAAACAACGAGCTTAAGGATGTAATACTACCACAAAGGCAGCATATTTCCCCGCGCGTTGCCCGATACCGTTAGTGCTTACGCTCACGTAGAGGTAGATAAGGCTAGTAAGGCTTCAAACACACACAGCGGTTTTAGCGCGTATTTTTTTGTTGCTATAAATGTTGACATGAATCTCATTTGTGCAAGCTTGAGATCTCAACAATGTAAGTAAGGCCGATAATAAAGGCAGACGTAGAAAAAATACTATGATCTTGAGTGAACTTGAAATTACTGTCAGCAGTTATGGCCTTTACGGCGTTATGCGGAGTTTGCACAGACCTGACAGAGCCACATAGTGCATATGTTAGAGTGCATATTTTAGAGAACGATGTTAGCTTTGAGATCTGGAAATAGCCCAACATTTTGAAAATTTTTCCGAATCGTTAGAAGATTTTGGTATACTATACGAAACCGTAGCGTTTCCCCGCCCGATCTGCCCGCACCTCCCAATTACGACTATCGTTGGGAACATCGGGTGTTGCAAATTGTACACTCCCGAGATGATAGCGGGTGCATTGACATCCAGGTTTGAGTAGCAACGACAATGGTGGGGCGAGATAATCTGCCGTGAGCAAACGGGAATCGCGGATTTGGAATTTACATGTGTTAAGCCTTTTAGGCGGGCTCCGATTGTGTTGCTGTTGCACGGAAGAAAATGTAGTGTTTATTATTTGTATGTAACTTGACTGCAAGCGAATTTTGTAAACGCTAACGATTTTTGAGCTATCTTTTGTAAAGCTTGTTTTGTGCAAGTGAAGTAACTTTTGCTATTATGAATTACGGTATGGGTGACCAAATAAAAATGCTTTAAGTTTTGAATTGCTTCGGAAAGCAAGTCAGAATGTTGAAGTTAGTTGGTGGAGTCTTATAATAAGATATAGAGTGTTACAAGATTGTTTTTTAACAAGGAGCAACAGAAGAATTAAAAAGTTACAATTGTAAAGAAATTGAAACGTCAGAATAAATTAGCTTATGTACGCGAGTAGATTCGAAAAAGGTGTTACGGGTTTTCGAAGGCCACCGATACAAAATGCAAAATTACTTGCTTTGTGTTGTACTACAAGCATAAACTTGTAATAGGAGCTCGATCTTCACTGGCCCGTATCCCTATATAGGTATAGATGTAGCCAGTAGCGGTACCACTGCTAGGTGGGCACGGAGCTACTAGCCCCAGAAAGGGGAGTGGAACCATAAGGACAAAGACATATATTAGCATAATTTGTAGGGAGTGAAGAAGTGCGCGCGGTGGAGTCCATTCCGCGCGCATCTCCCGCGCTTCGATCTGTATAACCTGATGGTTGAGTCAGGCCATGGGATGGTTGGTGGGTTTGGCCCGTATCCCTATCCATCTAAAGGGAAGGCTAGTGCCCCAGCAGCCCTAGGTGATAATGATTATGACTATAAGCTTCGTAATCATTTTGATGTACAAGGTCTCCTGCCCTGTGTACATTTACGAACCGATGGCATAGTGACATTCATAAGTGCTATTTGGTAGCCTAACCTGAATAAAAGATTATGAATTTTTGAAACTTTGAATTTTGGAGTTTTTGAATTTTGATGAATAAACTAAGTAAGAGCGCCAGCGCAAGCGGATGTGTGTGTACGTACACCGCAGGTGTTGTCCCGTCTAAGAACAAATAATGGTCGCGCCTCGCTGACACACATCCGACTAATTGTATCACTTACGATCTCAGATTGAGGCTTTACAACGTAAGTGAAAATATATCTGTAGATAATTTGTCCGTCTCACTAAAGAAATATTTTAGGTTTTTTTTATTTTTTTTTATATTTACGGGTAAGCACAGTTCCTTGATCTCACCTGATATTAAGTGATGATAAGGCCAATTGGTGAAAGCGCACTTCACCCGGAATCCTCAACTAGTGAGGCACTGGCTATCTTATCTCTAGCTGCCGGAACACAACAATGCTACAAACATTGATGTTATCTCGACATATTTAAATAAGATGGTGGTAGCTAGCCAGGCGGACAAACAAGTCCTACCACCAACCAAACCGAGTACACAAACATGTACGCCCCGAACCCGGGACCTCTGGGTCTAAACCGGTGGTCTTGACCACTAGACCACAGAGGCGGTATAATAAATGTAATTAAGGAGCTCGGTGGCGCAGTGGTTAACGCGCCCAGCCTGCGATTGCTAAGATTAAGCAACAAACGTAAAGGCTGGTCATCGGATGGGTGACCAAAGATTTATCATCTCAAGCTCATCCGTGCTTCGGAAGGCACATAAAGCCGTTGGTCCCGGCTGCATTAGCAGTCGTTAACAACCGCCAACCCGCACTGGGCCCGCGTGGTGTTATGGCCCATTCTCCCTATCCATCTATAGGGAAGGTTCGTACCCCAGCAGTGGGGACGTAGGTATATGAGCTGGTGATGATGATGATGAATTGTAATTGTAGTGCTATTTAAACAATTTTTTCTGTAAATATTCTAGCTTATAAGCTTGTTGGCTGTAATACTCCTATAGCTGTAAGGTTATGCTGTTATTTTCAAATAAATACCTAAATACATTGAAAATACCTATGCGAGGCAAAGTATATGCGTTATGAACTCAACTTTTAGTTTGTAGCATATAGATTATTAGTGTTTCCAGATTGCGTATGCAAGTTCAGCAACTTTTGCAATGCTGTTTCACCGGATAGGAGGCAAAAAAAAAAAAACCTAACCTAATCATGCTAACTACCCACCCGTATTGAACCAGCGTCGGGGAATTGCCCGATCTCTCCATACACCCGTTGACTTTTTTATCACCGTCCAAACCTGAGATGACTCCCGTGATACAAACAAACAACTCTTCCTATTGGACCAACTCCATATAACTTGAAAATAAAATTCAGCTGTTCCATACATTTTGGTCGAATGAATGATGATGTTTTGTATGGAACAGCTGAATTTTATTTTCGAGTTAGGGAGTTGGTCCAATAGTAAGAGTTGTTCGTTTGTATCACGGGAGTCATCTCAGAAGGTTTGGACGGTGATAAAAAAGTCAACATGTATTCATGTGGAAATAGGCCTGGGTCTAGCAGCAGGACGTTTAAAGGATAAATTCAATGATGATGATGATGATGATGAAGAGGTAAGTTAATAGCCTATAACTGTCCCACTGCTGGGCAAAGGCGTCATTCATGGAAATAAAGTCATCACTACAATTGATGGGTAATGGCTTAATCACCACGCTTGCCAAATGCGGATTGGTGCTCAAAAACCCAGGCTATGCATCGAAAAATCCGAAAACACTTCTCGACCTGGCAATTGAACCCAGAGACCCTACCACGAACCATGTTCGACGTGTTGCCTCCCTGTCACACTTACGCACGAATTTACAAGAGCGACAGAGAGGCAACACGCCGAACGTGGTTCGTGGTAGGCCCTCAGAACCTTTGGGTGTCGGGCCGAGGGATTCGCCACTCGGCCACCGAGATGATGATGGATGATGACGAAATTTACAGTAAATATCAAGTTATCAGTACAACACGATATGATGAAATATCTAATACTGACTACCTACATAACTTTTATCTACAGCTTTTCTGGTGATAGTCGACGGAGATGGTTATTGCCTATAAACTGCTTATTGCACGAAGTTAAGTAACTCAATATATGTACCATATAAGGTGCGTATATATATACACATATAGATACACATCTAACTGACACATCAAATTGTAGCTACAAGTCATATGTTAGTGCTAACATGTATTACGAAAGGATGAATGATGTATTGTTTAACAATCTCATACATTATTGGTTGAATGTATAATTATCTATGTAAGTAGCTACCCCTACTTATTTATGTAAGTAGTACGGAAGTACTGTATGTGTTAAAACTGTATTTACTGAATTTTAGCGATTTAAAACTTTCTATAGTAGATTTTAAATCACTTAAATTCAGTTGTTTTAATGTTTTCTCCCTATCCATTTATAGGGAAGGCTCGGGCCCCAGCAGTGAGGACATAAAATGAGCTGATGATGATGATGATGAATGTTTTTTATGTAGTCTACTAACTAACTAATTACATGTCTGTAACTTACATAAACATATAATAGACAGTCATTAGAATAGTTTGAAAGATTAGAAAACTTTGAAGATACTTTGGTATCGAAATGTAAACTGGTTTTGACAATCCTTTTTTGAAGTGAAAACTTCTTTAGCGGCGTTGTGCACTTCTTTTGGAATGGGTAAAAAATGTTAAACTCGCGTCAGGACACGTGACCTGATGGAAAATTCGTAAGACGGATGGAGAGTAGACAGCTGGCGCGGCGTAATATAAATTTTTAATATAACTTCATATAACTTTTTAATGTAATATAAATTGTCATGTTTGTGTACGATAGCCCAATAAATAAATATTGTATTCTACCACATAAATGAGAGTGCTTTTATACTGATAAATAAAGCAATTCGTGCAAAATCCTCTACTCCTCTCAGTAATCTCTCTCCTCCTCTCATATCTTACATCACTTAGTAATTAAATTACATACATTCAAACGTACAACCGTAGTCACAAGTAAATAAATTACATAATAGCGACCCTTACTTGCCGCCAAGGTGATCCGGGACCATCGGTTTGACAATCTCCAGAAGGTTCTTTACAATCCTGAAGAAATTGCACTCGATAGATTAGCAATAATAGCAAAGTCGAGATTTTCAATTAAATCCTTATAATTTGTTATTAACTTCTCTAGACTATATTGCAATTAATAACGCAGTAATAGCAGGGACTGCGTGCCTGTGTATTTATACCTATAAGACAACTGACCTCGTTACTCACAGCCATTTTGTTACGTTATAATTTGTATATAGATAGGTACTCAATTATTAGTATATAAATTGATGTCTCCACCACAATCTCGGTTAAAATCTAATAATTAGCAAGCCTATGAAATTGCTCAAGGTTTAATGACAAGATTTATTGTAGCTACAACCTTGATATTCACGGAATTATAAAACGGATTTGTGGTCTTTAAATATATTTACGGAATAATAACTAAGTTATCATTAAGTTTATTACAGCAGGCTAAGTACAAACATTAATTAATGTCAAGCATGAGCATAAGCTTAGGTAAAGCTGAGGCACGCAAGGGTAAAAACAAATAGCATACACCACATCTATTATTATTCAAGTGTACTCTTATAAGTAGGTACTATCATCATCAGGCTCAAACAGCCCACTGCTGGGCAAAGGCCTCTATAATTGAAATGCATGAATCAAATCAAGGAGCTCAATAGCGCAGTGGTTAACGCGCCCAGTCTGCGAGTGCTGAGGTTAAGCAACTTTCGCGAAGGCCGGTCATCGGATGCTGACCAAAATGTATCATCTCGAGCTCCTCCGTACTTCGGAAGGCATGTAAAGCCGTTGGTCCCGGTTGCATTAGCAGTCGTTAAAAACCAGCAATCCGCACTGAACCCGCGTGGTGGTTTATGGCCTGTTCTCCTTATCCATCCATAGGAAAGGCTGGTACCCCAGCAGTGGGGACATAAAATGAGCCGATGATGATGATGATGACGATGAATCAAGTCATCATTAGCTTACACAACGATTACCAAATACGGATTGGTGACAAATCCGGGCATAGCTTCGAAAAAACCGGAAAAAAAATTGGCCGTAGATACTCGTAGGTACTTGGAAATTCAACCCTTCGATTCGAATATGCTTAAAGTTTAAACTTAAATTATTAAAATAACTCCATATTATTTCAATGTTTTAAATTAATAAGTTACCTTTAATTAATTTCGGAATTGAATTAGATGTTAAGTTAATTTAAAGAGATCGTTACTCGCTCATCAATCATTGAGGTGAGAACTGAAAAATCATTAGCAACATGTATTAGCTCTCCATAAATGATTTATAGATCAGATATTTATGGAAATAAATTGGAGCATTTTTACGTTCGCTTGTCAAGAAGGACTTTTAACCACGTTTCCACCCGAAGGTAAGGAACTAAGAAGAAAGGAAGAAGAAATAAATTTATTTGCACTCACTACAAAATTACACGATATAAAAGCAAAAACAAAAGACAAAGTGTGGTCAACTAGGCCCCAGCCTCAGCACGTGCTGCAGCGACATAAGCAGCTGCAACGCTGGTATTCTAGAGGGGCCTAATCGGTGACGTGTCCACAAAACAATCCAACATAGACAATTAAAGAATAGTAATAATACGCTAAACACAGAAAAAAAACAACAATATTAAAAAAAAACACTAAACATGAAAAACAACTCAGCACTATCTTGGCTGTTTGATTACCTTCCTGTGCTTAAATTAAAACAATAAATAAAAAATAAAAAAAGGTTGCTCTATGGATAGAATCGGCATTGACAAGATGGCTGTGAAGCTGAGAAGCGCAACTAAGGAGTGGGTCTTACATAATATGGTCTTATAATAACTTGGGTCTCTTCAATGCTAGAGTGAATGGATTGTTTCTAAGTAAGCATGTTCCGCTGGGTGCCTATTGTGAGTTTTGTTTACTATCCGTATTCATTCGATTACGTTTATGAAAACGAAAAATAGTATGGCATTGAAGCAGCGCCTCCTGGCGACATACGAGAAGAGTTAACATTTTGCCATACAAATTCTCGTTTTCGCTAACGTGATCGATTGGCGAATGAAACTCGCACTTGGCACCCAGAAGGCCATATCTTTACTTAGCATCAGGACATTAGGTGAGATGGTGGTCAAATGCTTACACTTATTTGATATTTTTTTAAAGATGGGAAGTATATTGAAAAAAGACAAAGTGTTGAAAAAATTCAACGAGCAACGAGAAAGATTCAACGATTCGAACCCGCACCCCATGACATGCCGGGTCAGGTGCACTACCAAATATGCTATCGTGGCTCAATCCAACTCGCCGAAATTAATCAATTTCAATTTGTAATTTAAATTAGCATTGCTATCCAACGTGGCAATGCTGCTAGCTTACCTACTGGGCACTCTGCCTGATGGGGATGATTTGGGGCAATTTTTTAATTTATAATTAGTAGTAGTTATAGTTTATAGTTTTTTATAAGTTTAATTTTAAGTAGTTTAATTATTATCTTGTTATTGTTTCATTAAATGAAATCTTCCTTGTCAATTAATAATCTACATTTGTAATGTGTTTTAATCATGGGAAGTATATGCCTATGTGGACTAATATGCAGATGATGATGGTGATGGTGATGATGATGATGATGAAACAAGAAATTCAATAAAACCCGTGGTCACACTACACGGTATCGGTGAAGGTATTTTCCATTTCTGTTGTTCTTGTTAAACGTTGTTCCACACTATCGCTTTTCCCTATTTTTAATAAGCTAGTTTATGATAACAGCCTTTTAAAATGGCGGGTCAAAGTTGTTTTTACATTTAAAAAAAATCTTCAAAGTATTGTAGTTTTTTTTTAATGGTGATCAAGATATTCGTTTAATGAGATTCGCTGTAAAAGCCTTATTATTTTTCAACGTCATAAAAATATAAGGAAATTAAAAAAAAATCGCTTTTGCTCTATCATCATCATTTTATGTCCCCACTGCTGGGGCACGAGCCTTCCCTTTGGATGGATAGGGAGAACAGGCCATTAACCACCACGCGGGCCCAGAGCGGATTGGTGGTTGTTAACGACTGCTAATGCAGTCGGGACCAACGGCTTTACGTGCCTTCCGAAGCACGGAGGAGCTCGAGATTATACATTTTTGGTCACCCATCCAATGACCGGCCTTTGCGAAAGTTGCTTAATCTTAGCATTCGCAGACCGGGCGCGTTAACCACTCCACCATCGAACTCCTCTTTTGCTCTATGTTTTGTTGAAATAGAAAACAGCATTCGAAAAAACTTACTGCTTTAGGTAGAGCCTGACCCCAATCCTCAAACCTGTGCCTCAAACTGAACAGAATCTGAAGAATTGACTAATAATTAAATATTTTTGCTTAATATATTCTTCTGCCTTCCAATATCGCTTTACTTTGAGTGATTTTAGCGACCATTACGTTTTCAGAACATTGCACCTTTCTTGTTGCTTTGTGTGATTTGTCAACATAAGTAGGATCACAATCTGGTACAGAATTTCGTAATATCATTTCTTTTAATATATTTATATATATGTTATCTGTTTTGTTTTTCGTTTAAATAAATAAATAAGATGAGCACTCGCGCACGCGAATCGTGAATGATTGTGTATGTGACCTTTAAAAAAAATGTTTCTTATTTTTTTATATTAACTTAGATACTATTATATGTGGTCCTTACCTATGAAATTGACTTTTTTTTAAACTTATTAATAGGTGTATTACTTTAAAAAGTCCATATCGGTTGTTAATATTATTATACACCTTTTATTAGGACTATGTTACTTAGGCTTCAGTAATAACAATGATTATTCATATTGTGTCTTTATCGCCAATTTTTTTTTTAAATTTGACTTCTTTTTTTGGTTTGCGGAATTGACCTTTTGTTTCATTGTAGCTTTAAAGGGACTTGATTTTTGTTCTTTTTAATGTCTGATATATTTAGCTAGTGAAACAAACAAACTACTCTACAATTTTTATAGTGTTAACATAAATAGGTGCTATGAAAATTAAAAAAAAACGTTAGAATGAAAAATATAATTTTATAAAAAATCTTCATACAAAACGTCTATTTCATAGGTAATATTATTCTATCGAGTTAAGTGTGAGGGTTTGTGGGAGTAACCCAACCAATGACCGCAATTTGCCAACATGCCACTGATCGCGATCGAGCTCATAACTGGATAAATACCAAAGTAATATCAATTAAGGTTCGCAAGCTACGAAAGCTAATTGAAGACACATCTCATGCACACATCAAAAGAGCAACACACGAATCAATATGCGAAGCAAGAAATAACTTCCCTTAATCAATTCATTAAGACTGAGCCCACAAAAGAAAGAGTTAAATGAAAAATTATCCGCCTTAATGACTGCAGCGGATCGGACCTTAATGATCTAGGTCCTGTTCCAGACTTATGCATAAATCTACTTTGCTAAGTGTATATAATGATACGGGTTTGCTCACAGCTATTTGTACTTGGCTGGAACATTGTACGGCTTAAACCATTGGTTGTGGTTATAGGAATGATCTAGCAAGACTAATTAATTGTTAAACTTTGTTGGTTGTTTTACTTTAATGTCTTTTAATTGGACTTAGCAAATAATTAAATTGACGTCATACCTACATTGTTTCCTAAAGATTAATTTCTACGTTATATTATTTTCGTGATAATTTTTTAAACATTAAAAAAAATGATTTTTTGTTCAAGTAAAGATTAAACCTGTTAAAACAATGTTTATATTGAACAACAAAACATGATATATTACGAAACCAATTACTTACAAATCTAGAGACGCGAAGTGTCGTTTCAATCATATAGGTTAAGGGCGCGTCAACAACAAATTAACATATTAATATGTTGATGAACACACATCATTGTCAGTTTATTAATCAAATAAACCGCTGACGGCCCTAATGACACATCAATTGCGTATAAAACTTGTCACTAAAATATTCTTGTAGTACACAGCGCCAATAAAAAGTAAAAACCTATTAAAAGTTATTTATCGTTAATAAAATATTTGACACAAGTGTAAATCGTTATTGTAGATAAAAAAAAGCGTAAATTTACGATTTACGACGTGACAAATACGTTACTCCGCGGCAATATGGGAGGCTTTAAATAACCAGCGTGGCAGTAAACGTCACGGGCACAAGTGTTTGCCTTATTAACGCGTAGCGAGTACTTATTTAATTCACATAAATAATATATTAAGTTGAGACGAATTTTCATTAAAAGGTATCTCATATTGGGCCGTGTGCGTTTTATTGACAGTTTTAGTGGTCGGCCAAAGAGCCACACACGCGCCGATCGTGAATTCAATTTAAAAAGTGGAATGAGATAAAAATAAATAAGTTCGGAGAGACACTTATGTTTAGAGTCGGTCATAAAGATAGGGTTAACTGCCACGGTATCGCGGGACAAAACATACCATAAAGTGACCGGTTGTGAGCCGATAGTGCTGCCTGCATTGACATATCGACAGTTGAGGAATGACAGTGCTGTGAGGTTTTATTCGAAACGGTTTTTGGATTGCGTGCATGTCGGTATAACTGCTTTAAAATTTTATTACAAAGTTCGTATCTTTTTAAACTATCGTGATAATTAGTAGCAGTATAATACAATACATAATTGTTATTGGGACAATTTTCACTTATACTTTTGTTAATGTTCATATCCTTGTTAAAAATCGGATACTCAAAAAATAAACATGTTATTTAATAGTCTCCATAGCAAGTAAAAGCTTTTTTGAATTGTAGTACTTAATTTTGTTTATCCGGTAATAAGCATAATTTAAAAAATTAAATATTTTTACAGTTCAAACAAAGTAAACAGTTATATTTATGTCATCAAATCCACTTTGTTATCCATCATCACACCTGATGTTAAAAACGATAAGACTGAATATGTAATACTTCACACAGAATCCTTAACCACCGAATAGATAGTATTATTGCATTTTCATCGATATCTTATCTCTGACACGTCCCATCACTAAATGCAGGTGTCAACTGTAATCACCATGGTCGTGGACGCGAGCATTTAAGTCAAAGGAGCGCTTCGTTGAAGAACTTTGTCGTTATTATACCTATAAAGGTTTTAGTACGATCCACCTCTGCATTCACTCCGGTTTTATTTAGACAAAGTTGTATTACAATCAGCGGGAGGTCCAAATGTTAATAAAGTGGATTTGTCGACATCAAAATAACACTTTATGGTACCGCACTAATGTTTTTTATCGATAGACTTATGCTTCTTACAGTTTAATCTGAAGACGCTAAGCCTGAAATGTATTTGTTCATTAGTACAGATTAACACAACTGAAGACTTTTTTGAGCAAAGAAGATAATGTAAAAAAAGGCAAGATTTCCTTCCCGATTTACATAATAGCGACTTGTTTCTACTGAGCTGTGTTATTGCCACATCTGTGTACTGCGAAATGCAGCTCTAAGATAAAAAATCCTGCAAAAGAATATTCCGAAAACCACTTGGGCCTATTATCAAATCAGCCTTCTGATTCTCAAAAGCCTACGAAACTTTCACGAGGAACCTATGTTTTAGGTCTTAACTAATTGTAATTTTTATTTTTATGGTATCGCGCGGTTTTAACACGGGTAGTAACAGTTACAGGTTAAATAAGATAAAAGAAAAAAAAACGTTATCGTAACGAAAAGAAGTTTATAGGGTAAAGCTTTAAATACTCATCTTCAAGAACAAGAAGTAAATAGCAGTAAGTACATTACATTACATTCTTTATTTTTAAGGTTTAGATCAAGTAGAGATTTAGAATTTATTTAAGTACTTACCTACTGTTTCTGAATGCCAGCCTGTGATGGTGACGACAAACGACAGTGGTTTTACCCTTTAATACTCCTTTATTGATTAAATAGTTGTCTCTAATATAATAATAAACGTTAATAAAGGAACGTACTACTGCGTACCAAACTAGACTATGGCCCAATCTACCTAAATGCCTACAGTTGAATATTTATACAAACCGTGAAGTAGTATATAATTATCTATGAACGCCTGATCTGATGATGATATTGTAAAAAAAAAGAAAGACGAATTAAACCTTCTTTAAAATTCGAAATGTCACTTGTCTTTTGTTTCGCGCGACTAAATTAAAAAAGCTGATTCGAAATGGCAACATCCGTCGTTCGTAGCAAACGTAGCAGAATCATTAAGAACTTATTTGTCCAAACTTCACTGCATTGTACTTGTACACAAATTCATCCAATCGAAAATATTTATTTATTTATTAATTTATTTATTTATTCATTTTACACTTGTACACTTACAGATTAAAAATCCAAGTCGCCTACAAGCTTGGACAAGATAAGTTAAAAATTAAATGAAAATTATATTGTTAAGTGGTTTAGTAGTAGCCGCCTAGTTTAATAATAATGTTTTATGAAGTACGTAAAACATTAATATTAAACTAGGTGGCTAAATAAATAATAAATACAAATGAAAATAACAAGATGTCAAAGCGGAATAAATTAGTTTACAAGTCCTTAAAATAAAAAAAAACGAAAATGGTCATAAATGAAGAATTTCAATGTCAGCAATACAAAATAAAATAAATTAAATATACTTAGTTAAAGGCAAAATTCTGAGAATGTCCAAGAAAGTTCCATTATTATTGACAGGGGTGTAATTAAGTAAGTAACTTTATTTTTCTCCAAAATCTTAACTTACACTATAGGTATGATATGAAAAAACATTTGTGAGACATTGTGTATGTAAGGGTATTTAGTTTTTATAATTACAGTAAAGCGTTTGACAGGATCTAGCATGACTTGCATTTGACTAAACTGAAGGGCATTAGTATAAGTGGTGACTTATTTAGATGGTTCTCATCGTACATAGACAACCCAACTCCACACGACTTTAAAGTTTATCCTGACACCCCCTACCATCCATAAGGTTATAAAGTTAAAGGTGTCAGACATTCTTACGCAAGGGACCATCTACGTCAGGTCATAACGCTAGATTAGAACCAACTGAAACGCATTCTTTATCCGATACTTTTAAGACTAGTGTCTCAAGCTAGTTGTCCCGTAGACACGTAAAGTCCACTACCTAATATCCGGATAGGTTACCGGAGCTGTAAGCTCGCCCACTGCAACGAGATTGCACTAAGAGCACAACTCGCAGTTCCACTGCTCGGGTCGTCAACTCTAAAGTCGACTACCAAATTGTCTCTTTGGTGGCGGAGTTGTAAGCCCACACACTTCTCAGTACCCATCCAGGCACCTCATCAGTTCCACAATCCTACGCGGCTGACTTAACCGGAGACTTTGCATCTAGCGGGCGCTTCTACTAGTTATCCGGACTAGTACTGGAGATGTTGGAAGCCTACTTAATGAAAACCACCGAGCAGAACAACCAATTAAGGACAACACGTGCCCCGCAGATCCTTTCGCTTCAGGGCCCCACCAAGACCGCTACTCGGACCCGCTCGCTGTGCACGAAATGGAAGCCTGGCCAACACCAACCAGGCAGACGAACATTCCCACTTCTACAGCTAACCACATAACCACCACGAGTCCAACCCATGTCCGGGACCTGCCGGAGACGCCCGCGAAGGCATAACCGGCAGGGGGCTCAGGATCCGGAACTCCCGTGGTACCCTTGAAAAGACAGCCGGTCCTGTAGTTCCAGCTGCCATACCCTACCTATCAGGGTCAACGCAGGCCATAGTTGTCAATAGTTACATGTCCGGATGGGTTTTGGTACCTAGTGGTGTTCAGCAAGGATCTTTGCTTGGGTCACTTTTGTTTACTATCTTTGAGAACGATATCGAATATTGCCTTCAATCATCGCGGTTACTATGTTTTGCTGATGATATAAAGATAATCTCAACTGTCAAATTTATAAAGGATGCGGTTCTACTTGTGGACGTTCTTGTAAGGTTGCATGATCATTGTGTGCAAAATCAATTGGACCTAAACCCATCTAAATGTTGCGTGGTTGTCAAATATACAAACGAACGATTTAATTTGCCGACCTCATTAGTATAATGAGTAGTTGTAGACAAAACATAATTATAACGGAACTTTAAAATTTATCTTTATCTGTAGTACGGACTTAGGCCGAATGACCCGACGGCGCCAGCGGCATTTTACCATAGTATATTTATTATTCATATAGCTTTAACTACACCGATAAAAACATACAAAAATAGACTTATAGGCACAAACGTATTCGCAATTTTTTTTGGAAGTATCGACTTCCTTTTGTACATACAGGTTGTGCTAAATTTTGTTTTTTTTAAATGGTTTTATTTGTGATTACTTATGGTATTGGTATAATAAACGTTAAATACTTTATTTAACTTTTTATTTTTAGAAATAATGTGTTTTGTGTTAATTACATTAACAGATTTAAAAACAATTCATTTAATATAATTAATAAAAGATACAAAAATATTTTAGAAGAAAAAAGTGTATCTTAGTTCGTCTTTACTGTATTAGAATTATTTGTAATAAAAAAGAATACTACTACTACTATAGAATAAAATATCCGAAACTATACTTATATTCAGTTTACAATATTTTTTATTTGTACCCCATTTTTATTGGAAAGTTGTAATCGGAGCACCCTGTATTATGACAAATCCAGTACAAGTGTTATTTTTGTGGGCTGGCGCCACGATGTCGTCGCCATATCGCCCAATAAAGCATTTCACTCCTTAATTAAGGAAATAATTATTATTTTGTAGAGCCGGCCTTTGCGTCATTGGCAAATACGATTTTTATTCGATACAATTTTTGTTAAAGGAGGTTTTAGTAAAATTACGTTTTGAAGCCGAATAGTATGTGCTAATTCGGATATGGAAATGACGCATATAAATTCCAATTTTTTTTTTGAGAACCATCCACGACCAATTACAAGTCGCGACAAGGGTTGAAAAATATCCACGAGCGGGATTCAAACACACATCCTGTTTGGTTAATGTGCTTGGTATTATTGTTACTGTTAGATACTAATAAAAATAAGAACGAGTTTTAGTCCTACTTTTAAATCTTACATTTAAAATATAACTAAAATATAGTTAATGCTTTTACATTAACTATATACACGTAAACGTATTTAAAAAAAATAGATACAGTGCCTTAACGTTAAATTAAGGAAGAATGCGGTCTTGTCATATTTATTGTTAAAGGTAGGCATCTATAAGGTGTAAATTAGAAAAATGTAAAAAAAAATTTTTTAATGATGACCGATGATGATTAATGATTAACAAAAAAAATTACAATAGAACTAATAAGCAAACGACTAGTTGTTGCAATCTAGTTTTCGCTATTTCGTTTCAATAATGATTTAATAAGTTTTAAAACTAAGATTGGTGTTATCAAAACCCTTTATAATTTGGTTTTATGGCTATTCTGTTAGACAATAAAACAATCGTGAAATCTACAACAAAAGTTAAGTTGAGCAATCTTTAGAAATCAAACGTTAGCAAACATTAAATGGTGTTAAATTAGCAATTTTGATTAAGGCACGTCCGAAATAGACAATAAACAAAACAAAGTGATATAAGATAGATTGGTAGATATATATTATTACAACACCACAATATTGAACATTGACCATAAAACTTGGATAAAATTCAATTTTTTTTAATTGGTTATATTAGGCAGGCATTTGACCACACCTCACCTGATGTTAAGTGACGGTGCGGTCGAGGATGGAACATGTCTGCCTAGAAAAAGCCTATTCACCCTGGCCTTAAAGAGGTCCAGATTATATATATTATATTTCAGGGAACACACTCGTAGGCAGCGCGTTCCATTCCCTAGCTGTACGCACTAAGAAATTTGAACCGAATCGCCTCATGCGATAAGGTGGCATATATACAACATAGGGATGGAACTCGCGTCTCGCGCTCCGATAGTGGAGACGGTGGGATTAGGTCGTGCAACTCCTTCGTACACTCCCCGAAATGAATTCTGAAGAAGACCGACAGACGAGCCCCCCTACGCCGATGTTCTAGACTTTGCAGCTTGGCGTCTATCAGGGCCTTGGCGTCTATCAGGCCAGGTTCCTTCTATCTGGCAGAATTTTGTTGCTCCGAATTTTATTTGGCATAACACACTTGGCATAATTTTCTGACGAATATGTTCAATGCATAAAAATTATTTAGCATACTTATTATTTGGTCGAATGTTTATATGTCCGAATTCTCAATGGCATACTTTTAAGATGGCAGATTTTCACTTGGCATAATTACATTTAGCAAAATTACATTTCGCATAATTTCGTCTAGCATAACATTTATTTAGTGCGATGATTACTCGGTATGCATACTACGATGGATGATGGCAGTTTTCAATTTTAACCGAAGTGGGTCGGGGTAGCGGGGGGACGGGGGGAGGCGCATCCCCCCGCAAGAGGGGCTCGGGGGGCCAAACCCCACACGAAACAAGCCACGAAAAAAGTGTAAAGAGTTCATTAGGTAAGGTTAAGTTAGTATGTTTACCAAAAACGCGCGAGCGGAGCGAGCGTGCTACGGCAGCGGCCGGCAAAGTGCCCGAAACGACGTTTTTTACATACCTAGACCTTACCTTTATGACCATACCTTTTAGACATAAGTACCTACAAAAGCTGACGTTTTAAAATTGTTAACCCTTAACCGGAATCGTGGGTCCATGAATATAGACTTCCTGAGATATGATAGTTCTGCCTCTTAATAAAGGATATCAAATTTATGCATAAAGATGATTCTGAATGTAAACTTTCTGCGATATGATAGTTCTGCCTCTTAATTATTATGGATAATAAATGTATGCTTTAAGATGATTCTGACTTATGAAACTATGGGTTTTGAATGTATGATTAATGTGTGTGCCAAATGATTTTCTGCGAAAAGAAGTTTAAGCTTTCCGCTGTTATGCATAATAAAACTATGACAAAAAGTTCTGCGATAAAAGGTAGACCCTTATCAGGGCAGGGTCACCAATGAGTCTCTTAGCAATCAATCAAATATACAAGGTCTGAAGAAGCAACTATCTAATCAGCAAGGCGAGGAGGGCTGGTGAGGCATCCTGCTCCACTGGCAGCTGTGGACCATCGGACTCCGCTTCTGCTTACCATCGCCTGCTCTTTTATTTTAAAAAGAGTTTTGTGACTTCCCCTCTTATCGATATAAAAGCGATCTTTTAGCGTTTTTTTGTTGGCATACGCTGACGCTAGCCTGAGGCGTTAAGACTATCTGTAAACAGCGTACCAGTGTATCATCATCATCATCATCAGCTTATTTTATGTCCCCAGCGTATGAGCGACGAGAAACATGGTGGTTCCTCAAAAAAATATGAACTTGTGATCGATTATTAACCTTCGAATACTTATTGGTAATTGACACGATGCGAGCTGATTCATACTAGTTTTTGGGGAGAGAGATTTCGTTTTTTGCATCGAGACATTGCACGATATTTCTTATTATGAGAACATTTAGGTAAATCGGGACAAAATTTCCAATAAAATAAAGGAATCCGTTTTTTTTTAAGTTGGTAACTACTAGTTACTTAATACTTAGTTTCTACGCAATGATTACAATACTTCAGAAAAGAGGGAATATAAAATCATATTTCTGTGAAAATTGAAAATTGAAAAATTGAAAAATTGTTTTTATGTCTAAAGGGTACATTAAGTTTTAACCGTATCTGGAGCACCCGTTTAAGCAAATATGTGCTTGTTTTGGGATACTCCGCTCTTCCATAACAATAACAAATAGTACCACTGTGACACACCGAATTTCAGGTTTACCATGAAAAAAAGCTTCTTGCGTTTTTTGCCAGCTCTTATCGGTCGTAGGCTCTCCCAAAATCCGATCTGTTGGTAGATTCAGTAGGTAAACTATTTTTTATATTATTTGTACGTTATACTTAGTTTTGACGTCAATAAGTGCATGTATAGGTTTATCTATATTTCTATACTAATATTAAAAGCTGAAAAGTTTGTTTGGTTGAACGCGTTAATCTCAAGAACTACTGTTTCGAATTGAAAAATTATTTTTGTGTTGAATAGTCCATTTATTGAGAAAGGCTATAAGCTATATTACATCACGCTATAATTAATAGGAATGGAGCATAAATGAAAAATGTTACAAAAACGGGAAAATATTTTTATTTTTGAGACTTTCCTTGCGTGCGCTGCGTAAACGGTGAAAGTTACGCAAAAAGCATGTATTAAGAAATTGTTCCCCTTTAAAAGTTCTAATACAAATACAAATACAAAAATTCTTTATTTCTCACAAACTTAAGTCTAAATAACAGACGTCAACTGCAAAAGTTTTAAACTGCAGCTAACAAAAATCCGTGACAGAATATGTCTAGCTTTTAAGGTTGACTCACTATAACTTTTTTTATAGTAATCAAATTAGTTTTTCGCTAGTTAACGCGGGAAACCGCGGGGCACAGCTAGTATTGAATAAACGATTTGGCTTTGACTTTGACTTTGATACTTTGAGTACCACCAATTGCACACCTAGTCTTTGGCGGCACCTCTCACTGTTGCTGGCTTTAATTGCGTTGAGTCGTTCACAGCAACTGTAAACTTGGAGATTTTTAACTTAACTTCTTTAGAATTACAAAAAGTAATTCCAGTATTCGTTGGCAAGTAGGTACTAAAGTAAGAAACTTAGAAGAATTAAGGCCTTATTATTATTACTAGTGGTCGCCCTGTGTTCGAAATTCGTAACCGTAAATTTTATAAGGCTGCACGGATTGTATCCTAAGCAGTGAAAAATTAAAAAGATAGAATGTGAGTTTAGATTGGCATTGACAGATGTCGGCCGCATTAAAGACAAACAATACGTGTGTGCCAAATACATGGTAGTGTGTGTAATGTTGTTTTTGTTGATTTAATGTATTTTTTATGCATAATTTAATAAAAATATTAACATTCGGATAACCTTCTCTATATAAACTATAAGTGTGCGAAATTCCATACTCCTCCGACCGCGTAATTTTCGTAAAAACGGGTACGTTTTTGCTTCTCGTATTAATATATAGATTTACTTATTGGGCCGTTATATAGTTAAAGTGTGTTATTTTTAGTAAATCTAGGGCACTATACTTTATTTGGGTGTAAGCAGTAATATTTATATTATTTTAATTTTTGCATTCTCAATGGTAGATGTTGTTACAAGATGAAATTTTACTAGGAAAAATCAACCAGCCTCAGGAAGCGTGAGAACCGAACCCACGACCCTTGGATTACCGGTCTAATGATCTGACCTCTGAGCTACTGAGACCCCGAGAGTAATACTTAAATAGATCTAGGTATATAACGGTCTAGGATATTGGGTGGTGACCCACTATGAAGTGCTACACCAAACAGGTCACAATAAATCTGACCATCTATCCCTCTTGAAGTATTTTATAGTGACATTGTTGTTCAATGCTTCAAAACCAGTTTTACCTTTCAAGTTCCCAAACTGTGATAGCATATTTTATAGTATTTTTGTATCACGATAACAACATAGGAAATACTAAAATAATACAATAAAAAAAATATCTTACGGTTTAGCACCTGATCTTCATCACACCTGATGATAAGTGATAATAAGTTCGAAGGTGGAAGCGAAATTCACCCGGAACCTCAACTATTGAAGTACTATCTTATCTCTAGCTGCCGGAACACAACAATGCTACTAATGTAATGGCGACATATTTAGATAAGATGGTGGTAGCTGGCCAGGCGGACAAACAAGCCCTACCACCAACCAAACCGAGTACACAAACATGTACGCCCCGCTGGGAATCGAACCCGGGACCTCTGGGTCTAAGCCGCTGGTTTTAACCACTAGACCACCACTAAAGCAGTAATGTGAGGACCAGACTAGCTATACCATAAGTTAATGCGAACACTACTACACCTGTTAGAACGATCTGTCTTTCTGTACACGGCTCCTGTAAAAAGGGTTCGGAATTCAGGATAAAATAATATGTAAAAAAACCGCGAGTATATTCGGCTAAAGTGTTTCAATTCAATATAAATATCCATTCAATATAAATATAGAAAAGTAACAAAAGACTACTATTAGACAGTAGCCGTTTCTTTGTTAAAACTTATCGTCTTTAGAAATCGCCTACTTAATTCAGTAAAAAAGAAAAATGTTTTATTATCACACTTATTTTTCTCGTAGCGCGTTCAACAAAAACTTTCTTGTGTGACACAACGACCGTTTAACAATAAAAAAGGGCAAACACCACCCAATGATAACAAAAAATGATCGCGATTCCAAAACACGATCGTGTCTGTAAACAAAAACAAAACACATCTTTATATTTACAAGCGCATGTCTGGAAAGCGGCTGGGTTCAACACAGGTTAGCGATTAACCCGTCAGGGGTCAAGGCTGTGGTCTTAGGGACCTGTTATAATGACTTGTGCACTCGATGAACCTATTATGTCACTACGGCACAGATTGTGTCATTGACGGCAACGTTGAAAATGCACGTGTAAATTCTTCACATTCGCCATTTTGTTTCTTGTTTTATTTCTAAGATTTTATTTGCCATAACATATGATAGGGTTATGCGACACGTAATGATGACTTGTATATTTAATGGGGCTTTGACATTTCATTTTTTAAATTTTGGAATTCAATGACAAAGATCCTCTTTTTTATTCAATATACTTTAATTGATTAATATTGTAATTAATTGGAGTGATTAATAATATCTGCAGGTGTTTAGTCATTGAAATTCATAGTTAGTCTCAAATGATATACGGCAATTTTCCAAGAAATAATTCATTAAAAGTGAAATAGGTAAAACGTTATAAAGTTATTGGTGTTGATGTTGTTGGCCTAAGCCGACATCGCTATTGTTAAAAGCATGTGGTCCTAAAAGAGCATGCACAGGTCAACGGGTTAATGTCACGCACGGCATCGGTTCGAAAAGCAGCAATTCTATTTTATGTTTCGTATGATTTTCTATTATTTGTACTCTATTTTGACTTTTTAACGTTATGTCAGTGTTTGCACACGTTTTTAAACTATTAATAATATTCAACGTAGAATATTCTAGATTTAGGTTGGCAATATTTTGTCACCTCTTACAAAACTGCGTTTTATCATCAGAATATAGAGATTCCACTGCTGGACTCAGGGGGCCGACCGCCTAACTCTCTCGCTTTCGATCGCTTTGAAGGCGAGGCGAGGAGGAGGCGTTATCTTGTCATTTCGAAGGGAATATGAAAGCAATATCGAAAGCTATAGGCTATAAGCTTTCGATATTTTTCGATATCATATTTCGATATTATATTAGAAGGCGAGGCGAGGGCCTCGCCTTCAAAGCGATCGAGAGCGAGAGAGTTAGGCGGTTGGTGGGCAGAACTTCCCACATTAACGAGATTGGGCTAGCGGTGCTTTACCTATATGCAGGTCTGTACCTATTAGCTTTATGTATATTATTTTGTAACAAAGTAGTTTTTTCTAAGTATATTACATACATACACAAATTTTATATACTGTGCTTCGGAAGGTACGCAAAGCCGTTGGTCTCCGGTACAGCTACGCATTCGGCCCGCGTGGTGGTTTACGGCCCGTTCTCTCTGTGGTATTTCCATCCATCATAGGGAAGGCTAGTGCCCCAGCAGTGGGACATGAAAGAAGCTGGTGTAGTAGGTAGGTTTATTAATTAGTGGAAAATATAGAAGGCACAGTCAGTTCCCAGGAGCGGTGTATTGCTATCTTAAGGCTATCTTGCTTCGTCGTAATTATTTGACGACACGAAACGGATAATTATGGGCTACCTCGACGACTCTACAATACGGAGAAATTCTCTTTTGTTCTCGTTTAGAATGGTTATCGTGTGAAAAAATATTTTTTTGATTATTATCTTAGGCTTTATTGAATTTTCATATTTTTTAAAATTTAATTAAGAATCTGCATGTCAAATTATGTTTTGTGTTGATAACCGCTTTAATTACTATTGTTTTGTTGTTTTAAAATATCCTAATAAATGTTAATAACTGTATTTTTTTTATTTTGTTTAACATTTACCATAACTATTTAGGGAACATTATTTCATGCTTAACATAATTATAGTTTTAACATTCTATTTATGCCGACTGCTTTTTTTGATACTAACTGAAAAAGTTTAATTTGCAAACGATTATTTTTACTGTAACTCGATTTACTATTGCTACATTATCATAATAAGACACGTTGGCCTAAATTAATTAACCCATCTAATCATCTTCATTACCCTTACAAAATTTACCTACGTCTTGTTAAATGAAATAATTAAATTTCACTGGAACACAGATCGTGTCGGAGCAAAAAGGGCGTAAGTTGGAAAACAGCAATTTCCACGATCGCTTCATTTGCATAAAAGTGAGACCCCTTATCTTTAGAGGCAGGCTGTTTATGAAAACTTTGTCTTATTGCATTCTGATTAGAGCCGCCGGGAGTAATTGAGATTTTTGAGGTTAGCACCAGGGGGAGTGATAAATTGCGTTTCATTGCTTTTGTTTGAAGATAATAACATCAATTGCCTTAAATACAACTTTTTACTTTGAACTCACTGTTTATTTTTTTTAAACCTGCTGGTGCTTTTTAAATATTAACAAATAGGTGAACTATAATATAACAGTATAACTGACAAATAAAAAAAATCCAGGAATTGTCTGAGACAAAACACTGGTTTTTAAGTCAAAAAAATTGTGATTATACCTAAGACATAATGTTTAGGGTTTATTTTATGTGATTTGTATCTATCTAATTATTTAATTCTACTTAGCTATTTAGCTGGAAGGTTCTTTACCGAATAAGTTATGTATTTACAGTGACTTTAATTTATTGCAAAATTTTAAGACACCTAAATGTAATTATAATAATTTAAAACGTACCCTGTCCAGTTAACAATAATTATTTATAGTAATTACCATAAACTTTAAAATTCCGCCGCCCGTCGGTAAGTTGACATCTGAAATTGACGTCGCTTTTACAGATTGAACACCTGTCAATTGCTTTCAATTTTGCCAAATCCTTTTTTCAAATTATTGTAGGTAGATAGTTTTCAGAAAAGACGACTTTTTAATCTTAGTCATTTCTTTCATTTTGTTTTTTTTTTAATTAATTTCTAATTCTTTACAAAAATTTACTATCATTCGAACTTTGACCTCAATTGAATAGTTCCCTAAGCTAATCAACCTAATCGAAAATCCGTGACAGCACTCAGACTCCGACACACTTCAATAAAGAGCACGAGAATTTGCATACAAGTATATAAAACACATCACTTTCTTCACTGCACACGACTACGTACCCTCACACGTGAATTGGCCGTAGTGTTTCCCGGAGGACTTGTCACCGCAGACCACGCACTCCACATTCTGGCCCTTGTCCGTGGCCGAGGAGCCGCTCTGCGTCGACGCGGCCTGACTCGCGGGAGTCGATGGCAGCAGCTCGTCTTCCCGCCAGCTGCCGCGGAAGCCGAGCTCCAATGGCGGGAGGTCAGGGCCTCTCGGAGGGCAAAGCCCCGGGCCTCCGACCCCGCCGTAAACTAGCGCCCCGTGCGTGATGATGCCGGTTGCCGTCGCGGGCGAGAAGACGCGCGACGCGCTAGTGTGTCAAGGGTCGCGGTTGAGTCGCGACTGAGCTCGGGTCGGGCCAGGGCGCGCCGCTCCGCCATTGGCCCGGTGGCCTGCAGGGGCAGGGAGCGAAGGCCCCGCCACCTCGACACCGGCCCCCTCCCCGCGGGGGGAAATCTTTCAGTGGCCAAGTACGGTCGGTAAGAAAATTCTTCGATGGGCGGTTTTCGTTTGTTTTGCGATGCTTGTTTTCGTGTGTTTGGACTCGCGCTCGTTTCGTACGCCCTTCACGACTTTTGACGGTTGATGGTCGTTAACGTTTGTTGATAATAATAATAGCAAACTAGTTTTTTTTTCTTTTCATATAACAATAAACTCTTTTTCCTAACACAGAGTAACATACAAAACTATTACTAAACCGACGAACAGAATAACATAATATTTATAGTAAAATCTGACTTTCTTTGTCTAAAAATTGCTACGACGTTTCAGAGTTGCTTTTTCAGACGCTACCTGAAAATCCTACTTTGTATCAACTTTCCCGCTACCTCCATATTTCTGCTCGCTGATAGTCGCTCCATATAATCAGCTACGTACATCACATTTACTTGAGCCATTTATACACGAAACTTGGATGCCTATAAGTAATTACGTAACTTTGCGAGGACATATTTGAGTTCCGAAAGCTGACGTTGTATTGTTACAGTAGAATAGGAAATATTAGTAGAGACCAATAAGTAATTTATTAAATGTTTTTTGTACAAATAAGGTTGTTATCTACGCAAGATACCTTTATTTGCGAACACGTGTCATTGACCCAAGCAACGAAACGAACAAAAGCATATCATCCATTAGCACTCAATACACAAACAATGAAAAGTTATGAAGCTCAACTGCCGCATAAGCATTGCGGTCATTAAAAACGTTCAGCGATCTAGATCGATCTAGATCACGGTAGGCGGCGCGAGCGCGGGGCGTGGCCCGGGGGGTTCGGAGGGGGGCAGCCACTCCTGCGCACTCGTCAGCGTGACGCGCGCGCGCGATGACGCGTCACGCTATGCATGTCTGGGGCTACGGTCTTAATGTTGAGCGCGAAAAACACGGAACAAAACTACGTGTTATAAAAAGGTTAAACTCCCTTACCGATACTTACTTGTTTGCTTTTGGTTGTTATTGGGTTCATTTTTATACAAGAGGAAATGTAGTTTCAGTCTTAGATAATTTTAAACGAGTAAACCACGGAATATTACTGAGTTGTCGAAATCGTAGCATCAGCTCACTATAGCCACTTGCTGTTTGTTGATGTTGACCACAAAATGAATAGACAACGTTATTGTTCCATGCTGTGATGATGCTGTATAAGGCAATGGCCTCTGGTAGCAAGAACGAATTAGCTATGATATAAAAAGGAGGTATTATTTCAGATAAGAAATTAGTTCGTTCAAAACAAGTTCATTTCTTGGATTGAACATGTGGACTGAAAAATATGAACCAGAAATTAATACCGTCTTCTGTCCAGGCGTCATTAGTTGGGCTACCAAGATGTAGATTTTAGACGGTTCTACATTGAATAGATAATAACAAAAATGAAATGTCTCGTATGGTATTAATAATACTAAAATTTTACCAAATACTAATAAATAAACAAAAAACAATCTTATTCTACTATTGATAGCGGATTCACAGTTAAAGCTTTTTGTTTATTTTTTAATTATCAGACCATTGTTGTAAATACTGAATAACGTACTCTACCATGCTTTGACAAGTCAAGGCACCTACATACAAAGAGCTCAAGAGCTCTTTGTATGTAGGTGCCCATAAATAAACATATTATTACCAAAACCCTATCAACGCTCTATTTTTTTACTAAAAAGTATTAATCAGGATGAAATAATTTTGCTTAAACCTTCTTAAAATCACCTCTAACCCAAAAGTCTTACTTTATTAACATGGCACATGTTTATTTCATATTTCTAATGTCTTATAAGAATTTGCGTAAAGCAGAAAGTATATATACTTCCATAAACAAGTGTGCTCGCACCACTAGCCGAAAACAAAAGAGAAACAAGCATCCCAAAGTCAGTATCTTCGCTGAAAATGTAAAATGAAGGCATCTGTCTAAGGTACGGTAACCCTTGGGCGGGGGTGAGGCGGGTGGGCGAGGTGAAGTAGGGCGGGTCAGAGGTCGCGCCGCCCAACCCCGCCCAGTGACCTGCGCCCTAGAGCTTATAAATATAGAAAAGCTGTGGAAATTTTGGAAAAGATGTAAACCTAGTATAGTTCAAGTTGGGCTTAGAAGCGTTATAGGTACATTGTTTGCTGTCTAAGTTATGAACGAATGCTCATTGGAAAGCGACACGCCGTCGCAATTGAAAACTTTAAAGAGTTATTTAAATTAAATAAAGAAAACAATTACATCGTAGGAAGTCTTTACAAGTTGTAAACTTGAAAGTTGTAAAATAAAAACAATATACTAAGTACGTCTATCAACTCAAACATACTAAAATACATAGTACTCAAAATATAAAAGTACCAACATGTTAATTGATACTAAATGTGAAATATAATTAGGTATTTCAAACTGTGGACTAACGATGTGCCTTTTTTGAATCAGTTAACTATAGATGACTTTCCACAATTTCAAGCAAAAGAAAAATCGTAGCAACGTTTTGAAACGCACAAAATATAAACTTTGAGATAGTTTTTATTATCATACATTTTAAAAACATAACGTGACCTATTTATCAATTTAAAAGAGCCACTGCTACGACACTTTCATACTTCGTCATCGTAGCTCATTTACTTGTTAACTCTTTGTCTCTCTGATTGATATGGTATTTTAAAAAAAATGTTAGGTTAGATACAATAACAGTGTCTTCTTTTATTATATACAAAAACCTGTTTTGTAGGTCGATCTAGTTTTTATTATTATAAAGGTAAAGGAAAAAAAATGTTTGAGATGCCGTTGTAAATGTCTTCTAATGAATCTAATAAATAATTAAAAACTAAATTAGTTTCATAGTTTGGTATTTTATTGAAGTAGCATTAGCGCATTGCTTTTTCAATGTTAGTACCTACCAGTTTCTTCTTTGTTCCACAAACTTACATGCCAGATATTTTTCTTCCAAATTTGTACGCATTACAAAAACCAGCTGGTAAATTCACACTTACTTAGCATATGAAGTCAAAGTCAAAGACATTTTTTTAAATTTTCAAATAAACTTATAAATATATTTTTGTATTGGTTAATATTTTTAAGGTTAACTCTTTCAGGACGTCCATTTTATTTGCTGTGAAGAATGCACAGCTTTTTTTACACTTTTTATTTCAAGAGATTTACTAAAAAGGGAAGTCATACTCCCAACACATACTCCAGAACTTTCCATCACACGTCACTCTCAACTTCTAACACTTCGAAGTTGCATACAGAAGTGCTGGCAAGTTGGAGAGCTTATCTTGGCCGCATCGATCGGGCGGTGGCCCCACCACCCACCCCCATCTGGGTCGCCCCGAGTAATTGGGTGCGGGCACTATGCAGACGCCACGGCTTTTTTACTCTCAAGCTTTTTGTGAAAATCGATGTTTCTAGAATATATTTTTTTGTAAAATCTTTACTTAAGTAGGTACCTCACTATATTATAGAAACACATGCACTTTGCCCGCGACTTCGTTCACGTGGATTTCGTATTTTTTCGTAAGAATATCAACCACAATTTCATTTACAATAATTTATTAATATTAGATAATATCTAAACAAAAACAATAGATGCCATATTGGCGGTCAAACCATAGAATCTCCAATGTGACAGTTAACGCTAGTGATGCGGCTAATACAATTTAGAAAAATAGTGTTGTGCTTAACTGTCGATTTCTTTCAAATCAAAAATCAAGTTTCCCAATAATTACAATCATTATAGAAACTGTTTCATTTTATATAGAAACATAAGAAATGTTGGTTTATCTGTTTTATGTTTTTTTACTTACCTCACTATATTTAGTAAGGTCGCCGTCCGCTTCTATAGCGTATTGGTTAAATTATAATTGCAGATAAAGCGAGTGTTCGCGCCAGAAACGCGCAGTGATATATATCATTAACATAACCATCATCATCATCTGAGCCAAAAGACGTCCACTGCTGGACGTTGGCGAAGGCCAAGGATCTCCATAACGACCGGTATATATAGCGAGGTATATATTGATATTGTATCCGGTTCGGGTGTTTTAAGTCCGCCTGCCTTATCTAGCTTCCAACATCTTATCTCAGTCTGTCAACATTAATTATGGCACGTTGCAAACACCACAGCTCTTTTACTCTCAGCTTTATGTGGAAATCAATGTAGATTTTTTTTGTAAATTCTGAACTTACCTTTTACCATAGTAAAGTAGGGTCGCCGTCCATTTCTATAGATTTTTTTTTCAATTTACTTAATTGCTATTTTCCCTCCTTAATATAAGGGGACTTTTAAATTCTTACAGTTTTTCTTATAATTTTATCCTAACTTAATTAACAAACATTACCCATAAATTTTCTTATATAATTTACATTTTTATTTCTTTTGCTAGTAGACCCGGCGGACTTCGTACCGCTTTGACAGTTTCCATTAATTCCCGTGGGAATATCGGGATAAAAACTATCCTATGTGTCAATCCAGGATATAAACTATCTGTATGCCAAATTTCATCCAAATCCATTCAGAAGTTTTTACGTGAAAGAGTAACAAACACCCATCCATACTTACTAACTTTCGCGTTTATAATATTAGTAGGATTGGTCAACTTAATATTTTTTCTGATGTACTGGGTTATTGCATCTCTACTTACTTGTTTTGTTTTCTAATAATGCCAATTTTTCTATAGAGGTTAGAGCACCGTCTGTTCTTTCTTCTGTGCCACCGTCCCACACTGGGACAAGAATATATGAAGACAATACGCAAAAGTCATATCTACTCAAAACAAAATAAGAGCCACGAGGTATTTTGTCTGTACCATGAAAATAATAAAACCAATATTAATTTTTTTGTCTCCATAACGAAAACTAATGTTGTTTTTACCGTGTAGACCAATAAATTTATTCCAATAATAATGATTAAAAAGTTTATTTGCTTTTGAAAGAAAAAACACATTTAAGGTTAAAAATAAAAACAATGTAAAGTTACTGAAAACAAAAGAAAATACTCCATGCTCATCTTTTAGTAACGGGTATGCCCCCCTCGTTTCGTTACGCACTCCTGAAGCCTGGAGTGCATGCTCTCAATCAAATGCCAGACATTTTCCATTGGAATCTCTTCCCAGGCTCTTTTAACAGCGTTGATGAGTTGCTGTTGGTTGTGGATTTCCTGATCACCGTCTCTAACTCTTCGTTTCAACTGATCCCACATGTGCTCTATTGGATTTAAGTCCGGACTGTTCGCCGGCCACGGCAAGACTTGAATTTGAGACGCTTCCAGTACAAACCGAGTCGCTTGAGCCGTGTGTGCACGAGCATTGTCTTGCATCAAGATGAATCCAGGACCCGCTCGCTGGGCAAATGGGATCACATGTGGTCTGACGACTTCCTCAATATACCGCTGAGCAGTAACAGTACCCTCATTTAAAATAGCGAGCTCAGTTTTGCCGTGTAAGCTTATCCCGCCCCAAATCATTACATTTGGACCACCAAAACGATCGACTTCATGGATGCAGGCTTCTGAAAATCTCTCGCCGCGTCTTCTCCATACTCTAATACGCCGATCGTCGTTAAAAAATTTAACTTTGCATTCGTCTGTGAAGAGCACCATGCCCCATTGGTTTATGTCCCAGTCCAAATGTTGACGGGAAAATCTTAAACGATTTGCACGATGATTTCTGGTTAATGGAATACGGACAACTCGCCTTCTTGATGCCTGCTGGTCTTCATGCAATCGATTACGAATAGTTTGGTCACTGACACGAGTACCCGTTGTGAGCCGTAAACGATTTTGCAGCTTGCGGGCCGTCGTTGTGCGATCTCGGCGCGCACTTAATCGAATGTAACGATCCTCTTGAGCTGTTGTAATGCGAACTCTGCCTGAACCAGGTCTTCTTCTAACACTGCCGGTCTCTTGGAAACGATTCCATAGATTTTGAATAGCTCTTCGAGAAAATCCCAATTGCAAACCCACAGATCGCTGCGAATGACCTTCTTCAATCATTGTAACGGCTCTGGTTGCTGTCAGCGAGTCCATATGACGCCTGCGTGCTTGTGGCATATTGCAAAAGATGTTTCTGACTCGAGATATCAATGAACTCTAATAATTTCTAATAAACCAAGAAGCTAAGGAAAGCAAAACGTCAAAGAAAATGCAATCAAAATTTTCAAAAATAATTTTAAATCAAATTTTATTTAAAATTGTTGCCAGCATTAGATGAATACTACAATATTAAAAAGTTTAGGTATCAAAGAGTTTGTATACTCAATATTTTACTACTTTCAATATGTAAATGTTTAATAATTTACACCAAAATGAAAAAATACCTCGTGGCCCTTATTTTGTTTTGAGTAGTATATAATAAAAAATAAAAATATTAGCTTTTATTCTTCTTCTAACATCTCAATGACCTTTGGATCAAAAGATTTTCGCTTCAATTTGGGTAATTTACGCATCTGGCTTATGCTATCATATCGATTTTTTATATCATCAGACCATGTGGTCAACTCAGCGAAGAAACCCAGGAAAGTAGGAATAAGGATTTTAAATGTTACAAAGAACACAATACAAAACAATTTGTAATACGTAAGTATTGTTATGTTAGAAGCTTTTTTGTCCTTATGCGATGTTTTTGCACTAGCGCTTGACCTTTACAACTGTCGAGACGTTCGGGCAGACTGAGCCAAAATGGCTTAGTTTGAGTTGCCTCACTTTTCTTGCATCTACTCGGTTTCTAGGCGTTATTATTCTAAGATTACAGCTTGAATAATAAATATTGAACACTATCAACATGGTTTACAGATTAGAAACAAAAGCAAAAACAAATGCAGTAATTTCGTAGTACCCTCTTAGAAAGTCTCCCTTTTTCAAAATAAAAAAAAATGATTTTTTTATGACATAACTTTACAATAACTAAGAAGTTTTATTACTTTCATTTAAGGAGTATTTAACTGTCTATTAAACACAATTTATTTCATTAAGCTAGCATTCTTAGTTTCTGAGATTTATAGGTTTCTTTAAGTGACCCGGATTCATTGCTCTCGAGTTTTATAATACAGATCTTCAGTCGTCAGAATTTAGTTTTAATATAACTGTCACCTATCTAAATCAATAACACGTTGATTGCGTAAATTATATTATTGCAAATGCATACGATGAACTTAAGAGCACTATGGTAGCAAAACGGTAACCTTATAATGGATATGACCGGTGTTAACTGACGTAAAATATGTTAGAATTTGATGATTTGTCATAACTTTCGTAAATTACCCACATTTTAACAATACTATTTTACGCATTACCCCCATATACTTTGACAGGACGTCTTTTTTAAGTCCGCCTGGCTAGCAACTCCATCTTAGAAGTCTGTCGCCATATCAATTCTTGTGTTTTATCAGTTACAGTAATATGGTCAGTTGTAAGTAGTTGAAGAATTTAGGTGAAGTGCGCTTCCTTTTTATTGACACATACCATCAGGTAAGATAAAGACGAAGCGTTTCTGGTCGTAAAAAATAAATAAATAAAAAAAATCTTATATAATATTATTATGTATTGTATTTTTCTTACAGAGAAATACATAATTGAATGAAAAGTAGCTACAACTTTTGCAATGCCGGATCCCTGGACGCGTAAAAAAACTGAGCTTCTTCATAAACACAAATGTTGAAAAAATTTCCACGAGAAGGATTTGAACCTGCACCCTTCTGACATACCGGGTCAGGAGCTCTTCCAATTGAGCTATCGTGGTTCTAACCAGCCCGCCGAAATTATTCAACACTATTTACTTTTTACTTTGACAGCCAAAGGCGCCCATTCAATGTCAACAACTACCGTCATTAACATCCGAATATAATATTTTTACAAATACTAAAGATCAGTTAAGAAGCAGGCAAGCTATTATAAAATGTTTAAATAATTATAACGCAAATTTTGTTACGAAACAAATTACAAAAACACAAATGTTGAAAAAATTTCCAACAAAATTTGCGTTATAATTATTTAAACATTTTGAGCTTCATCATGTTTTATCACGATTAGTCAGTATAGAGAAGTAAGTATGTAATTAAAAGATTTTCCACAGATTTTCAAAACGCCTAGGTCCGATTGCTGAATTGCGTAGTTTCTCAAAATCTACAGCAATTGTATGCAGCTTTTCTTCATGGTGGCGTAATTAATCACTATAACTTACACTTATAATTGCCCACTTGCCCATACTGCTCAGTCTTGATAAACCACCCTTTATCTTGCACAGTTCCAATGAAATTCATTGACAGGCATTCTCCAATCGATTAAATTTATAGGAAGTCGTTTGAGACACGAATCGTTACCGTCGAGACGGCCACATACGTCTCTGGTAACGACCGTTGAGGACGAGCTCCGAGTGACGGTCAGCAGAATAATGAGGGATCGTGGAAAGAAAGAGTGAGGTAAGTGTTTATTTCGTAAAACTTACAAAAATTAAAATAAACGCTATTTAAAAAAAATATACTAAACAAAATCTTAACTCCAAAAACAAATATAAAAAACTTCAATAACAAATATTATACCTAGTCATTATTTATAATTGTAGAAAAAAAAAAGATTTTTATGAATTTAATCGCGTATTTTTTTTTTTAACCAAAGGGTCTGTAATATTTAACAATTAAACGCATATTTAACAAGCACACTTTTATTAGGTGTTTAATTGCAAAGCATTAAACAACATATAAGTAATATAATAAGAGCGTGGCACTTAAATGGCCCCACTCAACATGAGACTGCAACTATTGCATCATCATAATTAAACATTTTGGTAGTAATAAGTTAGTTGAATGGTTAGTCAATAGCTTATACATTTAATATACATTTAAGCTCCTTTCAAAATGATATATCTTTCATAGCAATAAATTAACTAAAAAAGTTAAAACAAAAAGTGATTTTTTCTAAGTACTTAAGCTCAGTCTTGGTCACCTTCTGTATACCTAATCCATCCTAAAGTTGCCAGGGAATGAATGAAGCCGATTGTTTGTAGTTATTTAATATTCTTACGATAGGTTATATTCTATTCTATAATTAAGATTTGCGTTATCGAGTGGAGACATAGATCTCTTATAACGACGCGCCACGCAGTCATTCAGGTGGCGAGACAGCCCCCGGAATGCATGCGATGGTCGGCAGAGTAACCAGTCTCTATAAATGCATTTGATATAAAACTGTATACGTATAAGTATATATCAGGATTTTACCGTTTTGTTTACTTTTAAGTTTCAAAGAGTTTCATATTTGCAATATGTAAAAGCGGTTTTGTTGAAACACACTTACCTAGAATTAAAATTATAAATAACATGAAAACGATCTTTCTTATTTATATATCTATCTTTATTATTATTATTAATGTTTAATTATGTTTAAATGTAACTATATATTTTACTTATAAAAATAAAAAAAGTCAGCAATAATTTATATCAATCAAGCTTTCACTATTGATTTAAACTAAAAACTGTACCTACTCAAAAATATTTTCTGCACTTGACCACTTTACTGAGTATATAGACAAAACTCTGAATCAGGCACCATGTAGTAAACGCTTTAATACCACCTACCTACAGTGTCCTTCTGCTACACAGAAGAGTCACGAAGAGAGTATTATGATGGAGACTAGGCCATGAGATAACTAACTATTAACGAGCTAATTTGTATCAATACCTGACCGCGGTACACCGTCAGAAAACTAATCAAACATGCATAAAATCCTAATCATAAAGTTTCATATTGCGTTGCAACTGTTTTGAAACACTTAACTTAACAATATAGTTAATAATGACCCGAGCACTACATATTTCAGTCACATCCAACACTAAGAGCATCAATGAGTGTTATAAATCAATCAGTTTCCATCACAATTTAGCTCCAGATCAATATGTGGCTAACAAAACAAGTCGTACCTGTCACCTCTAAATCACTCGGTCGCAGTCGTCTCTGTCTGTTTGTAACTCTTTGTTTGTCGCAAGATAATTTAGGATCTTTCACGGAGCGCTCTTTTCGTACTTGCACTGGTGCGGTTAAAAATAAGCTAAGGGAAAAAGCGACCGTTTCTCTTTTGTTTTAATTGCAGATTTCGTATTTTGGTTAGACGTGTCTGCGCCTTCTTTTGTTTTTCGCTTTGGACATTCGGGTTGCGACATCTGCTGCGACGGTTCGTAAGTCAGACGAACTAAATGGAAACTACTTTTAGATATGTCACATTTTTAAAACAATAGACAACATATTCTAGTTCTGAGTGACAGGAAATAGTTTCTAATTATCTACGAATATAACTACTTTAGAGTCAGCAAGGCAAAATAAGAAAGTCGAAATATAAATACAGTCACGGATTATAAAATTAATACGATTACCTACAATCATGTTTGTGGTTAACATTTAACCATTTAACAGCCCTATTATCATTTCATTAAAACCTAATCATGAGTTGCAACAAGCGCGGATCTTAGCGTAACTAAATTATTGTTCTGAATATAGCTTTTAATGTCTTGGGAAACAAAGAATCCCCGAACCAAGTATTGGTCACAATGATTCTTCTCCAAGAAAAGATTTACTCTTTTTTGGGTTTTCCATTGATGGTGATTTTGCCTTGTAGCTGTTCCATTTATACGTATTAGGTACAACATTTAAATAATATGAATTTTTATATTAGTTAGTAGTATTAGTTCAAATTTATTCGGCGTATCAGGCTTGATATATTACATTATGCTCGTATATACACATTGCCGGCCTTGTAACCTTGTAAAACCAATAAAAATATTTTATTTTCTGGATAAAGGGGTATGAGTAATAATACCCCCATATTTGTTTTTTGGCGATGTCGCGTCAAAAAAAATTTTCAAATTGTGCACAAATATTTCGTTTCTAAAGTGTGATGGGAAAAGCCTGCTTATGGAGAGCTATGCAAGATAGAAATGGAAGAGGATGCAAAAAGATTTTAAATGACATTGAATGAAGAAACGTGTACACGACCACAGCTTATTATTATCATATCAGCTCCTAACCCACTTCACGGTGATAAGAGCCAAAGAACGCGACGGAGGTTATCAGATGTGACCCTGAGCGCCGATGCATTTGCGTGACATGTTGAAATTATAATGAAACTGAGACGTCGCAGTCAGCCATCTTCAAAATTGGGACTTGAGATTGTCTTTTGTTAACTATATGACATTTGGAAAAGTTGATCAATTTGACAGAAAGTTTAAATGTTAGTATATTTTTTTAAATAATTTTTATTGTTTATGTTACAGTTTAGTCTCCCAAACAATAAGAGTATTCTTTTAAATATTGTAAATGTCTGTAAACAACTCATGTATACTTGTGGAGAGCAATAAATTATTGAATTGAATTTGAAACTTTATTTTACTTTATTTTGCATCTTTTTGCAATAACGAAAACTTTTGCCTTGGTTTTCGCCCTCTTAATTAGCCTTTTAATTCTCTTTTCACAAAAGAGCAGTACATGTTCAATTATCGTATTTTTAATTTTAAATCAATATCATTGACCTCGGACATGTTAAGTAAAGGGTTAAAAATGTCAGGACTAAATCAAATGTAAAATTAACGCGAGTAGATTTGTAAAAGTACGAGTTTAGTAAATAAGACTATGAGAATATGTATGACCTTTGTACTTTGTATGTGTATAACACCTGCATCTAATCATAATATATGGTACTATTGTCCTCATATGTTAAAATTCCTTTATTCTTGTCTCCAAAATCCACATCATGGTGGTCAGAGGTGGCCAACCGTTCGATTCGGTCCACCGCACTCATCGCTCTAATGCGATTTGCACGCAACCGCACTTCGCTTCTGCACATTTACGAATGAGGAAAAATCGCACTACCAATAAAATACTGTTGTAACTTAAAATATACTGATATTTGAGATTAAACTGTACTGTTATTAGATTACGGTAAAATCTCTAATAACAATATATTTTAATTTACAACAGTATTGCAGTGGTAGTGCGAAATTTTCAACTTTACCTATGGAAATGTCGTTCGTTTTCCTTCTTTACGCAAAAGAAAAGTGCACTAATAATCATTTGATCTTAATATTGTTTAGAATAACATATCTTAAGTGCATTTAAAAATTAATATAACAATCGCATAGACGTACTAACAGATTCGTTATAAATAAAAACGTATAAGACTATCCATTAATAATATATTTTTCAAATAATAAATACCTGAAGTTACCATTTAAAACATGTTCTAATATTGTCTTATTGTGTGTATTTACTAATTAGGTATACTTAACTCTTTTCATAGTTTTCTTTACCATATTTCCTTTTCATAATTAAAATTAAAGCCTCTGTTGTCACAACTTTTTTCATTTCATCATCATCATCATCATCAGCTCATTTTATGTCCCCACGGCTGGGGCACGAGCCTTCCCTATGAATGGATAGGGAGAACGCGCCATAAACCACCACGCGGACCCAGTGCGGAATGGTGGTTGTTAACGACTGCTAATACAGCCGGGACCAACGGCTTTACGTGCCTCGAAGCAAGGAGGAGCTCGAGATGATACATTTTTGGTCATCCATCCAGTGACCGGCCTTTGCGAAAGTTGCTTAATCTCAGCATTCGCAGACCGGGCGCGTTAACCACTGCGCCATCGAGCTCCTCCATTTATTTATCAGAAAATAGTGACAGATATTGTTTGATAAGCATCACTAAAAACCGTTAGTCAAGAAAAGCAAGTTTCAAGTATGCAACACTTTTCGGTTTTAAATGAAAAATAATAAATAAATCAAAATTTAAAAATCAAAAAATATTTATTTCAGTGTACGTCACAATAAATAGGTACATACGGAGAAGATAGAACATCCATACAAGTGTTTGTAACTAAAATATTTATGTTTTATTTTTTGACATATAGATAATAGTAAAATTATAAACCTTTTCCCCAATAACTACAGCTCTATCAGCGGCTATTGGTTGCGGTCGAGCGGCTCGGCGTGATGTGATTTCACGCGCGGCAGACCGCAGCGACGCACGACGGCGACGCGCCATTTTTATTACGACACGCAAAATAAATTTATTCATATTGACTGGAAGACTCGACATACTCGTGTTTCAGGCGTCTCATACTTAATTTCACATGTTGTCAATGGAGATAACTTCGATTCTTGTAAGAACTTTACATAACCATGTCGAAGTAAAATAGAACATATGAATTTATTCAATATCCAATTTGATAAGATTTGCTGAAGCAATACAAAGTATTCAATGTTACGGAAAATGTATTACGCTTACCTTTTGTGTGCGTTAGGTACACAGCTCTCACATTAATTATTACCGAGCAGAATATTAAAACTTTAATAACACAAATAATCCCCTACCCCTACATCTATAAAATGTTTTACCAATAAACTTAGTCTGAGCGCCTCAACGGTAATAAATCCCTCAACAAAACGTCAACCCCACAATCAGTCTAATAAAACCTCTTTGCAGTTCACAATATCTCCGCGCAGCGCCACCGCCGCATTGTGCGGAGGCGACCAATTGTGTAGAACCCCTGACTGAGTGCTTAATTGACTACCGAGCGAAAGCTTTTCGGGAGTACGCAACCCTATCGTGCTTTTCACAATCCGCAACGCGTGCATTGCTCGTTTCGCTCCCTACTCTCAAACGTAACGAATGTCGAACCGGCGATGGTTGACGTGCGGTGGAAAAAGACGTTGATTAAACGTATTAAAGGGAAGCCGATGATATCGGATTAAAGTGCATTGGAAATCAGATTTGTTGGCAAGTGATGGGATTGTGTGGGAGCGTTTAATGCCACTTAAGCTAGCCGATTAAGCAAGATCGCGCCACGCGTGGTTGCATCACAAAAAGATGAGCCGCTTATCGTTTCGGAAGTTGTTTTGATATATACAAATGTTTACCCTTTTCTAATGTAGATAATTTTGGTATACTTTATAGTAAAAATACTGTTTGAATCTATAATTTTACCTAATTTTAAAGACTTCGCCTTCTGGCTTATGCCCAACTCGGCACGTTCTCAACTCGACACGCAATTCTCTTAGGTGAATGATTTCTAAATCCGAAGGTCCTGTGTTTAATATTCCAGATTATACAAAGTGTGTTACGGATTTTAAATACATTTGAGATCACTGACCTGTTTGGCAAATGTCATCATTAATTGTAGCGATTACTTAATTGCAATGAGATGGAGGTATGCCTAGCCGTGGATTATGTAGGTTAAAGTATGAGACAAGAGAACCACTAGTAAAGCAGACGCTTTGCTATAGAAATGTTATAGAAATAATATGTAAATAGTGTACGGGCTAGCCGCACATATTTTATTGACCTACATTTTAATTAGCTAGTCTAAGCATTACTTCGCTAATTACTTTATAATTGTGCAATTTGGTGGAAGCAATAAAGTTAGTGTATATTCGTCACTCGTCGGGTGTGTTTGTTTTAGCTCTCTTCGGAGTCACCACCCTTCAGCATCCCTTAGCGTTTATTAGTGTGTGGTTACTACCATTACCTTATTAGGTCAATAAAATATGTGCGGCTAGCCCGTACAGATAGATAGATAGATAATACCTTTATTGCAACACTTAAAACATAAACATGAACAAAATAAAAAAAATTACAAAGTTACAATTTGGCGGTCTTATGGCTTTCAAGCGATTTCTTCCAGACAATCAGTCTGATGGAGAGAGCTAATAAACTGTAAGATCAGAGGTGAATCTAAGAAAACATACTAGAATAATGTGTATTTTATAAATGAAGCAAAATAATAATAATAATGATGATAAATATATATTTATATATATAAATAAACCTACTTATACACAATAGTAGTCTCAGGTAGGAAAGTAGCGGATATGACAGTTTTGCAGCCGGACATGGGTAATCGGAAGGTAGAATTTTTATTTTTTATTTATGATTTAAGGTAACAGAAAAAGCCTTATAGGTAGGTACTCCCATGACGAACCCTGCTATGGATTTAATTTAAACTCCACGGTGCCTAGTGCTAGATCCATTCGCCATTCGAATACGTCAACAACACAAAATTTAGCATTTAAGCAGCGCCTGCTATTGGATATTGGAATACGACAACAGTTAACATTTTGCCATATCAATTTTCCGTAATCGAATGGTGAATTAAAATTGCACTCGCACACACCCAAAAGTAGTTCCCGGAAACATAATTAATAGAAAAGATATTTTATTTAAGATTATGATGGATAAAACAATTGTGGATGTAGGTCAATAACTAAGAGACAAGAAAACTAATTAGTATGCCATGCTATACAATATCATTTATATAATTTATAGAGAACAAAAATTAACCCTAAGCTCGCTTATTTGATGCAACATTATTTTTGTGTTACTTTTTCACCATGTGACGGATCCTGCAAATTATTTACATTAATTCCAGAATGGTAGTTCCAGAAAAGTAATTATAGTTAATATATGCAGATTAAAGCTAAAAAAACTAGGTTATAAATAACTTAGACCACATAACCAATGGTCTAAGATAAATAAGCAATAATATATAGATAGACCAAAATATGGCATAACTACTACACTAATGCCAAATCTAAACTAAAATCGAAATCATTACTGCATCGGATTATTCCATATGCTCTGTAAGCCCTTGGCGGAATCGATACATCCGAATATTAAAATCGATGCTACCCGACAGGTCAGAAATTACATTCGACGACATATTTCCCAGGAGACCGAGGTTTAGCATGGACCCACACTCGAACGATAGTGCAGTTGATATACTGATTTAGTTAAGTACATACTAATTATTACTACAATTTAGTTAATTTTCATCTGTAATTTGTGCTTTTACTATGCGTATAACAATTCGTTAATAACTAGGTGTCAAAGGGTGTGATTAAGTTAAAAAAAATTTTTTAATTTTTTATTTTGCATTCAGAATGCTTTAAATAGTTACAAGATATTTTTTTACTAGTAAATAATTGATACTAATAAAAATATATAAAGTGATTAAATATATTAAATAAGGTTTTTAATGTTTCTACCATTAGAGTAATAATTATCGGGATCATTACCATGTTTATTATTTGTGAGTAGGTATCGGATATTTAGTGACCAATGATAGTTTAAATAGTTGTACCTACCATAGTAGAATTGTACCTAATATTGTTTTTCTTGTGTGGCAATGAATGAAGATTCTTTTTTTAAATTTATTTTATTAAAAAAAATACAATGTTAAAGTGTTGTTTTTTTTTACAGAACTATAAAAAGATTATATTGACAACAAAATAGTGCCACGCACCCCTTTAAAAATCTTTTCTAATTTTTTAACCCTCATCTCGCGGCACGTGGTTTAAGGTTACTTTAAGATTGCCGGTGTTAACCCTTGAGCAGTTACGGATGCTGACACTAACTGTTACAAATTAACCGTCAACAGGGAGGGGTTATGCTTTTTATGTATACATATAGCTGGGTATAGGCATCAGCATATTTTGAGTAGCACTTCTTACTTTACTTGAACTAAATCTATATTTTACGTGAACTGTAGGTATGATTATAAAAAAATGAGACATTGAAATTCAAATCTTTAAATTTTATTTTTTTAGGTTCTTTTAAATTTAGCTATAAGTTATAATAAAATAGAAGTGTATATATATATAGGTGGAAGAACGCATCACCCAATGCTTTTATTATAAATAAAAACAAAATATAAAGGCACCTCAATACATAGATATTCAATGCAAAATCAATTAATCAAAAACCTTTACGGAAACAACAAATTCGCATTTGTACAAATAATATTTAAACTTGTTATACCAACTCATTCAGAATATGCAAATTGACTGATAGAATTGATTGCACGGTAAACTTCCAAATAAAATTTGAATCACAAAACCTAATTTTCACGACGGGCGCAGTCTTAGAGGCGGCCGGGCCCTTGTTTGAATCTCAAAAAACTTGACAATAAGACCAATCAGCCGTTCGGAAACTTCCCGAGAATAGTATTAATTTTCAATGAGATTATTTACAAATCCTCGACTCGCCTCCCGAATCTGGGGCCATCGGGGCCGTACCTGTCAATATTGTCACAAAACATTACGGATTTGTGAACAGTGTTTAATGAAAAAAACACTCTTAAAAAATTACAAAAAACGTCATGAATGTGGCCTAATTTTCGCTCTCAATACACACCTTGTATGCAAGCATCGGGGCGTGAAATAAATTAATACATACCATGTTTTTTTTTGTTAAAAAAAGACGCGGAAGACCGTTAGCTTTCATAGTTTTTTTGTGTCGTCTTTATTTATGGTGCAAAAATTGGGTTACTTAACGGGAGCGTCGGGACTATTGTACGAAATCTTGAGGGGTTTTTGTGCAAGTTTTTTTCTGCTTTTTTTTTACTTTGCCAGCAGGGGAGCGGTTGTGAGCAAATATGCGATTAGATGTTATTGATAGATTATAAATATGGAATAATAAATGATAGTTTTCTTGTCAACAATTAAGTATAAAAATCTTATTACGCAATGATTGATAAGCACTTCCACCTTCTCTTTTAATACAGAAAGTAATTTTCTTACGTATTATAGAAAAAAATTTTTTTTTATTACATGGACAAAATTTAATATATATACCTTTACAAATATCAAATCAATATGTATCTATTCTATAAATTGTATCTGTTATCTATCTATCTATTGTAATTGTATATGTATATAATATTGTATCTAAGACAAACAAAATCAACTTTCATACAACTATGATGTTTCAGACGGAAATAAGATCGTGTACATATATCCTAAAGAATATTCTGGAACCGTTGAAAGAACACTTTAAACAGTACATAGTACCGAAAAACTGCCCCGACCACATATAAAATCCGTTTCGAACACGCCATTGACAGCATTGTACTTACTAACACAACATAGACACGCTTTTTTCTAACAAACTAGATTTCAACCGTTTGCTGGCCAAAGGGTCCCAACAGACAGGGTCAGGGGTCACCATCGTCTTTTTAGACCAAAGAAAAAAGTCGTTACGAACCTTGCACAAGAAAAAAAAAACAAAAAAGGGGCTTCTTGTAATATTGTGAATATTGATGAAGAAAGGAATCTGGTTTGAAATCGCCTACATTATACTAGTTTTATTCAAACCGCATGTGTGGTCCCACGGTTTGAGTTCACGTGTTCCAAACGTTCTCTGGGAACATTGGGGACTTATGAAAACTTGATTTGGTTTCACTTGTCCATTTAATTATAGGAAAACTATCAGCAACAATAAAAAAACTAGACTCGACGTTGCATTTCAATGTTGCTTGAATCATCCACACCTATTTTTAAACTTACCGTATTCAATATGTACTAAAGTACCCATTAAATACAGCATCTACAAAATAGTCTATATAATCCATTCAAACCACACAAAGCAAAGTTTAAGATATAGAGAATCTTTCGTATAAAAGCAAGGGTTACGATCTCGTTTCTAACAAAAGGCACGTGATACTTTACAGAATCCTTGCGCACGATTCGTACCCTTTTGCCCTGTAAAGGGATAAAAGGGATCGGGAGATAAACGGGTACAATAGGGGTGGAGGTACGGAGGTGGGTCCGTATTGATCCTCGCACGCGTTTACGGGTTAAGAGGAGCGAGCAAGGGTTCGGAAGCTGCGCACGCGTCATACGAGTTTTTAAAGACATTTTCATTTTTATGAGTAACCCTTTTATGTTTACTGGTATTTACTTATTGTATTTAATGTGTAAGGTATTTTAGTGTAGTGTGTTACTTTAAGAAAGAAATTATCGTTTATAAAAAAATGTTATTATAATAGATTATTTTTTCTTGGAGAGAGTTTGCACATGCGGCATTTTCACCGTCATCGGACGTTTTTGGGGACGGCGAGAAACTTAAAGGGTTTCTCAAGCTATGTGAAACTAAACACCGTCAGAGGTTTTCTAGTACTTACTACGAGTAGATTATTACTAACATGAAAAGTTGATAATATGCATTATGTTTATATTTTTTCATTTCTTTAAACCTACTTTTACTTCAGTGACCACACTTTCCTTTTTCACGTCAAAACTTCTACTGTTTTCCTTCAAAACATGGCTACGTCAAGTATTTAATGTTAGTGTGTATTTCGTGAGTTCATTGTATGTTAATGAGCATTCAAATTAATTAGTTACTCAGTGTGCATGTTCATTTTGAAGGCTGAATGTTGTGTCTTAAACTCGTTGTATTGTAAGAAAGTAAATGTTGGTTAAAACGTTTCGACGTGAAATAAATAGTATGCTCAAATGTGTTGCAATCTGAAAATATTCGATTTAGGTATGAATAATTATGGCAGAAGCGTCTCTTTGTGATTATTCTCATCATACCGCGATCGCCAACCCGAAAACAATAAATAAAACCGCACAAAAAATTAAATGCCAGGACAGCTTCTCCTCAGCTTAATGTCACAGCTGGAGCCATGGCGCTGGTTTTCAGGAGGAAACGGTTCATAAAATGTTCACCATGAACGCGTACTGGAAAACGCAGTGTGGGCCTTCAACAAGGTGGACCGACCATCTGGTGAAAGTCTTGGGTAGCCGCTGGATGCGAGCAGCACAAAACCACTACCTAATATCGATGATTGATGTGATGGGATATGAGAGAGATCTCTCAAATTAATAGTTTCAACTTTAGTTCATCATCCAAAACGTCCCATTTCAGGGCTAAGGCCTTGCCACATAAACCATATCGAATAAGCAGAGATCGGGCAATACTCATCATGGCCCAATGATTATTGGTGGGTTTTAACGACTATCTTCTTCCGATAGCAGATGGGACCAACAGCTTCCGACGTACGGAGTTTCTAAATATAAAAAGTAAAGCAAAAATAGGTTATAGATAAATACTGAAAACTATTGGTATAGGACTAGAAGTGCCGAAAAACTCTCACAGAAAATAAAAATTGAATAAAATAGCCTGGGCGAAGTCTTCCCTAAATTCCCTATTGTTTTAACCAATCTTGGCTTTCTAAATTTGTCTTAAACTTTCGCTGTCCAGCTATAAAATAAAAAATAGTAGCTATTATATAAAATTAAAAATTAAAAAATAAATAACTACATTCTCTTTAAATTAAAAAAAATACACAATCCACACAGATCCATCATGGATTATCCTTTCCATATGGTGTAGCAAATAACGGTGTTTATAAAATGTGTCAAGAAGTTTACGGTTTCATGATAAAACCAGTCTAGCGCCCCTAATCTCGATAACCTTTCGGCGAAATAAAAAATAACCGAAGTTCGTCACTTATGGGAACTATAAACCTTGTCGAAAAAAAGTCGTAACCAAAAACTTGGGCCAAAAATGTCGTAAATTTGTCAAGAGTCTCCGCCCTGACAACGCGCCGGAGTTTTTGCACAGAATGCGTAATCCTCGCGAATGCTTCAGCTAAATATAAATGGCCGTAGGATACTTACTTACCCATCAAGCTGCCACTTAGATGGCCGGTAGGGTATCCCTAAAAAGACTTCAGTAAGTAAATAAAAAAAAATGATTTTATTAACATAAATTCTTACAAAAACACAAATGTTAAAAAAAATTCGGCGAGCTGGTTAGAACCACGATAGCTCAATTGGAAGAGCACTTAACCCGGTATGTCAGAAGGGTGCAGGTTCAAATCCTGCTCGTAGAAATTTTTCCAACATTTGTGTTTTTGTAATTTGTTCGCAACAAAATTTGCGTTAAAAATTATTTGAACATTTTATAAATTCTTACCATTACTTAACCCTAGAAAGATAATGTGCGCTTCAGAGGCGCCCGCAAAACAAATATATTGCTGTCTTTTTCTAGTTTACGCGCGTACAAGCTTGTGTTTCGGCGCCAACTCAGTTGTCGGTCAACACTCCCGAGAGGCGACCGCTCCTGTTCGGTAAGTACCATAGTTTCGTTGCTATGGCGACACGTTGCGCTCGAAAGGCGCCACTTTATCTTTTGTGCAACTTTCAAACATTTCTTTGTGATTTGGTTTTTGTTGTTTTTTACTTATTTCTACTTATGTACGGTAAATATAAAAGTAGGTTATACATTTATTAATATTTTTTATTGGTTTTAGGATAGTTTCAACATCATGGCAAATAGGAGAGCGTTGGAAGAGGCTAAAATTTTGTCATTATTGCATGAAGAAGATGACGAAAGTGCGCAGGATGGCAGTGACAGCGAGATAGAGGACCATATAAGCGAAGATGAAGTACAGAGTGACACTGATGACGAATATGTAGACGAAGTGGTCAATCAAGACCTGTCTGACTACCCCCAGCCACCTCCTGAAGATCCTGGACATGACCATCGCATAGTTATACCGCCTCATAGAATAATCAGAGGTAAGAATAGGCACGTTTGGGCTACATCTAAAGGGCAAAATAGTGGAAGAACATCTGCCATAAATATAGTTCGCTCTACTAGAGGTCCTAGTCGCATGTGTCGAAACATTTTTGAACCACTTTTGTGCTTTGAACTATTCATCACAGATGAAATCATTCAAGAGCTCGTTCAGTGGACAAATGTAGAGATGTCTAGAAAACGTTCTGACAGTATGACTTGTTCAACATTTAGAGACACAAATCCAACTGAACTAAAGTCATTCATAGGAATACTTACCCTCAGTGCTGCAATGAAAGACAATCATTTATCAACTGTGGAGTTATTTGACAGTTCATTTACGGGTACGAGATATGTGGCAGTTATGAGCAGAGACAGATTTGATTTTATTGTGCGATGTCTAAGAATGGACGACAAGACTTTACGTCCTGATCGCCGTCAACAAGATCCGTTTATTCCGGTTCGAAAGGTTTGGGATATGTTTATATCTCAATGTAAAATGAACTACTCCCCGGGAAACAATGTCACTGTTGATGAACAATTATTAGGGTTCCGAGGTAGATGCCCCTTCCGGATGTACATACCTAATAAACCGAATAAATACGGTATAAAAATCCCAATGATATGCGATAGTGGAACCAACTATATGATAAATGCTATGCCATACATCGGAAAAGCTACAAACACAAATGGTTTGCCGCAAGGAGAATATTACTTGAAGGAGCTATCGCGACCAATTCATGGCACCAACCGCAATATAACGTGTGATAATTGGTTCACTTCCGTTCCTGCTGCAAAGTCATTGCTTCTTGAACCATACAAATTGACAATTGTGGGCACGATAAGATCAAATAAACGAGAAATTCCTGAAGAAATGAAAAACGCCAGATCTCGACAGGTGGGTACGTCTATGTTCGGATTTGATGGACATTTAACCCTAGCCTCATACAAGCCAAAGCCATCGAAAATGGTGTACATGTTGTCTTCGTGCGATGAAGGTGCCGCTATAAATTCTCGAACTGGTAAACCTGAAATGATTATGTTTTATAATCAGACCAAAGGAGGGGTCGACACGTTTGACCAGATGTGTTCTTTGATGTCTTGTTCGAGGAAAACTAACAGATGGCCAATGGCTATGTTTTATGGCATGTTGAACATTGCTTTTGTCAACTCCTATATAATATATGCTCATAATGTTATAATAAACGGAGATAAACCGTTAAATCGAAGAGAGTATATGAAAAAGCTAAGTACTGAACTGTCTATACCGTGGATGAAGTCTAGATTGGTAATCCCTAATTTGTCAAGACGTTTGAGAGAGAATATTGAAAACATTCTGCCACAAACCACTGAAGAGGTACCTGTAGAAGCTGATGAGGAACCTCCAGCTAAAATTCGGCGCTACTGCAGCCTATGCACATCAAAAAAAAAAAGAATGTCCAAGATGACGTGTACCAAATGTAAAAAGACTGTGTGTGGTGAACATAAAAAAGATGTTTGCAACAACTGTATATAAAATTTTATTTTTTTAGTATTTTTATGTTTTTGAGACTGAATATTTCATAACTCATTAGTTAGTAAGATAAAAAACTATAAATGTTATATATTTGAAAAACAATGTACCTTCATACAAAAGACGCTTTATTTTTGTTGATTTTCGAAAGTGATTTTTATAATGCCAAGGTTTTTATTATAATTAAAAAACAAAAACTTAAATTTGTGTTTTTTTAACTTATTAATAACGTAGCATTTCACAAAGTTATAAAAAATAAAATTATTATTTAAATTGGTTTAAAAAAATGATATTGAAAATAGAGCGCCTCTAAGGCGCGTCTTTATCTTTTCAGTAGCAAAAAATAACGTTATCTTTCTAGGGTTAACTGAGGAACAATCCTAGGAAAGAAATTGTAAAATACTCTTGCTAAATCAGGCTGTAACAATCAGTTCACTTGCGGAACTTTTAAAGGAGTAAATGTGTTTCTAGGTTTCTTCCATACATTTATTTGTTTTATCTTTTTTTCATCGAGCCTTCGCCATTCGATTACGTTAAAGAAAACGAGAATTTGTATGGCAAAATGTCAACTCCTCTCGTATGCCGCCAGAAGGCGCTGCTTCAATGCCATACTAATTTTCGTTTTCGTAAACGTAATCGAATGAATACGGATAGTAAACAAAACTCACACTAGACACCCTGTAAAGTTTAATTTATATTGTAATGTTATCATTTATTATCATAATGCTGTTTTTTACGATGGCGATCCTATGTCACCCATCCTTATCCCGACCACTCCCTGCGTAGCTTAACATTCACCATCGGTACTTGGAGGGCGCCACGATGTCCTCCAGCATGGCAGAGCCGTCCTTATTCATGTAACTCGCGACCACCTGTATTATCTATTCCACCTTAGTTTGTGCTATGACTCTCCATGTCATCATCATCATCATCACTAGCTCATTTTATGTCCCCACTGCTGGGGCACGAGCCTTCCTGTGCCCACGGACAAAAGAGCCTTTCAAAGATTGAAACGTTAGGATAAAATGTTGTGTAAAAAAGCTTACAAATTTCATCATCATTTCAGACAAAAGACATCTGCTGGACAAAGGGATCTCTACAACAACTATAAACGGATTTATATAAAATGTTTTATTTCAATGTCTAAACCGCCTCTGTGGTCTAGTGGCTAAGACCACCGGTTTAGACCCAGAGGTCCCGGGTTCGATTCCCAGCGGGGGGGTACATGTTTGTGGACGTTGGGTTGGTGGTAGGGCTTGTTTGTCCGCCTAGCTAGCTACCACTATCTTACCTAAAAATGTCACCATAATATCAATGTTTGTAGCATTGTTGTGTTCCGGCAGAGATATAATAGCCAGTTCCTCATTAGTTGAGGTTTTCGGCTGAAGTGCGCTTCCATCATTGGCCTTATCATCACTTACATCAGGTGAGATCAAGGCACTGTGCTTACCCGTTAATATAAAAAAAAACGTAAAAAAACCTTTATAAACAGGCACAAATCAACTAATTAGTCAACAGCGAAGTGTCGTATCAGTCATAAACACGAACTCTTAACCCGTGTCTTGCATACAATGGCGGAGTGATCTGCAATCAGAATTGACCTCAAAGTTGATACAATTAGGCTGATATTACCACTCAACCACATAATTGGTGTCAGAACCTTCATTCTACGCGTTTAATCATAGTTTTTCTTTTGATTATGCTCTTAATGAAAGCTGAACTATAATTTAGTAACGTTTAATGAACGTTTAAAGAGTTAGAGTCAGATGTCAGACAACTTCTTTGTCTATTGTATTTATATAAAGTGTGTTACCGTCTGGGTTATTACATACGGATATCTTATCTTATCAACCAGCTGGCCGGTTGCGTTAGTCTTATATTTTCAGTTCCACTTTTTACCATTTTTGAAAAGTGACTCATTAATACATTCATATTTTTTTGTGACTCACTTTGTTAATATTTGTTTCTGATAGCGTTGCGTTGTGATTAAGTTCACGTATATTTTCTGTTACTCCAAAATTGTGTTAAAATCACACACACGTTACACACACGTTTTTCTCCACCGATCTATCAACAAGACGTCGGTCGTATAAGCAGTTATTATTCATTATTACATACATTTATTTTGATGCGAAGAGGGTGACATTTGTTCTGATATTAATCAATAACCCCCAATTCTCAAGAGTCTTGAGCATTGTAAAGGACTAATCAAGGAAACGTTCATTACAAACCGCTAAAAAAGTTGACAAAACAATATCACCATTGTAGTACCTACCATCATATTCGTACAAATACAAAAGAGTTTCATATCAATTTCTTGCCTACACAATTCAAAAAGACAAAAGCCAACCCTAAAAAAGAAAGTCACTCAATATTGAACTTTATTCTTTGACGCTAAGGTTGTTGTAAGTCCAAAGTTGGTAGTACGCGTACGTTTGTAGCTGTAGGCATAATTTCGGTACAGAATAGGATACTCGAGCCAAATTAATAGCTTATCTGCGATCTGTTCGGCTGTTATTATGTCACTCATTGCGTACTCACTGTTCACCTCCTGTTCCAAAGCAGGGTTGCCACAGTATGCGTTAATATACTCTTTGATCATCAATAGCTGTGGTTAGCTATGCTTGGTAGAAGTTCAGGCAAGACAGTATAAAAAGTTTTATGCAATCTTTCCAAGTCTCTAACAACTGAAATGAAATGTTAAATGATTTATTCACTTTAGGGCACATTAAGAGCGCATATGATAATAATTATTAGATATAGCTCTACATCGTCACTTTTTGATCGTTTTATATTTTATTATATTTATTATTATTTCATATATTTTTATTTTATATCCCGCAGGTGGGTTGATCAAAAAACAAAAAACAACAAAAAACGAGATTTTTAAAATTTTGTTTCTTGGGAAAAGTTGTTCAGTTTCATGGTCTGATCAACCTGCGGGATTAAAATGATCGATAGGATGAAAAGTGACGGTGTATATTATTTATAAGAGTATATCCCTTTCATGTAGATGTATTATCATCATTAATGTTGATGTAATGCGATTCTACTTTTTTGTAGGGTTTATTGATGTACGATTTGAAAACTGCTTGAGTGGTTTACTGTGCCACATCAATTCAAACACTTTAAAACTTTCGCATTCTATGTATATTTCATAGTAGGTACATTTAGTTTTTTTTTTAAGTTAGTATTTTATTTCTGATTCCTTTAACATTTTGTCCCAATCGCCATGCTCACTGTTCAACCCTATTCTCGCCCGGGGGTGTAATGTACCCCGCATTGTGGCACGGGTTATCAGCCGCATCTAGACTTTTGTTGCACCAGTAATCAGCAGCCTATCAAATGGATTATTGGGGTCGTTTGTACTCTGATGTGGGTTTTTTGGTTTGCCTACGTTTCAATAACTTATCGTGATCCGAGTGAGAATTGGAAAACTTCTCCTGATACTCACATCAACAATAACATTTCAAATAATAATATGAATGTTTGATTTTAAATTATGCGAATACATAATTTTAAATTTAAAATATTATTCTAGTAAAAGAAGAAAATGCGAATTATTCCACATCAAGCTGCTACGTTCGTCGCGAAATTACAATACCAAATGAATATTATTATGAAAGTGACATTTCAATAAATTAACGTTCGCATCAAATATTGTATTGTGGCAACGATAACCGTCCACGGGACTAATCCGATCCGCTTCCGAATGCACAAAATGGCCGATCTCGTAAAATTTCAAAAATCGAATTCCGCCGTCATGGGAACTCACGGTCCAGTAGCAGCTAATAAGGTAAGTCCACCGAGAAAAAAAATATACACAATGCCGACGACATTTCAATTCGGAACGCAAATCGATACAGAAAGTGACATATGTTTTGAATACGTCATCTTTATCTTTTACGTGGCCCTATTTTGTTTTTTTTTTGGCAAAGGGGGCTAACGCAATTATGTTATGCCAGCAAAAGGACAGTGTCCCGTACCGGACAATGGGGTAGACTGCACCTTGGCTGCGGTCGTGTGCATCTTTCGTTGTTACGAGTTTTCGTTTTTGAAAATAGAACTTGATCGGTATCTTTCGTAGTAGAGTAGTTGAAAAAGCCTTTGATCGTGTGGATCACGTCATCCTTTTGAGAAAGTTGCACAGTCTGGGAATTCGTGGTGATTTACTCCGCTGGGTTAAATCTTACTTGCATAATCGTTCCCAAGCAGTGGTTATTGGCGGTTTTAGGTCTGATTTTGTAAGTGTACTCACAGGTGTCCCTCAAGGTTCACACTTGGGACCCCTTTTCTATAATGCCTATTTGTTTGATATTGGTAGTTGCTTTAATACTGCGAGGTTTTTAATGTATGCAGACGATAAGAAAATATTTAGTTTGATCAAATGTGAACAAGACTGTACCAAACTTCAGAAAGATCTGGACTCTTTATACGACTACTATACAAAAAACAAAATTACTGTTAATGCTCAAAAATGTCAATGTATATCATTTACCCGCAAAAGAAATCAAATATCGCACAATTATTATTTTAATACCGTTCTAATTGAAAAAACCAATAAAGTCAAAGATTTAGGCGTTATCTTAGACAGCAAAATGATTTTTGATCAACATATTGATACTGTAGCTAATAAAGCTTTTCGGAATTTGGGTTTCGTTATGCGGTCCTGTAAGCCTTTCTATGACGTTGATACTCTCAAAACAGTATTTTTTGCATATGTTGGGAGCGTTTTAGAATATGCTAGTCCCATCTGGACACCACAATATGAGGTATATAAAAAACAATTGGAACGTACTCAAAAAGTATTTATAAAACATCTTAATTATCGACTCCGTTGCTCCAGTGACTCTTATCTCGACGGTTGTCGCCGACATAACTTACTTACTGTTGAGGAGAGACATAAAGTTATGGATATGTCTTTATTGTTTGACATTATTCGAAATCGCGTTGACTGTCCGCAATTAGTGTCTAAAGTAGCATATCGTGTCCCTTCTCGTCGTACTCGACACACACCTCTGTTGCACGTTCCAAGTCATTCCACTAAGTACTCCAGTAACGCTGTCCTAACGCGCATTGCACGCACTTATAATACTCTTTTTAGCAAGGAAGATGTTTTCTTCATGTCCAAATTGAACTTTAAAAAAAACATAATCAAAGCCCTAAATAAATAGCAGCGTTCGATGACTGGCTAATTTCGTAGTTAATAGTTCTAGATTAGGAAAATTTTTACTAGGTTTATTTTGTTAGAAGTATGTGACCTTCTCATTACTACAGAATTTAAAAAAAAATATGTAGATGCAGAAACCTGTAATTGGCTTTACTCATTGTAATTGTCAGTAGCATAAGTATAAATTGTAATATGCTGTTGGTTTCTATAAATAAATAAATAAATAAATAAATAAATAGACTGCTTACTTTTTAACACGTATTTTTATCAAACTAATTTGTATGTGAAACTGGTTGGCAATTTTAAGCTAATAAGGTTTTATTATTACAATTATTATACCTTTGCTTCTTTTTTATGCCACTTCGTTTTGCGCGCTGCTGTAATAGGCTAATATACTAATGGGGTACCTAATTAAACATAAGATATAATTAATAGTGCATTATGTGTCTTTAATAGTCATTCCTTTATGAAATTCAATATCAATACAGATTTAAATAGCAAAACAAAATGTTCATATACATTTTTCTGATCTCATAGAGGTAATATACCTAAGCATGTATCGACATCAAAGTAAAGCTTCCCTCTCACAGTAAATATTAATATCGTAAATTTTATGTCAACATTGTCCCTCCCTTGATGGATAGGGGTACGGTATTGATGGTATATTTACACTAAAATGCCTCCTGTGGACGAGGTTAACTTATTCATATCGCTATTATGAATAATATTTAACGATACGAACAGTGGACACAAAGGCGACTGGTTATAACCGTAAGAATAGAAAGCAAAAGTAATAAAAAAAGGTTTGTTTCATTTAAAAAAAAAAGTTAGCGCACTAGAATTTGAAAAAAGAAAATTAAATTGTTGTATGGTATATATATAAGACTATTTAAGTATGTATACTCGGAATGACTGGCAGTTGTATAATAAGTTGGCCTAGTGGCATGCATTGGGAGAAGCCTTTGTCCAGCAGTGAACTGGGGCTGACTACGCTGATGATGATGATACCTACTTTGTACATGATGAATTGTGGAATCTCATATAAATAAGTGACGATTTATTTGTTGTGAAAAAAAATAAAAAAAATATTTTCTCGTTTCTTACAGCTAGAAATAATTATGGGCAACCATCATGACAAACGCATAGGGTATCCTTATGACTAGGTTAAACTATCTTATATTTAAGTGTTTTAAACAAAGTTCTTTAAACCGAAATTGTCTCAGTGTTGCTTATTATCTCTTGACGTAACATGAGTTTTGTATGTCATAAGTACTCGTATAGTTATCTCAATATACTAACAACTTTTCAAAATAAAAAAAAATATCCAACCTCAAACATTTGGCCCAGTTCCCTACAAGGAAGTCGCCACTACTTTTTTTGGTCATAAATATTTAATCTTCTAAAGAAAACATTAGAAAAAAAATGCAAAAAATACCCAAAAATAAACTGTTTTCTCAGCCACTCTTGCCGAGTGTTATACAAATTTGCGGAGCTTTTGTTAAGAAAACGCAGTCGACTGACCACTAACAAGTTGCCGGGGGAACGGTAAAAAACGGATTAGTAAAATGTCGCACGCCCTGCAAACAGTTTTTTTAAAGTAACGGTTCTTTTCTAACCAACATAAAAAAAATATTTCATAAGTTTTTTTCTTTTGGTTTATTTTAAAAGATTGAACATTGTCTTCTGTTTTCTATTAATTAATTATTGAATAAGTACTTAGAATTGGTTTAAGATTTAATTGAGAAGTATAGGTAATGAATCAGTCAGTCAGGACAAGTCATTATATGTATATATAATAGATTGGCTTGGTGCGGTTTGCAATAAGTGCAAAAAAAAGTAAAAAAATGTTTTATTTTATTTTGGTTTGTTTACAAAGATAACATTGCTTTCTGTTATTTTATTAATTGTTGAATACTTAGATTTGGTTTAAGATTTGATCAAGAAGTAAGGTAATTGACTTGACGTGCGGTTTGCATAATAAAATAAATCAGTGACAAAGTTAGGAAAATTAAGAAACAAATGCCCTTGCCTAATTACATACTTTGTTTTAGCAAAAATGTAGGACTTTACTAAGTCCTCACTCAGATTTTTTGTACATTCCTGCATGTCCACGAACATTTAACGGTTAATAATAATGTATTTAAAATATAAGTGAAATCTTTCAGTATTTTGTATGTCCGTAATAATATACCTTTTTACTCACAAAACATAGCTTATAGTAATTTTTAACGGCAATACTACCGTAGTTTTGGTTGTGTATGTGTATCCGATATCTTTCCACAGTTGTATGCGCCATGATCACGGATATTCAACTTAATATAACATATTGTTTTCTAAAGTTTACGCGAACACTACACATTTAAATGAAACAACTTTTACGGATCTACTCGCGTTTATTTTACACATTACTTTTTAATGTTTATGTAATAAGCTCTTTCTGCGTAAAACGGAACGCACCTGATTAAATTTAAATGAGGGTATACAAGCTACTAACTAATTATGAGACGACCAACACCTCAGTCTCCCTGTGACCACGGACCCTGCAAAGGGTTCGAAACGTCAGGATAAACATTAAAAAGTAATGTGTAAAATAAACACGAGTAGATCCGTAAAAGTTCTTTCATTTAATATAACATTTCAAACTATCATAGCCACGTAATTAACTACATTAGAGCATCTATAATTATAAACAGGATTCTTAGCATGTTTTTATTGTTTTTGAGGATCCGATAAACAACTTCATACTTTAATAAACCCTTGGTTGGTATTTAAATTCATAGGAATCTGTAATAACTCGGGGGCAGCAGTGGACTACATCGTCCTGTCCCCAATCGCCCCACGGAAGTCTTATTCTCACGGCCACCGTATAATTTGACAATAAATAAAATTACGCTGTTAAATTCCTTGGACAATGCCGAAGGAATTGCTCTTGGTGGGGACGAAAATAATATTGAAACTACTGTGCAAAAACACGGGATTCTGCGTTGTTAGATCTCTAACTAAATATGTCAAAATAATCTTACAAGTTTAAAATACGAGACTTTTTTATTCCACTACGGGAGGCACTTTACTTTCCAGTGCGCCTATGCGAGCTTTATTAGCTATTCAATATTTGATATCAAATGAGTCCAAGTTTTAATGGAATCGAAGCAGCAGCAGGTGACAAAATGAGCTTAGTTACAATTTTACCAAATAATTATTTCTTGTTTGTCATTTGTGTATCCCGTTTGTGTTTGTTATGTGAGGAGCTCGATGGCGCAGCGGTTAACGCGCCCGGTCTGCGAGTGCTGAGGTTATGCAGCTTTAGCAAAAGCCGGTCGTCGGATGGGTAACCAAAAACTTATCATCTCGAGCTCCTCCGTGCTTCGGAAGGCATATAAAGCCGTTGGTTTTGGCTGCATTAGCAGTCGTTTACAACCACCAGTCCGCACCGGGCCCGCGTGGTGGTTTACGGCCCGTTCTCCCTATCCACTCATAGGGAAGTGCCCCAGCAGTGGGGACATAAAATGAGCTGATGATGATGATGATTTTTATGTTGTTATGCAGCCAATTATGCTGATTGTTCTTATTTTTATATTTTCGTTCTCGTTAACGCAATCGAATGTGTAAATAAAATTCGCTCCAGCACCCTGATCCCAAAGCCAATACCTCACCCTTTGACTAAGTTAACACTGCGAAATCCGCAACTAATCCGCGCCATAAAAACAAACGGTTTCCGAGAGTTACAGCCAAAAAAGTCCCATAAACCCGTTCTAGTGTTAGTTGGCGGACTCCGTAAGTCTGTGGGCGGAAACGGAATATTTTACCGGAATCCGGCCGATAGGGGGCGACTTAAGCGCATAACCAGATAACCCTTTGCGGGCGTGATTTACAAGTCTGTGTGTTTTCATTGTTTCTGTTCACCTAGGAGGTTTTGAGTAGTATAGTGTATAGTAGTACTTTTGGTCAATTTCGATTTGTAAATTTTCGGTCTTTTGGTATTTTAACATTTTGTAATCCAAAAGGGTCATTAGAGACTGGGTTTATTCCAAATGAGATGTCATCGATTTATAAAGAGAAATTTTTTTTTCTTTCGAAATTTCGAAGACTAAACTCTACTATGTTTAACTACAAAAAAGGAATTCTTAAATTCTCAAAAAAGTTTTTTTTTGTTGATGGCTTCGTGCGATTAGCATATTTAGCCAGTGTCAAATTAATTTTTCTAACAAGTATACATAAATAAACAAAATTTCTTTCCTGTATGATGATGATTAATGATAATAGAAATGAGAAGTGAGAAATGATATAAGTACCCCCAACCCCTCGAGTATCTCAGTAAAGATGTGGGGGCTTTACTAAGTCCTCGGGCGGACTTCTTGAGAGAATTTGAAAAGTGACGTTGCACTGTTTTGTTTCATTTGCCAACACTCATGCACACTCACGAACACTTAACGGTTAATAATCCACCATTATTTCACACTAATATTCGATATAACACAAATTTTCGAAAATAAAACAATACCGCAGACATGACTCTTCACTTTCCCGCCAAGAAGTCCTCAAAAATGTTATTAATATATTTTACTGTAACTTTTTTTTTACAATAGACACGTGTCATTTGTTACGGAACTCCATGTGGAGTATTTCGTACTAAAACTTTTACTAAAACAACTTGTAACAATCTCAAGAAATTTGACCATGTCCGCTACCCAGTTGTGTACACAAGGTTACTTCTAGTTCAAGTAAAACATTTTCAAGTTCCCACAACACCAACGAAAATATCCCGCGTCCAATGGAAACGCACGACTGACTGATTTTCCGCACCCTTACCCGTGCCTCGTAAAATTTTATCACGACATCTCGCCTTCCAAACGAATCCGTTAAACCACCACTTTAATATGCTTCCACTATCGTTGCTCTTTTTATCATATAGGGAATATACCTATACAGCTCCATTCAAAAACCAATAACTGCAAATATAAAAAGACCAATGTGTCTCGCATGCGCCACCTCACTTAATTTTTTGTTGTCTTGGTTGTCTTGATTGTCTTCTATAAGTATGTTCTGTGTTTATTTGTAATGGAAAGTGTCCTGCTATGATCGGGCATTTTCCAATATTTTTGACGCTGTAAGGGAGAAAAGAGCTGGACACTTGATGAGTTTCTTGCCGGTTCATCTCAGTACAAGATCTCTCGCCCAGAGTAGACTTACGAACCGATGGCATACTGACATTCATAAGAGCTACTTGTAGCCTAAACTGAAGAATTCATGTGGGGCTGCTGTGGTAAGTGCTGAAAATCGCAAACGGCACAAATACGCAAACCTGGGTCCCAATTATATATTTGTTTGCGGTGGAGACATTGGGTCCATGGGGGCCGGAGGCCAAGCAGCTTGTTAAAGAGTTGAGTGCTCGCCTTGTTGAAGCCTCCGGTGACAAGAAGGCTGGCGGCTACCTCTGCCAACGTATTAGCTTAGCAATCCAAAGAGGTAATGTTGCCAGCATTCTTGGGACCGTTCCCATGAGCCCACTGCTGGAGGACATTTTTTATTTATAGTTTTTTTTTTAAATTTTTTGTCTTAAATTAAGCGTTATTCTTTTGTTTTCGTTTTTCTTTTCTTAAATGGATTAAGTTTTTGTTTTATATGTAAATAAATATAATATTAGTAACATATAAAAAAAAAAATAGAACAGAATAGAATAAAACTTTGTTGCTTTAAAAGGCCAATGCAGAAGTCGCAAATACTCTCGAATCTCTGCAATTGCGTAGAGATGTTGCGTCACTCAGCATGTTTTACCGCTTATACCATGGCGAGTGCTCTGAAGAGCTCTTTGACCTCATCCCACCTTCTCCCTTCCTTAATAGGAGTACACGTGCTGCTCTTCGAAGTCACCGCTTCACTGTCTCAAATATCCCATCGCGCACAAAGAAATTTGGTGACTCATTCCTTTGTCGCACCTCCAAAAGATGGAATATCAAAAGTCAAAAACATTTTTAAAAAAAACATACAACTGAATTGAGAACCTCTTCCTTTTTTTGAAGTCGGTTAAAAAACAAAGTCTCAAATCATTAAAGGTCCATACTGAAAAAAAATTGATAATATATATTCTTGAGCAAAACTTTACCTTCTCTGTACATACATATAGTATGTACGTACATACATATAGCACAGTCTATCTAACCTCTTTCCTATAGTATTACATATACATATTACATATACGAAATTATTGACATTACACGATATAACCTATAAATAATACGTAAATTGGCGTTAGGTACTAACACAAAAATAAGTTTTAGTTACCATACATCTAATACCTTTAAACGAGCAATTCTTGTATATATGTATATTTTCATGAAATTTAGTATACAGAGAGATTCGGGGGCGATAAATCGATGTAGCTAGGTTTCATTTTTAGAAAACGTCGTATTATCCGTAAAAAAATGCTGAACAAAGCTCGGTCATCCAGGTACTTACTTTTAGTAAAGTAAGCATTTCATTTTGTATCTTAACCTGTCAGTGGAGACTTCCAAAACAGTAATAAGTACAGGAACTCTCACAGTCAAGGACTCGTAGTTTTACAGCAACGGTTTTTCATCATCATCATCATCAGCTCATTTTTATGTCCCCACTGCTGGGGCACGAGCCTTTCCTAGAGATAGATAAGGAGAACTGGCCATAAACCACCACGCGGGCCCAGTGCGGATTGGTGGTTGTTAACGACTGCTAATGCAGCCGGGACCAACGGATTAACGTGCCTTCCGAAGCACGGAGGAGCTCGAGATGACAAATTTATGGTCACCAATCCGATGACCGGACTTTGCGAAAGTTGCTTAACCTCAGCACTAGCAGACCGGGCGCGTTAACCACTGTTTTTATTACCGTTATAAATATTTTGTTCAACTTGTTCTCAATACCACTATATAAAACTAGCTGTGCTCCGCGGTTTCACCCGCGTTATTTCCCGTTTTTGCAACATTTTTCATTGCTGCTCCACTCCTATTAGTCATAGCGTAATGTAATATAGTCTAAAGCCTTCCTCAATAAATGGACTATTCAACACAAAAATAATTTTTCAATTCGGACCTTAGTTTCCTTCATTTCTGAGATTAGCGCGTTCAACCAAACAAACAAACTCTTCAGCTTTATAATATTAAGTGTAGATACTATCATTGCCACTGTACTTCGAGTAGATATTATGAGCGCAGAGACGAGAAAGGAACAGCTGATTTTGTTTTTAAAATGTTCGTGTTTAACATCTAGTAGAGGTTGTTAATGTCGTAGCGTTAAATCTCCTCTGTATTATAAACAACTAACATATAAAAAACTAGCATTATATTTGCGACTACGTCCTCGTGGATTTGAGATTTCAAAAAGAAGCTCTTTTTTATAATAAAAAATGGCCTAGGTTACCCGCATGGAATGTAGCATTCTATTAGCGAAACAATTTTTGGAACTGGATCAGTAGTTCCAGAGATTACCTTCCCTAAACAAACAAACAAACAAAGTCGCGAACTTTACCTCTTTATTAATACTATACATAGACGATTCACTTATTTTCGTAATGAAACCTATAAAACAAATAAAATAAAAAAGTCACGGAAACGGCCATCTTTAAATCGTAAGTGAACGACGATCGTTCAAGTCCATATCTCTGGCCGCACGAAATCTCATCCCTCGAGGGCAATGATTAAACTGGCGATGGCCGTCGATCGCCCAAATCTCCCTGATTGATGACCTCTTTTGTGGGCGAAATTCCTTTTTTTTGGGGAAAAATCCGCGGTTATGACGTTAAACAGGGGAGGCGGGTTGTGCATAAATAGATAGCATCTTAAGCCCCTAGAATGCGCTTCTTTTATGCTCCTGAGATTTCTGAATGTGGCTTTACTTGGTTTTGGGATGTTTTATCTTTAAACTTAACTTACTACTTACTTAACTTACTTTCATGGTAATAAGGGTTTTTATGTAATGATAAAAACTATCATAGAGGTTAGTTTAACTGAAACTTTGTTTCTAAGTAGGCAGTTCCTAATAAACACAGTAAACATTATATTGTATTATTTTAATTAACAATACTTATGTTTATAAATAGGATTACAACGATGCGCTGCCAAGCCAATTGTAAAGGAAGCGGAAGGAAAAGAGAAGTGGACTGTGTAAAATAAAAGAGAAAAGTAAAGCAAAATTATTTTATGGAAAAAGAACTACCAAGCCATTAAATGAAGAATGGCGCCAGAAAGGAAAATAAAATGGTTAAAATATATCAAAAAAGTATTTACTCCGTAACAACAGTAATGAACGCCAAATTAAAAACTTAATTCGAAGGAAGTCCAGAAGTCGACAATCAACGCTAAGGTCAGTTCTGTTTGTGTCCGCACGTAGCACCTGCTTTTAAATTTGAATAATAATACGATGACACTGCAGCGGCGACCGCCGTGCATGCGACAGAATAAATTATTTTGCACACAAAAGGTGACCAGCCGGATTGCGACGCAATGTTTTCTAGCCGGACCCCATATTCAAATTTTAGGGTCGCGCGATTTTGAATATCGAATCATTATTTTTAAATATTTTTTTCGCAGTAGCCAGTTCTCACGGGTCAAGCGGTGACCTCTCGGACAATACTCGATAGATCATAAGTCCGCGTTCAGAATTTATAATTAATGTGCCGACTCGATATCGGCCATTGTGAGAATTCGCGGATAATGGCTACGCGAATCTTTGTTACGATTTATGTGCATGTATACTCGTACGTGAATAGTTGAACTAGTTGCAGGAAAAGTGGAATTTCTTGAATATTGATGAATACTTGAGACGGTTAGGGTGCTACTCTGAGAAACTGGCTGGACACTTGTTGAGTCATTAATCTTTTGTGATATCTGTGACCTTTGAATTTGAATTTGCTTTTGAATTGATAGGTCAGGGAAATGGCGCATTCAAGTACCTTGTAATGTGTGAATCAAATTTTAACTTAAGTACAACGATGTAAACATTATCGTTAAAAAAAGTTCATCAAATAGAAGCGTGTACAGAACAATATTGTTCCAGTTTTAAAACCTAAAATTCGTTTTTGAATTTGGAATCATTACCGTCATAAACAATGACAATGGACAAATCGTCATTAGCGTCGCGACTCGCGCGTCAAGCGGGGCGGCGGGTGAACGCGCTATTTGTCGGAAACGACGCGACCGACGATTTATACCGACGGAACGCGAAAGGGAATTTGAAAACCAAATAAATACTTATTATGCGTGGTGACAGTGGTTGGCGGTGGCGGTTTTGAAGCGAAGCGTTTAAAATACAATAAGACAGTAGAACATTGGTATTTTACGATAGGAACATGGCTGTTTTTTAAGAAAAGTTTAATACTTATTTACGTTTATCATTATATAACATTTTCATTAGTTTTGTTGCTGTCTACAGTTTTGTATAAGAAAGAAACAAAAGATAATTCGAAAGGCTATTTGGCACATTGTTGTTATATTGAAAAAAATGGATTAGGTATAAAAGGTTTTACTTTTTTTATTTTTAAGTGCTAATTGCTGCACTGAAGCCGAATTAAATATAATAGCCTTCCCGGTAGCATAATAGTCAGTGCAGCCTGTAGTGTGGATCTTCTACTCCTACTGTTAGGAGGCTATAAAAAAAACACTCCACACTTTACAAAATAAGGTATTTTATTAAATTAAATTAAATTAAACAATAAAAATTTGTGGATCTACAAGATTATTGATTGGAATTCATGAGGATATGAATATTGCAATAACAATAAGGGTACCAGGAGTCCTGAGGTCGGTTTGGTGAACAAAAGTAACTACCTACCTGATAAAAATGATAAAAAAAACAATAATTAAATGAGGGGTAAATAAAAAGGGTTGGTTAGTATGTAAGATAAATATCTTTAATGTTAGGCATGGATCCTTGTAGATTTTCGTGAAAACTAACCAATTTGAAAATCAGCCGTTACACGATAACCGATAAGGTTTTGGTGTGCATGTTTGCTTGAACCATTGATCCTTACCTATGCATGCATATTTTTCTATGCATATTTTTGCGGGAAGGAGTGCGATTTTGCGTTCTGCATTCAAGTTTGATGAACGAGTCATTTAGCTGAATGAAACACTACATATTATTTAAAGTTGACATTTTTATAAGACTGTAAAAAGTTCGGAAATCTTTCGTCACATTCGCTTAGCACTCGAACCCCCGATAGGCGACAAAAAACCACCAGGAAGATATATCTCAAAGTCGGTAGTGGAGCGTCGAGTATTTATGGAAATCCAAATAACTATGGGCTTTTTTTAATTGTGGGGAATGAGTTTTTTGTGTGGAATTCATTTATTTTGGTGGCGGAGTGATTTGTATGGCGGTAAATATAAGTGGCTTTACTACGTAAATGAACTGTCTCATATAAATATGCAGGGGCAGAGTAATAAATGACTTTAGTTGAATCAGTTGCCAAAATAGCTAATGTGTAATGTTGAAAGGTATATTTTAATTTCATTTACAATAGAAAAGCACTTACTTTGCATAATGATTAATACAAAAGTTTATTTAATTTAAACGCACTTATAATATGATTGTAGTTAAGTATATATCATCATCATCATCATCATCAGCTCATTTATGTCCCCACTGCTGGAGCACGAGCCTTCCCTATGGATGGATAGGGAGAACGGGGCCATGAACCACCACGCGGGCCCAGTGCGGATTGGTGGTTGTTTACGACTGCTAATGCAGCCGGGACCAACGGCTTAACGTGCCTTCTGAAGCACGGAGCTCGAGATGATAAGTTTTTAGTCACCCATCCGATGACCGGCCTTTGCGAAAGTTGCTTAACTTCAGCACTCGCAGACCGGGCGCGTTAACCACTGCGCCATCGAGCTCTCCATATAATTTTACGCAAATCTTTGTTGCGATCAAATTACAATATGAAAAAAGACAATGTTTTGAAAGTAATCCACGAGCGAGATTCGAACCCACGCTCCATTACATGTCGGGTCAGGTGCACTACCAACTATACTATCGTGGCTCTATCCAACTCGCCGAAATTAATCAACACTATCTACTTTAGACTAGACCAGTGGTTAACGCGCCCGGTCTGCGAGTGCTGAGGTTAAGCAACTTTCGCAAAGGCCGGTCATCGGATGGGTGACCAAAAATGTATCATCTCGAGCTCCTCCGTGCTTCCTGCACCTTGATATTTGGCAAGTAGGTAGGTTACTAATTCTAAATAAGAAAAGGATACTTATTTAAAAAAAAAATTGAGACCTAATAATACATATTGAGTATAAAATACGCGAACTAGGTAGGTGCCAAGGCCGGTAGCGTGTCACTATAGTTCTTTCATAATGTTTTTATTCCTTGGTATTAAATTATCTCTGGATAAAGGGATACCGGTATTCACGTGCGCAAGAAGTCATGGGCCATCGCTAGCTTTGAAAAGCGCTGTTTCAATAGTTTTAAAAAGTGTTGAAAAAATTTCCACAAACGGATATTGAAACCGCACCCTACGACATACCATCTGTCTGCTCTGTCCGCTCAAATAAATCAACACTCTTAACTCTATGTTCGCAACAAAATTTGCGTATTACCCAAATTCATGTTTTGATGGACTCTCAAACCACAATTCACCAAAGCTTTACTAAAAATACTCATGTAATAATTAGATTAACTTGTTGTTACATGAAACTGAACTTTATTGCCGACGTGGTCTGAATTTATGTTAGATCCGTGACAGACATGCTCGTATATAAATACCTACCAGAGTTTTTCCTAAACCGACGAGAAACGTATGGTTATTCGTATAATCCGAAACTCGCGAGCAATCCCAATGTGGATTTATTTCACGTGCACTTACCGAGAATAAACTCGACTGGGACAGCCGCGAACAAAACACTTAAGTTAAAAATAGATCTCGGAAAAAATCACGAGAATTAGAATTTTTTTTACAAACTGTTTTTTATAATCAGCCTGTGACCACACGCAGTGCAATTCGGTCGAAATATCGTACTTATCGTACCGTATCGTACTTAAAATGTATGCCTAAAATACCTAACGCATTTACATTTATTTAATGGAACGTGAGCTTATGCAAGTCATAAAGTACTAACTCCTTTAGTTATTCCATTACATACTTTTTTAGTAATTAAAATAAACAATTAGCACGTTACTCATATGTAATGTTGCCATTTCATTAGGCTTGGCTACCAAAAAGGTTTATATTGTTATACAAATAGAAAACGTTCAATAAAAAGATACTTATCTGAATAAAAAAGGGGGAAGGAAGTTAAGCGCAACACGATCATAAAGTAATTTCAAGACTACCAACACGTTAGTCTGCCTGTGACACTCTCACTCATCGTTTACAATGAGTTCAGATCGTCATCGCCAGTACAAAATAGTAATAATACTTCCGTAAAATATGCACGAGTAGATCTGAAATAGTTGTTCATTACAAGGTAAAGAACATTGAAATGAACAACAATTTCAGAAGAACATAACATATACACAAAATAAGGAGATATAAAATGTTCAAATAATCTTTAAACGCAAATTTTGTTGCAAACAAATTACAAAATGACAAATGTTGAAAAAAATTCAACGAGCAGGATTAAACCTGCACCCTTCTGACATACCGGGTCAGGTGCTCTTCTTCGGCGGGCTGGTTAGAACCACCAGCTCAATTGGAAGAGCGCCTGAAATTTTTTCAACATTTGTGTTTTTGTAATTTAAGGAGATATATTTTGCAAACTTTCTTTTGCAAATACTCACTTGACTCTCCGACTGTACCGAACGCGAACAGACGCGTACCCGAGAATAGAATATCTCCTCCCACTCTCGCGTTTCCTTTAACTTCTTTATCGGAGCAAGACGCGGCACGCGCATTATACGACGCCAGCCGCCGCGACGCCTCCATTGGTCGGCCGTCACCTTTAACCCCACCCATGAACAAAAAATATCACCCATTAAACTGAAAAAGATCCGTTTCAGCTCCAGATAGTGGCCATTGGAGTGCCGTTAATGCGAGACGTTCTTATCTTACACCGCTCTACGCGAGCGACGACGAAGGAGAGGAGAAACTTCCGTTTTTAAAAATGGAACGTAAAAAGGAGGTTGAGTAACCTCAACACTACCAAAGAGAATATAGTGTTAATTTAAAAAAGCTTCTAAATAAAAGACAGTCTAGTTTAAGATAGTTATTGTCATACTCAGATTTGTTTGTTCGGTTTAGTTTGTTCTGAGACTGATGACTGAGTGCCTTACAAATAAACAGAGAATAAGGTCGGAATAGTTATTCCGTGTTTTGTTCCTGTCACGTAAACGTCATTTCTGATTAGATTAAAAGAGACAAAACACGGAATAACTATTCGGGACTTATTATTTGTTTATTTGTAAGAGGGTGAGAGTTCGATACCATAGTATATTAGTACTTTCAACATTGTATTAAAAAGGCATATTGTTTTTTAGTAATTTTCTTTTTTTTCTTGTATAAAACAAGAGTGAGTCATTTAGATATGATTGGGTAATACATTAACCTCAGTGGGTAATTAATACTATATCTGTCTAAGTATGTTATATCGTAGGTACGGAGTACTGAAAAATCAGCCCTACATTTAGTTAATTCAAAACGGACATCGCAAAGCATTACAAATGGTTTAAAGGTACCGTGATCACATTAATTTTGGGACATTCGAAATTTTTAGTATAAAATGTGGAAAAAAGAAGCAATTCGTCACGGTTGGGGCCGAAAATAAATTCATGCACACAGAAAAGCCCGCCAATATAGAAGCAATAAATTGTAATAGTTTAAAATGGATCGTTCCGTTACACGCAGGGATTTGATGCGTTCCGCTACATTGGGTGCGGAGTGCGCGATATATTGCGCATGTAACTCGATTTTATACGAGAAGTTTCGCGTGGCACGTAAACCTTCGTAACCTTCTTGTTCAAAAACGATAAAACATACTGAAGTGTGGAAATCAGTATCCAAGGCTTCTTGCGATCCCATGCATAGACTATGATAAGTCCCATGTAGCATTTTTTGACAGATATGATACTTAACCAGGTTTAACTTAAATCAACAGTTTCGAATACCGGGTTTACCTACTACTTTTATTTTTTTCAAATAAAAAGGATTAAAAAATGCAGAACGTTATTTTTCATAATGCTAATAAAATATTCTTTACCTAATTAATATATTAATAGTATTACTCACAGGTAGTAAAGCAATAACAAGATAATAATTAAACTACTTAAAATTAAACCTATTTTAAAACTATAAACTATAACTACTACTAACTATAAATTAAAAAATTGCCCCAAATCATCCCCATCAGGCAGAGTGCCCAGCAAGCTAGCAGCGTTGCCACGTTGGATAGCAATGCTTATGCGCTGGCCCAAGTAGCTGCTAGCTCTGGGGTCCCGGGTGGTTTCTACTAATTTTATAGAAATATCTTTAAAAAGTTTTTTTTTTACCTAAATTGGTAATTTATTTATTTTTTACTGTGTACAATTGTACAGTCATTTCTTCTTACACATGAAATAGTATCAACAGTTGTGTTTTTTTTCTTAACAGTGGAACTTTTACCGAACCGATACTGTGCTTACTAATTTAGATTTAGTATATTTACCTACTTACACTTAACAGGCTGGATAAATTATCCAAATCACATGACGCACACGAATCAGCACATTGAGCTGCTAGTGTGTTCTCCCCCTAAATAATAATAATAATAATACTTCCTTAGTGAAATAACATACAAACTGACAAATACTTTAGTGTCCAAAATTAGCTAGAATTAACTAATTGACTACTTAAACAAGTCGCTAACCAAATAACTCAGAATTGTTTTTATTATTGATAACCATTTATTATTTTAGGATACGTTTATCTTCAACCCTCAATAATGGGGTCGTAAAATTGACGTCTATAATACTCCCCCATAACCGCAATATCATGTCATACACCTCAAAACTTTATGACTTGCTACCTAAAAAGTAGACCGAAACCAGGACGCAATAAGGACTTTTTTAGTGCGTACTTTATTCGTCAAGATTCTGTTTCGTCTATGGCAGCAATGATGGAGGTATGGAAATATTATGGCGGGAAGTAGACTACGAATTGTCTCGTTATAAAAAAGTGAGGCAAAGGGAAAGAAATGTTTAAAAGCCAATGAATTTTAACGACTGCACTCAAGACTGACTGCTGTGGTAATACTTTTAAATAGTTTTATGCGTGTTTGTTTTAGATTTTACAATCAACTTCGTGGTTTGTAGAATTAGTTATTAAGTTTTTTGGACTGGATAATTATAGGCAAAACGGACTATTTAACGGGAATTAACGAAAACTACCTAAGTACTTAAACTTTCTTTTTACTTTTATTTTTGCTGTTGTTTTTATCGTTTTTATTTATTGCTTATCGTGTCTATTGTAGTAGTTACATGTAATAACAATATTTCTTGTTTTATGTATAGGTAGCATAGCGTATTGGTGTCTCACTGTAATGTTTTGTTATTGTTTGAATAAATAAGTATAATAGACAGATATAATAGAGGTCATTAGGTATTGAAGAAGAAGAATCTTGGAAGAGATATTCCGTGTTTTGTACCCTGTAAACAAACAAACATGGTTAGGTATTGAAGAATGATAAGCTTGATATAATATTACCCGTGTTTTGGTCCTCATGTAAACTTTATTAAAATAAATTTAACACGGAATAACTATCCGAATCTCGACAGCTCGATGACGCAGTGGTTAACGCGCCCGGTCTGCGAGTGCTGAGGTCAAGCAACTTTCGCAAAGGCCGGTCACCGGATGGGTGACAAAAATTTATCATCTCGAGCTCCTCCGTGCTTCGGAAGGCACGTTAAGCCGTTGGTCTCGGCCGCATTAGCAGTCGTTAACAACCACCAATCCGCACTGGGCCCGCGTGGTGGTTTATGGCCCGTTCTCCCTATCCATCCATAGGGAAGGCTCATGCCCCAGCAGTGGGGAGATAAAAATGAGCTGATGATGAAAAACTATCCGAAGCTTATATTCTAGGTGCCTAGTGCCAGTTTCATTCGCCATTCGAAAACGAGAATTTGTATGGCAATATTTTAACTCTTCTCGTCGGTATATCGCCAGGAGGAGCTGCTTCAATGCCGTACTAATTTTCGTTTTCCTAATCGTAATCGAATGGATACGAATAGTAAACAAAATTCACACTAGGCACCACAAAAAAAACTAAAAAAAATGATTTACCTCCTTACCTTGAATCTTCCTGCCAAATCCTGCAAAGAGTTCTAACGTAACAGGGTCCTTGTAGGTGTCGCGTGTCACGGTGTTTGGTTTGGTCACCCTGGAAGTGGTCTCGAGTGTCCAAGGAAGTTGCACGTGGAGGCGGGTGTCCATTACAAGGAACCCGCACTTGCAAGGAAGTGAGCCTTCGGTAAACACCCTTCACTGTGCCGAAGAATAGAACCCTCTTTTAATAGTATAAACAATTATTTAATACAATTCTTTACTTTATACTGTGCCTCTTTTCTGTCATTGGTAGATAGACGTACCTTTACATAACCTTCTTCGAACGCTTATGTTTAAAAAAGGTTCTATTTTTAAGAATAAAATTGACGTTGCGTTTTGTTTATGTTCATAATTTAAAATGTAGGTACCTACTGCATGAATCTAACCGACTCTCGGCGGGAATGTGGCTCTGTCATAATGGTTTTTTTTTATTTGCTAAATATTTTGTTTTTCTGAATAGAAATAATGGTCAATCATTAAGCGCTTGTATTTGTGAACATAAATGATTAAATAATATTGTAAATTAATAATAAAATCATTGCTAAAGCTCAGGATGTTTGGTGGGAATATCATTTAACATAGTGCTAAATGTTGATTATTTACACTCATTTTCATCGATTATTAAATAACGAAAAGAATATTATCTTGGCAACCGCAGTTATTGTTGCGATACCTACTCAGTAAGGAGGCTGGAAGTCAAGGAGTTTCTGAAGGCGTAATTCGAAAAAGATGGCGTGACTGAAGCAAGTTATGAACACACCTTCATGGTTATGACAACTTGCTGTGCAGCCATCGACAAGTTATTTTTACTCTATGTTTGGACGCAGGTAGCGTTATGATTGCAAAGTTCGGGTCGATGAATTGATTATTTTTATGATTATAATTGCAATCAATTTCATATCTGTGAACAGCTTGTTTCAGTTATCGCCTACACTTTGACATTAGCTAATACGCAGATCACACGAAGCAATATAAAATAAAAAAATAAAAAAGCTCTACTTTGTTTATGCTCTTTGCTTTAAAAGCACTTATTCCTCCACTCCCCACTTATTTATTATGTACTAATTTGTAGATGCGTTCGTAATAATGACGCACGGGCAACATCGTAAATATATTATATTACACGATGTGTTATCGTAATATCGCCGTCGCACCCACAACACAGATGTGTTAATTTTCATGAGCTTAAATTAGTGACTTTGTGCCAAGGGTGCACAAGATATAGTTAAGTGGATTCCGTATGTAGTGATTACGACTTGGAAATGATATTATTTTAGCTACCTACCGATAGTTTTCTAACCAGGAATTTCGTATTCCTACGTCAAAAATCGGAGACTGTTTACATAAACATGGACATCCATGCACCAAGACATACATATGTAACCATATTTCACAAAAGGAATAAAATAAAATAAGAAAATAGGAAGGATACATGTAATTTTTTTTTTACCTAGTTATAGTTTTTACAACTGAGGTTATATAATTGCTTGTTGTGTTTGTCTATAATAGATTGTACAATTAGATCATCATTTATGTATTTTTAGAAAGTAAGCTGTAATTGTAACAATAATTGACAAACCATTACAAAAATAAAGTGGATTCCGTATGTAGTAATTACGACTTGGAAATGATATTATTTTTGCTAACCGATAGTTTTCTAACCAGGAATGAGAACAGAAACAACTGTTACGGGGTTAACATTAGGAGAAATTATTCATAAAACATTAACAAGGAAAGTTAATTTATTATCCCATCTTACGGTTACTCTTTTTAAAGACGCAATACATGCGTAAGAAGACTATTTATTTATATGCACGACAAAAAGAAACATTACAACTTAACTTGAAAAAAACAGAGAAAAATAATTAAAATAATAAAAACGAAAGACCTATAAATAAAAAATGTCCTCCAACTGTGGGCTCACGGAACGGTCCCAAGAATGCTGGCAACATTGCCTCTTTGAATTGCCAAACTAATACGTTGGCAGAGGTAGCTGCCAGCCTTCTTGTCACCGGAGGCCTCAATAAGGCGAGCAGTTAACTCTTTGACAAGCTTCTTTTTACATGCGTAAGTGAGTTAAACATATTACAATTTCTACGTACTTACATAAAAAACAACTTTATTAAATTTCAGATTAACGATAATTTCTTCTCATTTACTGGTCTCTTTTATATTAGGTTAGTATGTATATCTCTAAAAAAGAAATCGATCGAATCGAATCGAATTATCTTCACGTTCGATGTAAAATAAAAAACATTTCTTTATTTTTTAAATTTTTTTAAGTGCTTATTGCTGCGTGCTAGGTGCTAATTGTGCTAATTAAAAAGCAGTGAAAAAATTCAGCGCTTACGTCAGCCTTCCCGGTAGCATAGCAGTCAGTGCAGCCGCCCGGATTGCCGGAAGACCCAGGTTCGATTTCTGGCTAGGTCGGGTAGGCGTTTAATTTTTTCACTGTATTTTATAAGTATTTATATCTTTATTTATATTTACAGTGTCTGAACCACACTATAATGCATAGGACATTACGGTGGAATACCTAAAATTTAATATCAAAGCGTAATAGTATTTGGGATTACAAGAACATGGGATTTTTCAACATAAAACGGAACGCCTAAAACATACGTCATCGATTTGAAGCTTTATTGTCAACGATCCAATGTCAATTTTCGCTTACACCTCCACACTTCCTCAAACACAATTCTCTCGTGGGATTTAAAATCTTCTCCCCCAAGAATTAGAGCTCATTATAGCCCGATATTAGTCTGCAATGATTTATGTTGGATTTTGATTTATTAATAAACTGCAAGTGAATATACATACGGAAACGGAAGGTCGGGGTGAGATCCGCCATAAGTTTGGCACCGGTGTTCGCTTGGCGTATGAAAAATACTACTCAGTGCAAAGGTTAGTTTTTGTCATTGCGCAACGAGGAAGCACTTTGCATCATTTCACCTGGGTGCCTAGTGCGAGTTTTATTTACCATATAATCACGTTAACAAGACTGTTCTCGTAAAAACAAATTGGCATATACAGGAAACAAAAACATCAATATTCATTCGACCAAAATGTATAGAACAGCTTTATTTTCGAGTTAGGGAGTTGGTCTAATAGTAAGAGTTGTTCGTTTGTATCACGGGAGTCACCTCAGAAGGTTTGGAAGGTGATAAAAAAGTCAACCTGTATATGGCATTCGTTTGTCACCAGGAGGCGCTTCGCATCATCATCTCAGCCAAAAGACGTCCACTGCTGGACAAAGGCCTCCCCCAAGGATACATGAGGGGATTTGCCATAATCGCCACGCTTGGCAGGCGAGTTGGCGATCGCAGTAAGTTGATTGAGAGTTAACCTCAGAGAGATGCTGCTGCCCATCCTCTGGAATGGTCCCTATGTCGGCTTTTACGACACCCACGGGAAGAGATGGGGTGGTGCAATTCTTTACCTCCGGCACCACACAGGGGGCTTCGCATAGGCATTTTGTTTTCGTTAACATTATTGAATGTCAAATAAAACTCGCATTAAGCACTTTGATGGTCAGCGTCGCTAAGGGCGAAAGGGTGAAAGAGCTTTCTAAGGATTTGGATATCCTATAACTGTCTGAACCCCAAGGATCTCCACAACGACCGGTTTTGTGCTGCTCGCATCCAGCGGCTTCCCGCGACCTTCACCAGATTGTCGGTCCACCTTGTTGGAGGCCTTTTTTAAATAAAATTATGATTATTTAATTTTATGAAAATTTTAAATTAAAATAAAATCATTTTATTTGCATTTTTTAATTTGCAAACTAAGCGTACGTTTAGATCTTATACAAGGAACATGTAGTTTATATATTTAACTAGCTGACCGGCGGACTTCGTACCGCTTTGATAGTTTCCATGACAACAAAACCCTTATCCCATGATGGACTCCTATAGCAGCGCCACCTAATTCCAATTGAAAATCTAAACTATTCTCGAATCCACTTGAACATACACAAAAAAATCATCCAAATCGGTTCAGCCGTTTAGAAGGAGTTCAATTTCATACACACGCACAGAAGATTTATATATATAAAGTTATATATAAAGATTATCCTTTTCAAATGCAGCAACTTTATCTATTTTCTAATGTTTTAGCATTTTACTGTCTTCCATTTTATTATACAGAGGATAGTTGTTGAGACCTAGTTATAATAATTGCTGTTTTAAGAAATATTTTAAATTTTGTGTAGGTACCCTTAATTTTTGGTTAGGTTTTTTTTTATATTTATTAATATGGCCAACTAAGTCAAAGCTCAAAATACCGAAGGAGACTGCGGAATGTAAGCTTCTAGTAGACAACCTCTCACAGACACGGAATCTCTCAACAAGCTGCGCTCGGACTGTTCCGAGCTGTTCCGAGATCCGTCTGTCTCCTTATCTGTATCCTTATCTGTCTCCTTAGACACGGATCTCGGAATCTGTGACTTTAGCCATAAAATAAGGATTTTGTGGATAAAGTCACAGGTACTAATTAGGTTGCAGGTGTATCAAAATAACTTGATTTAAATAATTATTAATAGTCTACGGAAAAGGAAACGGTAGGTCGAAGTGACATCCGCTTTAGACTGTCATGACTGACTAAAACCGATTTCAAAAATTCCTACCACCGAAACAATGTTAATGGTTCATTAGTGAGCACATAACGATTCATTTACATAGATAGTGTTTATTTTTAACTTTATTAATTAGATAATAATAAAACACATGATTCATTTATTTCGTTTTTTTTTTACTAGCCATTGATATGAAACTTTATAAACAGTGGTCTAAAGGCTTTAGACGAAGAATTTTATACTATTAAGTATAACAAAGTTTGATTTAATAGTTTTATTAGTTACCCATTGTTTATTTTGCAGTAACAACCATGCGGGTCCAGTGCGCATTGGGAATTATTAACGACTGCTTATGCTAAAAACGAGCTGGTATAACTACATAATACATTGAAATGAAACAACTTTTCTACTCGCGTTTATTTTGCACATTTAATGTTTATCCTGACGTTTGGCTATTGAAATTATAAAATATCCTAATTTCAATGGAGAAGATGGTTTTAATCTACCACCAGCCTGGGATCCCATCATACAAAATATTCACCAACACCATACTGCCAGATCTGTAAGCTCTTTGCTTAAGAAAACGGAAAACACCTCATTAAATCTAAATGAGGGTATGCAAGCTACTAACTAATTATGAGACAACCAACATCTCAGTCTCCCTGTGACCACGGACCCTGCAAAGGGTCGCGTGTAGCGGTTTCTCCATACCTAAATTTGTATAATGTCGAAACTCCAAAGGAAACGAAGAAGGCAAAGTCCTCAGGGCGTTTTGCGGGAAGCCATACGCGGCCGCGGTCAAGACGAGCCAAACGAAGGCGGAGGTAAGAGGATTGCTGGCCCTGTAATGCTATTGCGACTACTACTAGTAGGGAGACCAATTATCATCGACTCTAGAAACATTTTTTTTTTCACAGAAATTTTGCTTTCTTTTTATATTTTTAAACAATACTTTTTTGTTTGTTTATAGATTATAATGAACGATAATTCTAATGAGTAATAGTGACAAATGATGATCCCGTCAAACTCCTTCATTATTAGTATCAGTATCAGTAATTATATGTCTTACATCTTGAAAGAATCTGAAAGTATTTGTAAGAATTTTAGAGAGTTTTAACAAACCCTTAACGGTTAATAATCCCCCATTATTTCATACAACCAAAAAAAAATATATTTTAAAATAAAACATTAATGAAATATCTCTCTTCACTTTCCCCAAAAAGTCCAGGGAACAATTTTATCGTCAGCCTACAAACTTGCCATTGCGGGGCGCAGACCTTCACACATAGGTATATCTAGTGCGTGTTGTATTCGTAAACAAAAATTAAATTTTAATAAACGAAATTAAACCAGTGCCCCCTGGTGACAAACGAGAGAAGTTACGATTTTGCCATACGAATTCTCGTTCTCGTAACGTTGTGGCGTTATGTCGTGAATGGTGAATTAAAGTTACACTAAGCACTCAGAACAAGAAACGGATTCTTTCAAATAGTTCCTTGTTGTTATAATTGTATGGTTTTATATTAAATTCGAATATGTATCTAAGAAATCTTCGGGTCGACTATGGTCACCCCAGCATAGAAGCCAGTGAGCAAACGGAAACAGGACACAAAAGACGGAAAACGAAATTGTAACTTTTTCTATTAGTAATATATCTACTTACGATCGTATTCATTGTACGGCTTCATAGGAATTAGAGTCGGATTAATAAACATAAATTACATACAGAGTAGATAGGTAAAGTAGTGTAGAGGGAAAGACATAACTAAACGTGCAAAACATATTCTTCATCTATCTTATCTATGGTAAAATTAACTCGGGTCTTTGACCAAAGAGTCTTGGTTTTAATACCTCGTGTCGTTCATTTTATGTTTGTTTTAATTGGTAGAGATTGTTTTCGGCGTGATGATGCGTTAATTGAACGTCTTTTAGTCCTCAGCAAAGTTGAGGGCACCCGAAAGCGCTGTAGATCTCTGATAAGATGGTCGGACCAAATAAATCAAGCAATAGAGTACCCCTTATACGCGTGCACAAAGATGGCATCGGTCAGAGAATGGCTCCGTCTGGTCAGGCGGATCACTGCGACCAAAGTAACGACCACGACCACCCTGCCAAGAGCGTAACGACTAAAAAGAAGAAAAAGAGATTGTTCTGTCTGGCTAGTTGCCACCACTTTTTGTTCCCCTAATGTCATAATAATAATGTAATCAGCTTTGTTGTGTTCAAATGCTTCTCTCGCCAAATGGGTTGGCGAGAAGGTCAAAAATGGCGGCGCCGGCAATGTTCTATTTAGTGGACTCTATTTTTTTTATTGGCGTTATACTAGGCTATGGGATGTTTCGAACTGCGAAAGGTAGCGACTAGGGCAAGGGGGAAGCAGTTCAAGGGAGAAAGATAGAGAAAATACCTTGATCTGCAGGCGGCTGTAGGCACCTCGTGTGCGGCGGACGGGCGAGCATTCGGAACCGGCGCGAGGTTGTTGGCCGGTAGATGCACTTTGCTGGAGCACAGATCTGGACCACCAGCGCAGGGTCTCCCTCAATTTTAACACTCCTAACGCGGATATTTAGATGGCCGAAATGGAAATTTCCAATGGAGTGCGCGGCGCGAGTGTCTTCCTTCAAACGTTGTCGGTGCACTCGTTTTCGGTTGCGGCCGCTACCACCTATCTTCGACCTAATAGTCACTATATTGTGCTTTTCAGGTGAAATGTGTGGTTATTAGGTTTTCTTACCTAGGAACAGCGCGTTGCCGTAGAAGTTAATAAAAAAATATTCATAAGTAGGTAAGTACAAGCACATTGCCTGGACTTCTTGGCGGGAAAGTGAAGAGTCATGTCTGCGGTTTTGTTTTATTTTCGAAAATTTGTGTTATATCGAATATTAATGTGAAATAACGGTGGATTATTAACCGTTAAGTGTTCGTGAGTGTGCATGAGTGTTGGCAAATGAAACAAAACAGTGCAACGTCACTTTTTAAGTTCTCTCAAGAAGTCCGCCCGAGGACTTAGTAAAGCCCCACATCTTTACTGAGATACTCGAGGGGTTGGGGGGTATATCATTTCTCACTTCTCATTTAGAAAAGAAATATTGTTTATTTATGTATTACTTGTTAGAAAAATTACTTCGACATTGGCTAAATGTGCTAATCGCACGAAGCCATCAATAAAAAGAAAAAAAAAGCAGATTGCCTTCATCTCATCTGGTGGGTTACTCTTGAAACGCAATTGCAATAATTAATTTCCAAACACAAATCTAAAAAAATCAAATGGCACTCTTAAAAGCGATAATAGCGCTACATTGGAATTAAATTGCGTGGAAATTGAGTGAACAAATTATTATCGAGATGGGGCGTTCCGAAATTGCGAAACTTATCCCAATATCGATACATAATAATCGCATTGGAATTGTATTGAGATTGAGTTTGCGTCAAGAGTAGCCTACCTGATGTTAAGTGATGACAAGACCAACGTTGGAATCGCACTTCATCCGGAATTCTCAACTACTGATGCCGTATTGAGGAAAAGTTACGTAGACACATTACACGCACCATTTCTAAATTACCGAATAACTTAAAAGCAATAACTCACTTACTACCGTTTCAATACCATTCAACCACAATAATAACCTATTAACGACCTTGTAATTATTGATAAAGCCGAACTTTGTGAAAAAATCGTCGCACGCTTCTAACAGTGGGTGGACATGGCTGGGTGGTAAGAAAAAACTGGCCGCACGCAGCTGTCAATCGCTTTATTAAGATGTAAAGCAAACCATGCCTCTTATTTCGTTAGTTATAAGATCGACTTTTGAAATATACTATTCGTCAAACTCAGACGAGTATAACGAGTGTAATAACTTGGTTTGTATGCCTTATTTTTTATGTGTTAAGTCTCCATTTGTGGTTGTATTCCGAAATAGATAGTAAAATTTAATGGTAATGACACAAAAGAGCAATGGTCAGTACAAATTGTGTGTACTATAGTGTTGTCATTCAATCGATAGTTGAGATACATATCGAAAGTTCCTGTCGATATGCGCTATTACTATTATTAGAGATATCAGATCGCACGTATTGAGCAAGACTAATGATTGAAATTATATTCATAAAGACGATAATATCTATGGTCACTTTAATAATTTAATGTCTATCGTAAGTCTCAATTTAAATACATTGTCTACGTTATTAAAAACAAAATGAATTTTAGCCACGCAATAAATAATAGTTATTACCTAAAATTTAATAACTCCGTATTAAATATATTAAATTGTCAAGCAATATCTATCGCGAAAAAGATATCTTAAAAGCGACCTAAATAGGTTTCCACCTCTGTGTCCTTTAAGATGTTGTGACCTTTTACTCTTCTTCATTCCTAAATATGGCTGCTAAAAGCTTTGCAATGTTTTGGAGAATGTAGAGCCTAAAGTTTTCTGGTTTCGATAACGCGCAGATCTCTCGATATTATGCCAACAATTTTAAAGGAAACAATAGTACCGATATTTTATCGATTGCTAAACAACACTAAAACTTGCAGTTATTTCTAGCAATAGCGATGGCACGCGTGTGAATACAGAGTACGCGTTAATGACCATTAATTTTATGGTCATTTAGTGGGTGACAATTGGCGTGGTAAACCTTCATAGGGGCGGAAGGGTCGCCTTGAGAAAAAAAACAATGTTCGGACGTTGGTTTTTCGGTGATTTATTTCCTTAGTGGAGCGAAACTAAAATGCAAGATAAAGTTTTCATAGATAATTTTTGATACTTTTAACAATTGCAGAAGGAAATCAATGATGTAAAGTTTCTAAAAATAAAATTTTTAAAATCGCTATTATTACTATGTGATGATGTGACTATGTATACTTTCAGATGGGATTTAATACCTCTAGGCCTGTAGTAGCCTCCTGCGTACACAAGTGATCGGTTAATTGACGGGGGGGTACGTGTAGGGTACTTACGGAGGCGAGCAACGTTTACCCCCCCCCCCCCCCCCCCACCATCACCACCACACCACATAGATTAATACTAAGTACTATATTAACATCATAATCAGCCGTTGGATGCAAGCAGCACAAAACCGGTCGATGTGGAAATCCTTCGAGGTCTCCATCTCCACCGAAGTCATGGCTTTGAATTGACGTTCTAAAAACACTCGTAAAAGTTCATTTTGAATTTGAATATGAATTTGAAGGAAACATTGAGGCAATCCTGTATACATTTTTTAATTGTTATACGTTTTTTAGTCTTTTTGACTGAACTAACCGTATTGATTTGTAATAAGTACTTTATATTAATGACGTGTGCGTTTGTTATAGAGGGGACTATTTGTATTAGTACATTGCAGGGGTTTATTATTAAATTGTTTATATCAGCTCATTCACTACCTAGAGGATCACTCGCTGTTCCATGATCGCCAGTACGGGTTCAGAACCAAGCGATCAACGGGTGACCTTCTAGCGTACGTAACTCACGCATGGGGTGAAGCGATGGACAAGCATGGCGAATCTCTGGCAGTTAGCCTTGATATAGCCAAAGCTTTCGATAGAGTGTGGCATCGTTCCCTTCTTTCCAAGTTGCCGGCCTTCGGTGTGCCGCCCCGTTTGTGCGCCTGGGTTGCAGACTTTCTAGAAGAGCGGAGGATTCGTGTCCTTTGTGAGAGTAGTTCCTCCGCGCTCTTCAAAGTCAATGCCGGAGTGCCGCAGGGTTCTGTGCTCTCACCTACTCTATTTCTTCTGCATATCAATGACATGCTGTCCTTGGGCAATATTCATTGTTATGCGGATGACAGTACGGTGCATGAGCGGTACTTGGGACATCCTGCGGCAAAGCAAGCCGATATCGTGGTGAAAAGGCAAGAACTGGTTGCCAAACTGAACCTGACTCTCGATCGTGTCTTTAGGTGGGGATCTGAAAACCTGGTCGAGTTTAATGCCAGCAAAACTCAGGTTTGTGCATTTTCGTCCAAGCTAACTCCCTTCCTTACTCCTCCCTCTCTTCAGAACTCTCCGTTATCCATTTCGATGGACCTCAGCATTCTTGGCACGGACATCGGCCGGGAACTGAACCCAAAATGCTACATCGAGAGTGTTATTTTAACTGCCTCCCGTAAGTTGGGTATTCTCAATAAGGTGAGGCGGTTTTTCACTCCCGAGCAGCGCTGTTTGCTGTACAAGACTCAGGTGCGATCGAGTATGGAGTATTGTTCCCATCTATGGGACGGCTCCGCTAAATACCTCCTCGATGCACTTGATAGACTGCAAAGGCGAGCGGTACGCATTATTGGAGATGCTGAGGTTACAGCCTCTCTAGAGGACCTCCAGCTGCGAAGAGACATTGCTTCTCTCAGTGTCTTCTACCGGAATTACTACGGTGAGTGTTCTGAAGAACTTTTTGATCTAATCCCGCCTTCTCCTTTCCTCTCCCGGACTACACGTGCTGGTCTTAGGAACCACCATCATGCTGTGCAGACGATCAGTACTCGTACCAAAAAATTTGGCAAGTCGTTCCTCTGTAAGACCATTCGGCTTTGGAATTCTTTGCCGGCGCTTGTGTTTCCCAGCTCCTATAGTCCCGGGTCTTTTAAGCGGGGCGTGAAACGGCATTTATGCAGGCCGTCATGAGTGGGTGCGCTTGTCACCGTGCTTGTTCCACGGTGAGGAGCGCTCTCAATATTTTGGACTGCATCGGCTGCTTAACATCAGGCAGGATGTGGTCACTATGACGTGCCAATATAAAAAATAAAAAAAAAATAAAAAAATTAAATTATTTGTATTTTATAATTGCACCAAAAGTCAACAAATAAATAAATCAATGCAACCTTTTTAGAACCATAGGCCAAACCAAACAAAATCCTTTATGTAGGATTGCGTGACAGAAACCCAACAATTAGCATCGTCATAATTTCACTCATGTTTGTACCGTGGGAACGTTGCAACAGGTGTCCTGGCCAAATGTGACATGGTACAAATCACGCCGACCAGGAAGCGAGGGTTCAGGCGCGGCAAAAACACGTGAACGCATTGCCATACACAAAAAAATGGTACCAATAAGAATTTACAGCTTTATGGGAATTTGAAACGCCTCTGCTGCCAAGTGAACCACCCGATTCCAGTTTCGATTTTATTAAGGTACTATAATGATGAGCTTGATGGCGCAGTTGTTAACGCGCCCAGCCTGCGATTGCTAAGGTTAAGCAGCATTCGTAAAGGCGGGTCATCGGATGGGTGAGCAAAAATTTATCGTCTCGAGCTCCTCCGTGCTTCGTGAGGCACGTAAAGCCGTCGGTCCCGGCTGCATTAGCAGTCGTTACTTACCACCAATCCGGCTCTGGGCTCTGGGCACCTCTGGGCTCGCTTGGTCGTTTATGCCCGTACTCCTTATCCATCCATAGGGAAGGCTCTTGCACCAGCAAACGGACATAAAATGAGCTAGTGATGATGATTAAACCTGACGACCTCCTTGGTCGAGTGGTTTGTACACCGGTTTTCATGGTATCACCATCTCTAAGGTCCCGGGTTCGATCCCCTGTCGGGTCAATTTAGAAATTATTGTTTTTCTAAATTGTCTCGGGTCTGGGTGTTTTCTATGTATAATAAGTATGTATTTAAACATTTTAAGTGTGTTTATCTGTTGTCCAGTAACCATTTAACGAGTTTCATAACGAATTTCAGAAACGAGTGTAGGAAAGTTAAGTTTTAGTTTATTAAAGGTACTATAATTAAATTATAGTGTAATTCCATTAATTTTTTTTTCTACTTTTGCACAGTTGTAGCATTATAATCTAGTAAAGACTGCTTCGTTCCATTATTATATATATATATATATTTTTAATTATTTTATCAGCGCTGTAGCCATTATTTTATGCCATAGCATTATGCTGAGTAGAGTCCATTTTGAGGATCACACTACAGCACTGCATGTTTCTGTGTGACTTTTAAGTGTCAGTATTTATGTTGGTTTTTTTATTTAATTTTTTTCTGTTATTAGTGTCTTTTTAACTGTTACTGTATTTCATATATTGTATTCGTGTTGTAGTGTGTTATTGTTAAATAACATAATAATTATTCATTAATATAATAACTTTGTGCTCGGTTTTGTTGGTAAAGTTTGGTCTCGAGTCAAACTTCATAGGACCACGAGTGAGCTGTTCTTCATACTGGTCTCACTGATTTGTCGTGGTCACTATTCCGTCAAAGTAATTTAACGAATAAATTTTTGGTCACGTCGATAAAAAAAATGCTCTTACAGCACACGTATTCTCTATTTCCCTCCTTCCTATAACATGGTGTCCTTTAAATGAGGTGTGAGGAAGCCAAGTGCGGATCCACCATTGTGGGCATAGTGGGCATGCCCGCAACCTTAATTGAGATCGAAGATATTTTTTTGTGCTAATTATTTGTATTTTTAAATCTGGACGAGCTTTAATGTATATATATATGTATGTATTATGTATCCGTTTTGTATGTTGTATTGTTATGTGTTCTGCAGGTCAATAAATGTTTCTTTCTTTATCTGCGGTTATATTCAACCCCAAAAAACTAGCAATGAACCGTGTGCGTGAGTGATTCTGAACGTAGAGCTGCACACAACACACGCACACATTCACAGTTAAACCTAACCAAATTCAGAAATCAACATTTTGATTACGACTCGCACTTGGCCAATTTTTTGGGTGGCCGTACCCCACAGCCGTTTCTTTGTGCTGGATCCGCGCTTGGAAGCACCTTGCGGATCGGCAAAGTAGGACCTACCCACTAGTTGTAATCGCATAAGTCTGGACAAATATATTAATATATCTTTCATTCGCTACTATTCTGATTAGGTAGAGCCATTTATTTTTTATTTATTATTATTATAATATGGGTTGTATTTAATCGATCACCAAACTAACCTTTTTTTTTTTTTTTGACCCAGGGGAAGTCATTACGACTACCGGAGCCCTGAAGGGCATCCGGTTATGTGGGACTCACCCGTCCGCCTTTCCGCACCCACTGACGAAGCGAGAAGCTTCAAGTCAGCTGCCAGGAAGAAGTCCCGGCTGGGAGGGCGAGACGGAGGGGGATACCCACTAAACCCCTGGAGGACGGCAATCCGAGTACTAAATAAGGCGACAGCCACGTTACGCGTCCCGAAGGGATTAAAACCGCGGCTGCCACCCTGCGCCCGTGTACCAGCCTACGGCCATCTCCGCACACTTCTTCCCTCGAAAGGGAAACATGTGCTTTGACGGCCGCGCGCCAGTATACGGGCACGTACTGTTGGCACACAGCATTTAGGGTTTAAGACCCACGACAAAATAGAAGGCCAAGGCCTACGGCACAAAGTGGCACACCAAAGTGCACCACCTAAGACAAGAAAACAAACACATGGACAACACAGACACAGTGGTCCTAGGACCCTAGGCCTTCGGGGAGGTACAACAAGCTTGTACCTAAGCCGAAGCCCTACCACATATATCGCCTACGTAGGCAGGCGACCTGCTTTGGGTTCAGCGGAGACTGATCTCCGCATTCCCCACAGCACACACAAACAAACACAACACAACAAAAACGCGCGGCCTTCCGTCGGCCCGCCAGCCCTTCTTTGGTGACCAGGAACCGGCCCGGACTCAGACCCCCATACAAATCTGACTCCAGCTCGGTTCCCACTCACTCCCACACATTCATCCTCCCACACAAAAGCACGGCACAAAGCACAAAGCCAACACCACAAGGCCGTCAGCTCCGCGCCTCCGGTGCTCTCATCTTAACTGCCGGAGGGCAGCACTCCCTGCTCCCCATGACGTGCCCATGGGGCAGCGCCGCCTCGGCACAGACTAGGCAATTCGGCGGCTTCGTGCACGCTCCCGCTTGGTGGCCCTCCATGCCACAGCGGAAGCAGCACCCCGCCCTATCCGCCTCTGAGGGGCACATCGGCCTCGTATGGCCCGTCCCCATGCACTTGAAGCAGCGCATGGGTTTGGGCTTGACAGCTTCTACTCTGGCCAGGCTCCATCCTACTCGCAGGCTCCCCAGGGCGGCGAGCCTCTTCGCCGCCTTCACTGGGCACTGCGCCATCACGGTGTCACCGCTGGGGGCCGATCGAATGGTCCCCAGCTTGACCCTTTCCTTCGGGCATCCCCCCTCTTCCGCCACCGCGGCAGCTATCGTCTCCGAGGAGACCATGCTAAAGCCGCTTAGGCGGACGTTCGCCTGCTTCTCGGGACGGGCGATCTCCGCCACGTCTGAGATGACTCCCTCCAGTCTCCGGGCCAGCCCATCAGCAGCCTCGCCGCTGTCGGCGCCCGGCACCTCCATCAATAGCGCCCCGGATTGGGCCGTCCTCATCTTGACGCCAGGGATGCCAAGCTCCTCCAAGCGTATGGCTTCCCTGGCTCTGTCAATCGTGGCCGCGTAGGTGACCCCCCCGGCAATCGCCTCCGGCCTGAGCCGTACAACGACCGCCGTCGAGCTGGGCTCCCTAAGGGCCACCTTCCCTCCTTTCCCTCCCGGCACGTTTGTTCGGGCGGGGCCTCTCGCCCCCCCTCCCCCTCGCCTGCGTCGTCTGCGGGCACCGTTGGTCCACACTTCAGCCGGGGGAGAACCCCCGGACTCGGCGTGCTGGACCTTCGGTCGCACCCCTCCCTGACTGGGCCCGGTCTTGGTCATTGCGGCGGGACCCTCCGAACCGCGCGCAGCCACCGAGCTATACGATCTCCCGCCAGGCAGCGGAAGCCTGGCCTCCAGCCTGTCCATCCTTTTGGACATCCCCTCAATGAAGGCGTCGAGGGTGCGCCGCATCTCTGCAAGCGCAGCCGCCACGCCTTCATCCAGCGCAGAGGTAGGGACAACCCTTGCCTCCGCAAGGCGCCTCGCCTCCTCCGCAGCCTCTCTGGCCTCATTTGCCTCCAGGGCCTCTCTCCTGGCCTCCAGGGCCTCTGTCCGGCACTCCTTCAGTCGCTGACGGCGCTCCTTCAGCTGCCCGTGGAGCTCTGTCATAGCTGCCTCAGCAGCCTCCCTGGCAGCCCTTTCATCAGTGAGGTCTTCCTGATACCTGACGATTTCCAACTTCAAATCATCGATCTCCATCGCCAAATCAACTATCATACGTTGACGATGTTCGATCTCGAATGGCAAATCCTTGAATGGCAAATCCTCTACCGACACTTTCCGCTCGACCTTCCTCCTCTTAACCACAGGCGTTTCTTTGCCCCCCCCAGAGACGGTGGGGCAGCCCGGGGCCGGTTTCCCGGTCCCGGGGAGGGATTCTCCCGTCTCACGACGGGTACCCTCCTGGGGTAATTCTATTTTAGAAGACGCGCTCATTATGGTTAACAATTTATGGGTTGTAATCCCCAATCCCACAACACAAAACAAAAGACAAAACAAAACACGACCACAAGTCCAAAACGGACACCACCAAAAACTCCCCTCAAAGCCGCTCAGATGGAGCGGCGAGTGTGCGACCCAAAGCGGGCGCGCACAGGAGTTGCAGGGCCCATAAGGGGCTCCCGCCTAGCCAGATGTTAGCCGATTGGGCCCAACTTTCTCCGAACGGAGAATGTTGGGACCACTCGTTGCCCAGGATGCACCGCGAGGAGGTCATCTGACTCGCACCCCCACCAAACTAACCTAACCTAACCCACAAAAATACTAAGTTAGCACCTAAGCTACTATTTAGATGCTAACTTAGCATTTTAGGTGCTAGCCTACTATTTTTTGTGGATCAATTTATTATTTCTCTTATAATATTACAAATATTTAAAAAAACGTGTAGAACTAAGTTCTAATTTTAAAATGATCTTATTAGATTCTCATTGGGGCGTGCAAAAACGAATTTCCTGGTTAGAACTAGAATATTGGGGGAAACGATGCAGCGCACTCTCCCACGGGGTCTTGTAACACGATACAGGGTGTTCAAAATAATAGCTCATTAATTTCTTTATTAAAAATATTGACTTTTCCATCACAGTTCTTAATCCAAATATTAACAGAGCTCTAACTTATAGTTTCATACTTGTATACAAATTTTATATTTCTTTTTAAATTAATTTTGTATTACGCTCCTAACGTTCCGACATTTATTCTCGCTAAGAATTTACATAGTTCAGTTGAATAAGGGAAACGTAAAACATATCACAAACATTTTTATTAAACAACCTTCCTTACTTCTAGTCTTCGATTCAACGCTGGATTTCCTTTAAAATCGTAACTATACTTACAAGAATGTTATACTTATAAGAATTGGCCTTATATAATGTGGTTGCGCAACCATTTTAATTTAAATACAAAAGCTGTGTAGTTAATTTTTAATTGTGTAGAATCTCTATGGTAAAAATAATTAACATTACTTTTTTTCTATATACTTAATTATAATAAATATTTTCAAAATCGTAACACCATGTAAGTATAACACGACGAACGCGGCGAGAAGAGCCGGCCCGCGGAATGTCGCAGGTGGTTCCGCCCATTGGAATACCATAGTTTTTACAGGGATTCCCAAAATGACACTGCGTATTACAGAATCTCAGAGCTCAGTGCAGTCAGTTTACTCATCATCATCATCACCTCTTTATGTACCCAATGCTGGGGCACGAGCCTTCCCTATGGATTGATAAGGATAACGGTCATAAACCACCAAGCGGGCCCACTGCGGATTGGTGATTTATGCATCGTTTGTCCCACTGAGATTCGTCCGACATAAAAAAATCATGCTTCCTTCGTCCCAAAATATAATTTTAATTATTTTATTCTTGTTTTGTCCTATTTTATGTTGGTGTTAACGACTGCTGATGTAGCTAATGCACGGTTTTAAGCCCCTTCTGAAGCACGGAGGAGCTCCAGACGATACATTTTTGGTCACCCATCCGATGACCGGCCTTTGCCAAAGTTGCTTAAGCTCAGCAATTAGGCGCACTGCGCCATCGAGCTCCTCCATAAATCAGTTTACCTAGCAGGTAAATTTACGGTATAATATTTAATGGCTGCCCAGTGGTCGAAATCCTACCGTAATTTACAAAAAGTACATAATGCTTATATTATTATACAATGATAATAATGATAATAGATACTATAAATAAGTACATAATACCTTTCTGCACTCCTTCTCCATATAAACTTTAACTATGCGAAATCTCATATCCTCCTCCGTAAGCGCAATTTGCTTAAAAAGGGGTACAAAGCTTTTTTTCTTCACGTACCTATATACTCGTATGATAGATAACTTAAAATTACAAATCATTTATTTACTTAAGGCTACAAATTAGCTCTTATGAATGTCACTATACCATTAGTTCGTAAGTCTACACTAGTTATATAGCGAAACTGTATTTTTCTTTTATCTTTTATTTACCTACCACAAAAGATGCAATATTATCAAACAATCCGATACACATTTTGTCTAAACTGAAATTAATTCAGGCTGAGCGCTTTGCTATTCACCTACCGAATAAAATTATGAACATGTCTAACAGTTTCATTAGCCAGCTAATTAATTAAGGCCACAGTGCTATCTAAGTCCACTACAAAATTTTCTAATTGCAACTGTATTTGATGTTTGAACTGGCAGCGAGCAGAGGCCGGTCTAACAGACGGGGCAGTTAATCACCGGGATTGAGCCGCAAACGCTGAATTAGTGAGCCAACCTGTCGGCGCACGGCTAACAAAGCGGGGCGACCGACCACTGACTATAGGGATTACTAAAATATTAGCAAACTCCTTAGTAAATTGCAACGCAAAATTCTTAGTAATTCGCTCCGCAAACTCCTTAGTAATCGTCTCCTTAGCAACGCAACCTCTTTAGTATTTAATTCGCAACGCAAACTATATATATATATATATTAGCTGACTTGGCGGATTTCGTATCATTTTGTATCGGAAAATTAAATTGCCGCTTTTAGTATTTTATTATTATTTTTTTAAATGTAGCCAATGTTACTCAGCGTTAATGTAGCATTCTAATGGTGAAAGAATTTTTGAAATCGGTCCAGTAGTTTTTGAGTTTATTCGTTGCAAACACACATACAAAAATACAAAAGTTTCCTCTTGATAATATTAGTATAGATAATTCATAGAATATTCTGATGGTGTCGCTTTCTTCATAGAATCGGACTGGATAGCAACCACTTTAATATCTGTATCTGCATTGCTCTATTCCAATTCGAAGGGTAGGTAACTACTAGATCCAGTAAAACTGCAAGGCATTAAAACATAAGAACAGAAGCTTCAATGTCGACGACACGCCCGTGGTATCCTTTTTAATAGAATTTGCTGTTGGCCTCATTCGACCATTACAGCGTCACCGGGCTTTTTTTGTTGTAGCGAGAAACTTAAAGGGTTCCTAAAACCGTGTGATCGGAACACAGTCAGAGGCTATCTAGTAGGAAAGTAAAAACAAAGGACAAAGGCCTCCCTCAAGGATAAATAATTTTGAGGGGAATATGCCATAATCGCCACGCTTGGCAGGTGGATTGGGGATCGCAGTAAGGTGAGAATAATCACAGAGAGACGCTGCTGCCCATCCTCTGGAATGGTCCCATAGTCGCCTTCTACGACACCCACGGGAAGAGATGGGGTGGTGCAATTCTTTACCCCCGGCACCACACGGGGGATACTTATATCTAAACGCAAATGTAATTTATAAAGCCCGTCGGATATGCCACAAACGGTTCGATTCCAAGTTATTCACAGTTCCAGTGGTCGCACTAGCCGTGTACTGGTCGCTAATTGAACGCCGCATGTATTACCAAGTCACTGCACAAGATAATGAGACTGAAGAAGGTAAGCTCTACCACATACCACGCTCAAGCACCGCACGCATAGACCCCTGGCACGGACACGGATCTAGGAAAAGCTCGCAACCTTAGAATAATTACGTGAAGAAAGTAAGTCCGCTCGCTTATTTTGAAGCACCTTTTTTGAAACCAGATATGGCTCCGAACGCCGAGTTTTCAATGTACTTACACTACGGAGTTACAAGTGTACGTGTGCGTGCGTGTCACCGAGCGCAAGCAATCGTCACGAAAGTGTGAATCGGTTTAGTGCTTCACTTTTGACAGAGTGCTTGTATGAAGACTATCTTTCTATACCGTATTATTATTATAGAATAGAATAGAATAGAATGAATTTTTATTGACCACAAACAGATTGTACAGTAACATAGGAAAAAAATAAAAAAATAAAAGTTTACAGATAGGTACATAAGTAGTAAAACATAAATTTTAGTGTGGCCAACTAGGCCCCAGCCTCAGCATAGGCTACAACGACAATAGCCGCTGCAGCGCTGGTATTCTGGCGGGACCTAGAGGTCGATACGACACGGAACAAAAAACATAAATAAAAACTATTCAAATACAACATTACAAACATTAACGTTAAATTATTATATTATTCTAAGCTCGCAACAGTACGAACGCAGCTGTTGCATATTATCGTCGCTGTTCTATCACCGCGGAAGTCAAAAATTACAACTTTTCAGGAGAGCAAAAATATCGTGCCTTTATATATCGCGATCATAATAATTTATGTTATTGTTTTCAAAATAAAACGCTTCCATTGGTTAAAATCCCTAGATTGGTCTAGAGGTACGTCTTTCTATTCTCTATCGAATGACATGCGAAAGTTATGAAATTCTGTGCTGTTGCGAGATTCCGCGTCCGCGAGAGATTATGTGTGCGTTGCTCGAGCGCGATAGTATAAAGCTTACCTTCTGCAATGTCCTTATTTTGTGGTCACTGCCTAGCGCCTGCCTGTGCCTACCTATGATTACGATATCATGTTACATATTGTATCTCCCCGATTTGCAATTTGATTCAGCGGAGATTTAGTATGTACAGTTGTTAGTAGGCAAGTACTATTATTGTGTAAGGAAAGAGGTACATGCAGTCAATGCATGCCTTATTGCTGATAAATAATTAAGTATCACTTAATATTACTTTTTCAAATGTTGTAGTCAATTATTTCTCATTAATATTTGATATCTTAACACAAATTTTCGAAAATAAAACAAAACCGCAGACATGACTCTTCCCTTTCCCGCCAAGAAGTCCACTGTTATCATTAGACGTTAACTTCGTATACGTCAGGCACTAGCCTAGACTGAATTATGGTATTTCTAGGTATTTTTAAGTATTTATATTATTTTTGAATTTTGCTGAATGCATTAACGACTGAAGTGCTCTGGTTACCACAGAACAATAGAATTCTATTGTGTCTGGGCCCGAAAGCGTCTGTGTATTTAAATGTATCATATGATTATTACAATTTTTTATTATTATATAATGTATCTTTAATTCTCTTAAATTAAGTTAGCATAGTTTTATTTGTTGATGAACATGCTGTGTGCACATCTTTGTGGAATTATGACTTACCAATGTTTCAATTTTACTGTATAATCGTTTATCATGTTTTTGTTGTAATTCTGTTTTGTGTACCTAATAAAATAAAATAAATAAATAAATAAATAGTTACAAACTAAAATTTTACTAGAAGAAAAAAACCAGCCTCTGGTAGCTCAGCGGTTAGAGCATCAATACAACCGGTTCAAACCGGTTTTCCAAAGGGGCAAACTATCGCTGAAGCTCCGTCTAAGATTACTCCATTGTAACGTTTCGCCTGTAGGGTAGCGAGGCTTGGACTCTAAAAGCAGATACACAGAGGTTCCTAGAGTCCTTTGAAATGTGGTGCTACTGAAGAATGCTACGAATTAGCTGGACGGAGAAAGTTTCCAACATCAGAGCTCTCCAGCGCGTTGGCAAGAGTCGTTAATTACTGAAGACCGTTAAGAAAAGAAAAGTTGGATATCTCGGCCATGTCTTGCGGCATGAGAGATACCAACTTCTCCAGCTGATAATAATGGGCAAAGATGAAGGCAAACGACGAGCTGGTAGACGGAAAAAATCGTGGCTACGAAACATCCGAGAATGGACCAGCATTGCCAGGGTTGCCGACCTATTCCGCTTGGCGCAGGATAGAGAGAAGTTCACTGAGCTGACGGCCAACCTCCAGTAATGGAGAGGCACTGCAAGAAGAAGAAGAATCCAAAGGGGGTTCGATTTCCACTCAAGCTTCATGAGGTTGGTTGATTTTTTCTAGTAAAAATTCAATCTTGTAACTATTTATTTTTAGGTAATTTTGGAATTATCTCTTCGTATATCAAGTCTGCATGTAAACCTCCCATCCAATACATAACGCCTCCATCCCCTTTTATTTGAAACTATCGAACTGTAAGCAATCCCCAAAATCGCAATCCGTCGAGATCACCCTCACGGGCGATCGGTGATGCGATTCTCTACCACTTGTCGAGTCGACGAGTGCTATCGCTAACAACTACCAGTTCCACAAGATCTCCGGCCCTTCCCGCCCTGCTTAAGGCGAAGGGTAAGGCACACTAGCGCCACCAATTGATAATTTGACAATTACTAACGGACCGGATCTTTTTTTAAACATTGCGTACCGTCCGATAACAGGAAAGCATCCATAGTATTTCTTTAATAATTGTGCACTACTTTTTATTGCGTGGTTTATTCGCACAAAACGGGCTATCGCATTTATTCGCAAACAATGGCCACTTTTGGTGTTAGCGAATGAATACAAAAACAAACCTAAAAGTAGTGCACAATTATTAAATAATAGATGTTTGCCTAGTGTCGGAAGGTCCGCAATGTTTGAAAAAAAATCCAGTTTAGCAGTTATCAAATTAAATCCATAAGCGGCGCTTGTGTGCCTTACCCTTCGAGAGCTGAGGCTTAAAGTCCCATAAGGTTTGGATTGTCTAAGCTCTCTTTAAATTGGTAGCGGTATTTAAAGCTTTGCGCTACTTCACACCCCGTTCTTGTTAACCAATCTTTATCGGAATGTTTGCATTAGCAATCTTGGGTGTTCAATCATATGTACTTACGTTGTGTTTTGTTTTTTTATGAGGCCCCTTAAGCCCCTAAAGGCTTTATCAGAAGACGGGCGTTGGCTCGCTGGGCGTTGATGTCGCGGCGCGGTGTTACTGGACAACTAGTACGAACTTTATTTAATTAATAATGTGAATTTTTACTTTTATTTTTTAAGTGTTAATTGCTACACTTTAGCTGAATTAAAATATTTATATAAAATACAGTGAAAAAAAACTAATAGCACTAATGTCGCTCTAAAGCATTTCATAAATCAAAAAGCAGTGAGAAAATTCAGCGCTTACGTCAGCCTTCCCGGTAGCATAATGGTCAGTGCAGCCGCCCGGATTGCGGAAGACCCAGGTTCGATTCCTGTTTATTTTTTTCACTGTATTTTATATAAATATTTTAATAATGTAAGTTGTGGTTTCAGGATATGCAAACAATATTTGTAGCAACAAATAATGTAACGATACTAGATTATTATTACTCCGCGATTAACTTAGTTGGTTATACATTTTTAAGAAGCACTGCTATTTTGTCATACTACCATGACCATGTAATGTGTAACTCTTTGTTATTCTTAATCTATACTAATATAAGAGGAAACATTTGTATTTTTGTATGTATGTATGTATGTTTGCAACGAATAAACTCAAAAAATACTGGATCGTTTAAAAAAATTCTTTCACCATTAGAATGCTACATTAGCGCTGAGTAACATAAGCTATATTAAAAGAAATAATAATATAAAAAATACTAAAAACGACAATTTAATTTTCCAATACAAAATGATTTGTTTGTTTTGTTGTCATGGAAACCATTGATATATACTTACTCAATGATGGAAACTGTCAAAGTGGTACGAAGTCCTTCGGGTCAGCCAGTAATAAATAAATAAATATATGATATGATTAACATATAAGCAACAATATTTGGTGGAGTTCGATGGCGCAATGGTTAACGCGCCCGGTCTGCTATTGGTAATGCTAAGCAATTTTCGCAAAGGCCGGTCATCGGATGGGTGACCAAAAATGTATCTCCTCAAGCTCCTCCGCGCTTAGGGAGGCAGGTAAAGCCGTTGGTTCGTGGCAGTCGTTAAGAAATCCCAATTCGCACTGGACCCGCGTGGTGTTTTATGACCGGTCCTCCCCATCCATCCATGGAGAAGGTTCGTGCCCCAGCAGTGGGGACATAACAATGAGCTGGAGATGATGAACAATATTTGACAGAACTGTAAGCACCTCCTGAACAATTCAAATAAATAATTAAAACTATCATTATTTTCTTAATTAAATTTAAGTCACAAAAAAGCAAAGCTTTTTCATAAATATTGTTAGGTACACTTCTATGAGCATTGAAACATATATTTTCGTTCATTAGCCTTATTTCCAAATGTTCGTCAAATATAAACACAGCGAGTAGCAGACCCCTATTCCTCATTAGCAGTGCATGAAAGGGCTCTGTGCGCTTTCATGGCCCGCCCGCTTTGATCTAAACGACCTGCGTGATTGGAACATATACCTACATACACATATCTACGACGTGTATATATGTCACGGGATACAACATATAAATATCTACGTGTATGTCTAGCATGTGTATATGTCAGATTCAGTAAGATCTACAAGTATCTGTCGAGAGTAAACAGCGCAGTATGCTTATATACGTACGTTTTAATGTGTAGTTGGGCAGATATATCTTCTTCTTTTGACATAAAATTTATATGTTGACGTTTCGAACTCTTTACAGGATAATGGAGCTTTGTTTGAACCCTCTGTCTACTTGTGACCAAGGACCCTGCGAAGTGTTCGTAAGTATAATATGTTATGAGAATACGTAAAACGAGAGTAAATCCATATAGTGTTTTATATTACAATGAGATAAAAAAAGAACGTGAGATTGCCTACTTTGATTGTTTATTATTAAATAAAGAAATCGTCTTAAGTAAGATATAAACTAAATCATCCATTTATGTCTCAGTTAGCGAGTTATCAGTAATCAGCTCCACAAGACATTTGTTGAATTATTATTAGATCACTGTCACGGCAACTAAAGAAATCGTCTTAAGTATTTTGTACATTTTGTACCTTTCCAAAGTAACTTATGTCAATGTTTTATTCCATTGCAATGAATAATTCACTAGAACGACATGGTCCTATACTGTTTGGACAATATTGTCACTGTAATAACGTATTAAAGTAACTGTCAAGCATCTTTGTCTCAGTTAGCGAGGGATCACACTATCTCCATAAGAATTCGGCGTCTTGCCTCCGAAAATCAATACGAGCGTCCCTCCGCGCCCTCCACGCCACCGGGAGGTTTTTGTCTACCTCGGCACCCAGGTTAGGTCGTTTAGGTCACGAACTGCATTAACGACCTTTAAAAAAACTGCTTCGAAGCGCTTAAAAATCGTGTAGAATATTTTAGAGAAAACGCTTTAATTATCTTCTGAAACTTCATTTTGAAATCGTTTTCTTTTGTCATGTAGGTTCGAATCCTATTTGAGGCAGGTTGTCTTTTTCGAAGTGTGAATTAAATCGTTAAAAAGGACCACCCAAACCAATAAGCCACTTTTAATAAAAACCGGCCAAGTGCGAGTAGGACTCGCGCACGAAGGGTTCCGTACTTTATGACGTATAAAAAAAACTACTTACTAGATCTCGTTCAAACCTATTTTCGGTGGAAGTTTGCATGGTAATGTACATCATATTTTTTTTAGTTTTACCATTGTCTTATTTTAGAAGTATTTTTAACATTTTACCGCTTTGGAAGTGTCTCTCGCGCAAACTATTAGATATGTTTAGGAAAAAATTATATTAGAAACCTTAATATCATTTTTAAAGACTTATCCATAGATACCCCACACGTATGGGTTTGATCAAAAATAAATTTTTTGAGTTTCAGTTCTACGTATGGGGAACCCCCAAAATTTATTGTTTTTTTCTATTTTTGTGTGAAAATCTTAATGCGGTTCACAGAATACATCAACTTACCAAGTTTCAGCAGTATAGTTCTTATAGTTTCGGAAAAAAGTGGACATACGGACGGACAGACAGACATGACGAATCCATAAGGGTTCCGTTTTTTACCATTGGCTACGGAACCCTAAAAATGCGAAGCAATGCGAAAGTCCACTGCTATGTATGGTACACACGGCGGCACATCAACCTACCACACACTGTTAAATTTCCTCACTTTGAACTTTATGCATAAGTCATATGGTTTAAAATGTATTGAAGAAATTTGACAGCTTTGAATAGGTTGATGTGCCGGCGTCTGTACGCTGTTGTCGATGTTTTTTTCTAACTAAGTATAGGGCAAAGCCACCTAAGAGCACGCACTACCAAAGAGAACCACAGTGCTACTAATTAAATAAAATTAAATCGTTTAGCAACTACTTACTTACCTGTGACATAACGTGTGTATGGAGTCAATATGGTACTTAGTATTCATTAATCCCATGAATGTGTGTTGTTTGCCAAAAGGAAAATTGAATTGCTTATAGGAATACGTACTCTTTGGTAGTGCATACTCTTTGGTGGCTTTACCTTAGACAACACAATTTCCCCATACTTAGAATATAATAGAATATAATTTATTTGCATAAAACATGGTAATGTACAGATCGTGACTTAAATAAAACCAGCATGTTTTGCCACAATTTGGCGTGCAAAATTATAACAATTAAGTATTAAAAATATATTAAAATTAAAACACATTCGAATTCAATAGATAAAATAATTAGATTACTATGTCAACAAGAATAATGAGAATTAATAATTTTCCAATAGCATATCAATAAATACCTAGCCTAAGAACTCTTCAACTGTGTAGAAACACTTATCTATAAGCCACTTCGAGAGTTGACTTTTAAAATAATTCAATCGTAAGTCTCTAATGGTTTTAGGGATCCGATTAAAGATCTTTATGGCCATAAACGAACAGTTTTCGTGGTAAAGTTGGCTGGCACACTTGGGCACTAGAAGTCTAGTCGGGTCTCTAGATGAACATTTTAAATTAACATTAGCTCTTTGAAATCGTTCTGGGTGTTTACTTACAAAGAGTCCCATTTCCAGAATATATTAGAACTGAAACTCAAAATTTTTTTTTCATCAAACCCTTATATATAATACATACGTGTGGGGTATCTATGGATAGGTCTTCAAAAATTATATTGAGGTTTCTAATATCATGTTTTTCTAAACTGAATAGTTTGCGCGAGAGACACTTCCAAAGTGGTAAAATGTGGGTGCCCCCCCCCCCCCCCTGTTACTTCTAAAATAAAAGAATGATAAAACTGAAAAAAAAAATATACTTTTTTTTAATTACACTATTATTAAAACATCGATCAAAATGTTCAAATAATTTTTAACGCAAATTTTGTTGCGAACAAATTACAAAAACAATTGAATGGGCGCCTTTGGCTTTCAAAGTAAAAAGTGTTGAATAATTTCGGCGGGCTGGTTAGAACCACGATAGCTCAATTGGAAGAGCACCTGACCTGGATATCAGAAGGGTGCAGGTTCAAATACTGCTCGTGGAAATTTTTTCAACATTTGTGTTTTGTAACATCGATCAAAGTTACAACGAACTACAAGAACTTTTATATTATGTTACTGCTACGGAACCCTTCATGGGCGAGTCCGACTCGCACTTGGCCGCTTTTTTATTTTAACCTTACGTCTATAGCTTTAGTTACTGTTCTGAGAGTAAAACGCGCAATGAATTAGGAATCCACTCACCGCTTCGCAAGACGCTTGTGCTCTTGGCTGAGGCTTCACATATAGGTGTAAATATATATTTGAGAGGCTTCCGCGTCGCCTGGTAATTACGACATGGCGGGCCCCCGCCTCATTGGCCGGGTCACGACCCCGCGAGCCATCTGAATCTGATTGTCACCACCCATAATATCACTATAGATACTTCTCAGTGGTAGCTAAAGAAGCACGTTCTTTTCAGCCTTTCACCTATGCTATCTCTAAAAACAGTCTTATCATTTACACAAAAGAAATACATTGAAACACAAAACACTTTAAGCATAATTTAGTTAATCATTGTTTTGTCTCTTTTTCTCAAATTCAAAATGACGTTTGTGTGACGTTGACAAAACAATATTTAACTAAATAATGCTTAAATAGTTTTTATGAATAAGGGGGTTAATGTTTAAAAAAACAGGGTAACGCCGTTTATAACAGTTCCGGATCATCCTGATGGCACGGAGGGAAAGGGCAGGAGTTTTTAGTGGGTAAGTCTTCTTTTATGCTGAGTGGAGACCGATTCAACACCACGTCTAGTTCTAAGTCTTTTGTCTATGTTGCTGTTACTAATTTAAGTGGTTATGAATAAAAATTTTCTATTTCTATTTCTATTTCTATTTCTATTTCTTTCCCCCTTCAGGGTGGCGGGGAATAGTCCCACATACCTAAAGCATGTGCGTCTCCCCGGGCGCAGTGGTATGCTTTATGCAAATTCTCCTGTATAAAAAAAAGGTTAATATTTGAAAGGAAGTCGCCTGGTAACCGGGTCGAGCTATAAACTCCTGTTGGCATCACCCATCATCATCAACATCAGTATTACCTATACTTGTCAGTGGCAGTCTGAGGCCCAAAATGTATTGAAAAGCGCCTCCTGACGACATACGAGAAGAGTTAAAATTGAATGGCAAAATCGAAGTCCTTGTCATCACCAGTGATCGGAATCGAGGTGGCTAATTTACCTAAAGTTGCCGACAGGACAAGACCACAAAATAGAGAGGGTTCAGAAAGCCCGCTCTGGCCGTTCTCGAAAATAACTACCTAAACTGGCTAGACTACCTAGGGTTGCTACTGTACTAACTCCGAATTTTGAAATAAGTAGGTTAGGTGCTTCATGTTTACACATGTATCTTATTATACCTACATGCCTAAATGGGTAGCAGAACATTATTTATCTAAAAGCATGTTCATAAGTTCATAAAACATATCGACTCTACTCGAGGTCACACACGACGATAAAAGTTCAAACTATGGTGGCTCGCCGCCATTTTACGTGCATTGTGCTATGGTGTTATACCTACCTACCTAGTGATCCCGCCAAAAACAGAAAAATAAAAAAAAAAAAGCTAACAATAGTAACGTGATAGTAACAATCGCGCGACAGCCGGACTGAAAGCCAGGCTGAGACTGCCTGAGACGGCCTGTAAACGCAACGTCAATGTGTGCGTGAGCAAAATGGCGCTTAGTTCCGAGCGGACCATCTGTCCGGGCGCGCCGCGCGGCCGTATACTTAATTTGTGACAAGACTAAGAGTGGTTAATACCATCGGTTTTGTTTATATTTTTTATTGAATCCCGGATCCCGTAAACATGTAATTTATTTATTTAGTTGTGAACTACAGAATTTCCACACATTTTCATAAGATTAGACTACGTTTACCTTCTTACATTAAAATTGCATTCCGATAAAAGTTTTACACAGCGTTGTTGTAATTACTATTCGTATTATTATATTTAAAACAATTCCAACATAACTTATTTTGAGATGAAATTCCTACTTTTACGGATCTACTCGCGTTTATTTTAAACATTAGTTTTAATAAATGTTTATCCTGACGTTTCGAAGGACTTGTGATCACGGAACTGTCTCTTTGTGAACACTGAAACGTCAGGATCTAATGTATAAAACAAACGCGAGTAGATCCGTAAAAGTAGTTTCATTTCAATGTATAGTGTTCGCGTAAACTTTAGAAATCAATATCAACTTTTTTTTAAAATGTGGAGTTGTAATTGTTTAAAATACAACTTATTTACGGGACCCGGGATTCGATATAAAAAAATTGTTGGTTCTAACCACTCAAAGTCATTTCTTGTCGACAACTTTATATATATACTGGTATATTAAGCCCCTTGATTCCGATCACTGGTCATCACCTGCGGTCAACAGACTATAAATTGTATCTCAGATATCCCATTATGGTTTTACGGAATCGCTATTATCTCACCACAATGTTTTATTTGCCCCTTCACGCGTTTTTTAAGATAACACTTGACAATCCATCCCTAGGGTCAGTTTCCCTGAAACTACTGTTTTAGGGTCCCGTGATGTGCTTACCCTCTTCTTACTTTACAATATTTCTTATGATTATGCTTACATTATAATGTTAGGCAAATTTTGTTGCGAACAAATTACAATTTGAAAAAAGATAGTGTTGAAAAAAAATTGTTAAATGTTAAATACTTACTTGCAAGTGTTCTTTCGACTATGAGGGTAGTACCTTCATAGTGACGTAAAACGCTGGCTTGCAGTGTAAATCACAAACCACTAGAAAACTTCACCGAGTCTTCATGGGCCTTGGTAGCTCAGCGGTCACAGCATTGGACCGTTATCCAAAGGCCGTAGGTTCGATTCCTACTCGAGTTTCCTGAGTCTGGTTGATTGTTTCTAGCAAAATTTTATCTGATATTCATAATAGTAGTTAATTCATCACTTAGTGCCCCTATCAGTGACGTTGGTATCCTGCTCCAAAAAAAACTCATATACTTACAGATAAGACATTTTTATGTGAACTTATCTGGGTTATAATATTCTTATTTATTACTTGGGGACAGGAAAACTACCGACTAGGGAATTTGGGATCATGAATTACGTTGATACTAACTAGGTAGGCACCGATGTGATTCTTTTTTCGTTCGTTCGTTCGATCGTTTTTTTGTTTATATATAGGTTTTAACAGTGCTCAGTAATTGTCAGATATATCTAAAGATTCAGACATATACTTACATCACGAGTTGAGACTTTTACCTAAATTTAGGTAATTTGACGGTGACCTTACTTTGGACAATTCGGGCTACATCCCATTTAGTAAATTTCCCGTTTAGTAAACCTCAGACTCTACCTACTAAAAAGTTGCGTTTGGTAAACATTTTATACTTCATACATTTAGTTCCAAACATTTGAGTAATTACAGTACTCGACTTCGTATACATAATATACCTACATAGATGCATCATACATAAATTTAGAATAGAATAGGATATAAATACCTTTAATTCAGGCAACTATTGCTCATACAATATATACCTTAAATATTAACTCTACATATTAAATTATAATACAAAATTAATCACTTATCTGGACAAAACAACAGTGTTACTAATATGATTACCTATGAGATACCGTTGCTAACCAGGCAGACTTATAACTCTATCAACCAAACCGAAGACAATAATACCAGCTGGGAATTTGAGTCTTAAGACCGGTGGTCTTACCGCTAAACCATTAAGTCATGTAAAATACGTATCGTCGGTGGAAAGAGAAAACTGCTTAAGCGCCAAAAGGTCATTAGTGGGAAATCAATTTTAGAGTTGAAACTTTAAAACTAATTTCTCACTAAATGATTTTTGGCGCTTCAGCAGTTTTTCCTTACCACCCACGATATAGGTATCTGCTATTATAACGGTGACGTGTCAGCCCGTGCCTGGCACATGAACAGGCATGATCTCATTCCCCCATCACATAACTTACCATTCACTATCGGCGCCGATAACAAGACGTAAGTATTTTGTGTAAACAGGCAGCCATTTATAAACAGCATTACCATAGTAGAATGAAACAAGTAGGCCATCTTCATACATACGCACCGAGCGCGGCTTGTATGTGAGCGCAGCCGAGCCAACCCGTCCGTACGCATCGTCGCACGCACACACTGACAAAGTTTATTGCTAATAATGCTGCGCCAGTCGCGACTGAGCCACGTAATGCCGCGCGCGCCTGCTTGTTTCGTCGCTGCGCCCGCCGCGCCGCTGCCGCTCGTAGGTTATATATAATTTGTGAAACGTAAGTCAACGATGGCTACAAAAAAATTCAGGAGATATACATGCAGTGTTTACGGATGTCTAAATAGCAGCTTGTCAAATCCAGAATTGTCCTTCTTTACCTTACCTACCGAACAAGAACGGTGAGTACCTCCTGCCTAACCTAATTACATTATTTTGTGTTAGTTATTTACTAGGTACCGAAAGAGTTAAGTTCTGCTTCAGATTTCGTGGATTAGAGAGGTAAATACATGTACCTAAGGATTTGTAAGTTTAATTTATTAGATTACACGGTACACCCTACCGTGAAAACAAGGGACTAATTAGGTACAGTCAGACTAAACACTTTGGACTTTGTACCGCTCTTATGTTGTGGGCATAAGTACTAATATCGAACTGCAAGTGTTTACCGTGATGTGCTGTTGACCGTACCTACTTACCTATTGTAAGTTGTTGTGTTGTACAGTTAACAAACTACGTTTAGGTAGATCGGGGGTTCTCTGGAATCCATGAATTCATATTTCTAAGTATGTTCTTATTTTATATGTAGATACCTACCTCATTCTAATTAAAAGCGACAGCCCTACAAGTTTAGGTGATTATCGCTTGCTTGGGGGCCGAGTCGGCCTACTTGTTTCATTTTACTATGGCATTACTTATCTCTGTCCTCTATAAAGACTTTATATACCTACCTTATATGCGTATATAGGTGTGATATAATTGAGTAGCTCGATGCCGCAGTGCATGGTCTGCGATTGTTAAAGTTAAGCAACTTTCTCAAAGACCGAACATCGGATGGGTAACCAAAAATTTATCATCTCAAGCTCCTAGGAAAGCACGTAAAGCTGTTGGTCCCGGCTGCATTAGCATACCAGCAGCGGTAGGGAAGACTTGTGCCCTAGCAGTGACAATGAGTGAAAAAGTAGTAAAAATTTGTGGTAATGTTATGTGATGAACTGCCCCGTGACTATGAGCTCTTATAGCAGTATTATTGCAGTTGTGGAAAAGAGACGCGAGTATATTCACCACTACACGCGTCTCGTTCTCACAACTGCAATAATACTGCTATAAGAGCTCGTGGTTCCCTGAGCAGGTTCTGAACTGGCAGTAGGCAGCGGCTTCTCCCAACTGTGGTGATGGTTTATAAAGGTCCTGGAACATCCTGGCGATGCGGAAGGGAAGTGCAGGAACATTTATTTCTCCAGTCACTGTTACAATGTTACTTTAAGAGCTCGAGTGCGCGAATACCACACACAATAGAATTTTAATTGTTATCGGCCACCTGGTGATCGCTCGACGCTTGAGGGGTTATTATAATGGAATACTAGTCAAAACTATTCAAAGTTGTATAGTTGCATGTTTATGCTCGTGGCTGTTCAAGATACTTACACTTACAATACCTTCTTACGGGATTTAGTTAAATTCGAGGAAAGGAGTAAAAATTAGTAATTAACTAATGTCGCTCTAAAGCATTTCAAAAATCAAAAAAGCAGTGACAAAATTCAGCACTTACGTCAGCCTTCCCGGTAGCATAATGGTCAGTGCAGTCGCCCGGATTGCGGAAGACCCAGGTTCGATTGGTGGGTGGGTAATTTAATTTTTTCACTGTATTTTTATATAAAAATATTTAATTCAGCTTAAGTGTAGCAATTAACACTTAAAAAATAAAAAGTAAAAATTAACTAGTTAGTAAAAGGTTTTTCATACGTTCTTCATACCCGACTATTCGGTATAAAGGGAGTATGAACTTTTTACTAATTAGTTTGCGTTAATCCCCGTTTAAATTCTTTGTTAACTATGAAACGCGAAATTTTAAAGTGTAAAAATTCTTAATAGTCATTTTTCGCACATGATTGCTATCGATCCGATCTGAGCCCCTCGGGAACGAGGACATGCACTAGTGCGTGCCATTCCCTCTGGAAAACCTCTGACGGAGTTTCGTTCGGTATGAGGAATCCTTTAAGTTTCTTGCTGCCCCCAAAAAAAACTCGGTGACGCTGAAAATGAGGCCTGAGGCAACCAGCAATTTCTCTCCAAAAAAACATGATTGTTATGGAATGTTATGATGACCATGCATATTTGTCGTTAAAATATAGTTCAATTTAAATTCTCATTTAAGATGTTCATCGGATGTTTAAATAATTTTAAAGCAAATTTTGTTACGAAACAAATTACAAAAACACAAATGTTGAAAAAATTTCCACGAGCAGGATTTGACCCTGTACTCTTTTGACATACCGGGTCAGGTGCTCTTCCAATTGAGCTATCGTGGTTCTAACCAGCCCGCCGAAATTATACAACACTATTTACTTTTTACTTTGAAAGCCAAAGGAAAGCACCTGACCCGGTATGTCAGAAGGGTGCAGGTTCAAACCCTGCTCGTGGAAATTTCTTCAACATTTGTGTTTATATTCATCGGAGTTTTTTTATATCGGTATACAAAATAGGGAGATACATTTTAAGCTCAGTTATTTATGATTAAAGTTCAGTGTTTCATACTTATATAACTAACTACTGTTATAAGTAAACATGTATTTAGGACAACAATATTTCTCATAACAAGGAAAATGGAGTGGGTAATAAAAGATAAATAATCGAATTGAAACGTTTATTTTAAACTATTAATTATAGATAGTTACAATATTTTTAACACCTGACTAACTATGAATAATCTGAATAACTTATATGTATATAATCAACTCTCTCAACTCTGTGCATGCATAAAATAATATTTCATCACAATGTCTGCGTGTAATGATGTTTATGTGAGGTTAGCGGGCGATAAACTTTGCCATTCTACTCGATAACGACGAGAATATAACAATTTTTATACGTACGTTTATTAGTTACAAAAACAACAACTTATCTTAAAGATATTCAAGTAGGTAACTGAGTAGGCACCTACCTACTTAATGATAAGTAAATTGTAAAGTGTGAAACAAAATTATTTCGGTTTCCGGTTTAGTCTGAACTAGTTTTGACTAGGCAGCATTTCAGGGTGTCAAAAGTGAGAGTTTCATTTAGGTATGGCAAATGAATCGACAACGTTAACGAAATTGAGTATTTGTATGGCAAAGTTAAAGTCAAAGTTTTTATTCAAGTAATCATAAGAAACTTTTGAATCGTCCAAACGTTTTTTTTACCTACCTACTACCTATTCAGGACGTCTTTTTATGGCTGTGGAGAAGAATGGGCGCAAAACTTATAGCTGCTATAGACTGCTACAAAATGCACAGCTTTAATAGTAATCGGCAACTCACCTCATTTGTCACCAGGAGGGTTGTGATTTTCGAACCTGTGACTAATTCTCACGCTGTGATATCAATTACGGTTGCTCCTTCTTACTCTCATTCAAACTAACTAGTTTTTGGCGCCAAAAATTCTCGAACGCTAAGTAATCAAATTGTTAATAATACGAAAAATATCATATTTCACAGTGTACTTCATGTCATTTTTAATTTCGAGATCACTCTGGTGGACTGGTAGGATTCGGAAATGACTGCCAAGGAGGCGCGATTTCCATGCCATACTGTTGGAATTACCAACATTTTTTTATTTTAAATTCCAAAAGCTGGCAACATTTTTTTATGTTTTAATGTTTTTCTATGTTGGCATCATTGTGCCTATATTGTGATGTGAAATAAAGTAGATGTGCGTTCAACAAGACTATTTTATTATTTTACCAGCCAAATATTCAAGCAATACAGTCCGCTTACTAATTTATTCACATACGAATTCTCGTTTACGATATCGTGAGGGAATGGTGAATAAAACTCTCACTGAGAGTGCCTACTGCGATTTTTATTTACTATTCTAATCAACTGTGGAATGCTTTTTTTTTTTTGAGAGAGTTAGCTGATTGCCTCAGACTGCATTTTCAGCTACACCGGGCTTTTTTGGGGGCGGCGAGGAACGTAACTCAAGCTGTGTGAGACGAATCACCTTCGGAGGTTTTCTAGAGGGAACGGCATCGCGCACTAGTGCGTGATGCCGTGCCCTCTAGAAAACCTCCGAAGGTGATTCGTTTCACACGGCTTGAGGAACCCTTTAAGTTTCTCGCCGCCCCCAAAAAAGCCTGGTGAAGCTGAATATGCGGTCTGAGGCAATCAGCAAACTCTCTCCAAAAAAAAATGTCTTCGATGCTTTACGAATAAAGATGCGCCAAAAACAAACACAGACACCTGGTAACGCTACTTCCGTCCCAAAATTTGTATTAATTTTCAGAAATAGTGTTCTATCTCTGACCCCTATTTCTAACTAAAGAAACGTCGATCATTTGTTTCCTGCAGAATACTGCTGCCACTACGTCAAATGTTTAATTTATAAAGAAAATATGTGTATTGTTCAAGTGAACCTGGGTAATTTGTAAGAATAAGCTACATATAAAAGGACAGTCTTCGGCGTATAGGTATTGTTGTCGTCAAAAAGCTGCACTATCATTGTCCATAGTGAACTTTAGTCACTTTTTTTTTTGAGAGAGATTGCTGATTGCCTCAGACTGCATTTTCAGCTACACCGGGCTTTTTTGGTGGCGGCGAGGAACGTAACTCAAGCTGTGTGAGACGAATCACCTTCGGAGCTTTTCTAGAGGGAACGGCATCGCGCACTAGTGCGCGTCCCCGTGCCCTACTAGATTCTCCGAAGGGTTCGGATCGGATCGGGGTAGTCACATTCGATCACGTTTACGAAAACGAGTACACACCCACAAACTGTAAAATTTCCTCAAAAGACTTTGAACTTTATATATATGGCATATGGTTGAACATTAATTGAAGAAATTAGACAGTTTTAGATAGGTTGATGTGTAAGCGTCTGTACTTAATTGTCTGTATTTAATTGAAGCAGCGCCCCCTGTTGGCAAACGAGGTAAACCGCTATTTTGCTAAACAAATACTTCTCATATTTGTTAGTTCGCAATCAACACGCAGTCAGCTCTCGGCGTGAAACAATGTTAATGTTTTGTAAGTACAATCACGAGCATTAACATGTAAACAATGTAATTCTTAAAACCCTTCCACGGGTAATACCACTTTAGATTTTCATTGTTTTCAATCTTATTCCAAGTGCACAAAGTTCAATATTCGGTGGCAACATAGCTGCCATTGCCTTCGAAAGGGTTACAATGGAATAAGAGTCTAAACTATTCAACAAACGTGTGTACAGATAGGTAATGCTCGTGATTATACCTACCTACCTTACATTTTTCATTTTAGATAAATACTTACAACGTCATTTCTAAAGACTTTTTACAATGAAGGGACATAGGACTAAGTAAGTAGTAATTTACCTATTAAGTCTCTGCATGTGGCAAATAGTCTAAGGCCCCTTGCGCACTAGCGGTCAACCGCGGGGGCGGCTAACCGCGCGGTCTGCCGCTTTCCCAGTTTAATATGCAACCGCCTGTGATTGTACGCACTTGACCGCCCCAAAGTTTCAACCGCGGCGGTTGAATGGAGAGCTGCGGCCCGCTCCGCGGCTGGCCGCCATCTTGCTTGTACGCACTTGCGATTTCAGTTTGCGGCGAGCCGCCGATGAGTTAGTACGTGAGTCGCAGTCATGAACTTCGACACAGAGAAATTCATTGTTGAAATTCAACAACGAGAATCAATTTGGAATTGTCAAGGAGCAATATATAGGAATAGAGTTCTTGAAAACAACTTGCGAACTGGCCAAATTCATTACGTGTTTCTAGTAAAGGATGAATCCAGTATCTTTTTTTATTTTTCTTTCGTTGTTTTCGGGAGTAATAATAAATAACACAAGCTATCTCGACGGCGTCCATTTTGTTTATGAGGTACGCGGGCCGCTCTGGTCCAACCGCTTAACGCGTTATCATCGCGGTTTTTTCGCGATTGGCCGCCATAGCGGTCAGCCGCGATGAAACCGCGTTAAGCGGTTGGACCGCTCAAACGAACCGCCTAGGCGGTCAGTCGCTAGTGCGTATAAGCCCTTAGGGTTGCTACACACATAAGCGGGCCGGCATTAATCGGCAAGGCCGGGCGGTAATATCTAATATATGTAGATGAATAATCGGAAATCACAAACCGCTCGGCTGCCGCACATTAACAGTCGGCTTGGTAGTTGCTAAACACAGCGAGCCGGCATCAATCGGCAAAGCCGGACGGTAAAATCGAATATGTAGATGAATGCTCGGGAATCATAAGATGTGTCGACCCGAATGAACAACTCGATCGGCACAAGCCGATTGAAGTCGAACAAGTGCATTAATTGCTTCGGGTCGGCTTTGTTGTTCGACAAATACTGCCGAACCGACAATGCCGGCCCGCTTATGTGTGTAGCAACCCTAAGACGCAGAATTTCTAGTCATCGTGCGTTAGGCGATCTAGTGATAGACAAAACCTAGGCCGAGGACTATGTCTTCTTCTACAACTAAGAAGTAAAACTAAAACGTTAAAAACTAAGTCATCCACCTTGATAGCAACACTCGTTTACTAACATGACTAATACATGCTAACGCTGAACCAATTTGACGCTTCTCATTCTGTTGGTGGTCGTGGAAGTACGTGAATCGTCGCACAGTGGCACACTATTTGGTAACGTCACAACACAATGTTTTGTATAACTACCACAGATTAGATATTTACTCATGTGTAACTACTTCATAGAAGTACGCAAACAATCAACACAAAATCCAAAGGCACACCTATTCGTCAATGTCACAGTTGATTGTATTTTTTAACCAATAAAATTTGTAGTAAAATAAAAATTTTAACACCACCACTACTGCAACTCAAAATGAGTCCTTGAACGACCACTAACGCCGTCCGTCACAACAAAACTGGGTTTACAAAACATTATAGTGTTGCTTTTATATAGGTAACCTTTAAACCTGCATGGCCCTATGGCTATTGGCCTAGGGTTATACGATACACTTTTGAGTCCCGGTATCTCTCGCTCACCCCCAGGTCACAAACAGTGAATGTATTGTTTCCGAAGATAAGCTCAGTTGCTTGTTTTTATATCGGGTGGTTGTTCTACAGGGTCATTGTATGTTAATTGCATGCGTATGTGGTGAGATTGTTGCTTTGTGTACCTGTTGGTAGTGTGCGTAGCAGCAATGTATTGTTACATGGACTTCGATCAATGCTAACATGAAACTTACCTATAGGTACTTATTTTTAAAGTGATCTCCATTCAGTGACAAGTATAACTACTGTGAAATTGAAATTTTCAATTTTGAAAAGGTGTTGAAAAAATTTCCACGAGCGAGATTCGAACTCCCACCCTATGGCTCCACAGACCATACTTCTATGCGTAGCTCTGTCCAAACCGCTGAAATTTATCAACACTATCTAGTATCTACTCTTATAAGCCAAAGGAGCCTTATTTTAACAAATTATCAACATTCGATCTTAACGGTCTGTTCGGTACTTGCCCCACTTTATTAAATTGTAATTTGTTCGCAACAAAAAATTGCGTAAAATTATAATCATACGAGTATAACCTTATATAGCAAATACCTGCTAATCTGAATGTCCAGTGCGTCTTTTATTCACCACAGCTGACCCGGCGAACTTCGTATCGCATTTTTTTTCTTTTTTTTAATATAGCCTATGTTACTCAGTGCTAATGTAGCATTCTAAGGGCAAAAGAATTTTTTAAATCGGTCCAGTAGTTTTTGAGTTTATTCGTTGCAAACATACATACATACAAAAATAAAAACGTTTCCTCTTTATAATATTAGTATAGATTCCAACGAAAACGAGAATTTGAATAGAGATTTCCTCTTACCTCTTTTGTCACTAGGAGGCGTTACTTCAATGTCATACAAATTGTGGCGGCGGCGCCACACCTACCGCATACGCTGCACATTATTCAACACGAAGCAAACACCTTCTCAACCGTGTCAACAGATGGCGCCACAAACGCATTACCAACGACGTCGCCATACTACGACGATAAAATAGTATGGGAAGCCTGCATCGCGGTAGCGAAATTTCACCATCCCCTTCGCTATATATAACATCCGTTAGACCTCGTTCCCCAAGCTATACCACCCAGCTCGGAGGAAGATTTTCCTTTGGCCTTCCTCAATGTGGCATTCTTCCTACCACAGGCATGGCATCTCTACAGTTGTGACTCCGACGTGATGTACCACCGGCATTACTAAAAAAATTACAATAAACGTTAGTTGAAAATAAAACGCGCACTGTAAATCAAAACAGAGATGGTTGATTTAAGTAGTTGTTCGCAACGGTCATTTGCGAGATCATTATCTGACGATGAGCCTGTAAACGTAGACTCAGGTACCCACATGAGCAATAGAAGCACATGAGATCGGGACTTAACTACCAATCTCCCGACGCAACCACGGCCAAGTTTAAAATACCTTCAGAAGTATGAAAGCTTCGAGATATATTTAAGTTAATATCCGAGATAAATATTTAAGTTAATATGGTCATTTATCATTCAACTATAAAAGACTGTTTCCACCAGAGCTGTGCGTGTGGCTCATCCTGGGATGGCCATCTGATCAATTCGATTCAATTCAATTCAATATTTTATATAATGCAATTCGATCACGTTAATTTTCGTTTTCACGAGAATTTGTATGGCAAAATGTTAACTCCTCTCGTATGCCGCCAGGAGGCGCTGCTTCAATGCCATACTAATTTTCGTTTTCGTAAACGTAATCGAATGAATACGGATAGTAAACAAAACTCACACTAGGCACCCTGGTGAAAAAGCAGCATAATCATTTCAAAACATGTGTAGATCACAATCCTTTGAAATATTTAAACGATAAGTTCACTTTGGATTATGTCTTATTTCATGTGTGAGAACCTGGATTCAACATTTTAGATTTTAGTGAAGGCCGTAAATCGTAAGTCTTTAAACCAATTTCTCAAAAGGTAATTGAAAATTCACCCTTAAGACATTAAAAGTTAAGGTTGATTTTTAAACAAAGTGAACTTTATTATCGATTAATTGGAAATCGAATCGAATTATCTGGTTAATAGATGTTTTTGCAAGTCAACTTATTACTTACAATAATTGCTAGCAATAGAATAGCGTAAATATCACACACCATGGCCAGTTTAAGGAATTTTATTTAAGAAAAAAAGATATTTCTCATTTATTTCCACAGTTTTATTACAGTTTACACATTACACTGCTATCTGACTCCAAACAAATAAAGATGTCGGAAACATAAGATCTTTTTAAACAATAAACACGTTCTAAATTGCCCAAACACAGTAAATGTATAAATTCTACAAAAGCAAATTAATTACCATACATTCATTGACTAATGGTCACTGAGAAATTATTACATCAATTCCCTACAAAAAACAGTTACTACCGCAAAATCCCATAGATATTAAACATCATTAATACATTTAGATATTTTGAACATTCATGAATCTTATTTCTGCTCTACAACATTCAAGTACTTACTTTGAAATAGTTAGAATGTATTGAAATAGATTAAAATGAATTTTCTTCGGCGTATCCTGGAATAGATAAGAACTAGGCTTCAATTAATACTAACGCTTAATAATATACTGTACAGTTCAAGCAATCGTTTTATTACCAAGTAACTCCACCTTAGACAATATTTTATATAATCAAAAATATTAATTCATAATAAGGAGATCAATTACAAAATAAGAAAAAAATACATTGTCTAATTTAATATTTATCTCGATACTAGTAGAAACTTTATTTTGTGACACCACTGAGAAAATAATTGAAAATACTGATCGGTCATCGATCATACAAAAAGAATATCAAAAAAAATGTCCATGATTTAAAATAATGCACAAAAAAATAAATAAAAAAGATACTAACGCTACACAATATTATCATACATATATCACCATGCTAAATTAAACCTGTCCAACAATTTAGTGAACAATATACTTTAATCAGAGAAGCATATAGTATTACAGTTATGAAGATAGACAAAAAATGCTAAGAAAGCTTTGTAGTTCTCTGACCAAACTATACTGTTATTATCATATTTAACCAAAGAAAAAACAAAGATCACTTTTGATTTACAATCAGATAATGACTACGCCACTTACTTAGTACATGTATACATTTGAAATGAGACCATGCACAAACTAATGCACATACCATACACTTACAGCTACTTACACATATAAAAGTCAGTTTAGTATTAGTCAATTTGTTAAATATAAGAACAATTCTGTTATCTTTTCTAATTACAAATATTCAAATATGCATCCAAAAGTGTTAAAAAAAGAAGTGGAATCATCATGATTACTTCTTACTTGAAAAATATAAGTTTTCAATCACTAATTATTTTACTAATTTAGGTCTTAAGCTATGCAGATAAACACTGGAAATATTACAATATCGAGTGACACAATTTCAATGATTCCTTAAATAGATTATTATTAGATATATTCCATTCAGTAATTACTAATATTTTACTCTTTCCAGGAATATATATATGTAATAGTAATGTGTCTCTGATAATAACGGATAGTATGATCATATTGTACTTTTTTAAATAGTTTATTAATATACTTCAGCACTTACATAATTCTATTTCAGCCGCCACTCAAGCTTTGTTCACAATCCAGGGCCGAACTAGCCAACGTCAACAAAAATATTTACCAGACTTTTAAAATTTTATTAGAATTTAGTTAAATTTTCGTATCGCACATCATCTAAGTTTACATTCAAGTATTTTCATAATTTTAAAATGTAGCCTAATTGTTACGCCTTAATTAATACGAAACGCTAACACTCGAAAGTGATGCAATTCTTTGATACAAGAAAACATTTGTGGATATAGCAATATAGAGTTCCCACTATTTACTTATGAGATAATAAATCAGGGGAAATGTCTACATCAATTTTCTATAGACAATGACGTTTGAGCTGCACATGCGTTCAAACTTTGCCTATCTGCCTTAAGTGTTACAGAAAGATTCTACACAATAATTTATAGCTTACAGTATTTTAAATGCTATGAAATTTACATAAAAATTGCAAATAATGAGTTGTAAAAAGAGGCAAAAAAAACTAAAACTTTCATAAAAAAATTTCGATACTTTTTCAATATTGCAATTTCAATAAAAAGTTAATTCAGGTTTTGCAAAGTCAGCATAAAGTTGATTAAAGCAACACAAATAGTCAAACATTTAAGAAAAAAACCTTACTGTTCTTATGATTAGAGAAAATTTGGCGCTTCAAGCCCAAAAACACGCTAACTAAACTATAGGAAATGTGAAGACATTTTTTATTTTAATTATCAATGTTCCTTCAATCAATTAATGTTACTGAAACGAACATATTAAAACTTAATAAAACAAAAAAGATTTGAACACATTTTCACAATCTCGGCTAACAATAATATTGCATTGTTTCTTGAGACCTGTAAACAGCAAAGTAACATGATTTCCGCGTTATCAACGGTTTTATGGTAAAATTTAATATTACATTTCAATTACACATCATCCATACCAATTTCCTCCACAATTCAATACACGCTCCTAAGGGTTCCGGGCTATCTCTATCAACACTTTCACTACGCAGACTTTCATTAACACTAAAGCGTCCGATCGCTTCACCTCAAGTGTCAATTTTCACGTATTATGAGGTACTTTTTAAAGTCCCAGGATCATTCTTGCTCCGTGAACGCAAACGAGAACTTGGGGTGGCCGTTGGGGTCGACGACCTTGCCTTCGATGAGGCACTGGTTCAGCCAATGAGTGGACACGAGCGGCACGTTGTCTTGGTTGGCCTTGTTTTGTACCTCGTGGGGGCAGTCCCACTCCGTGACGAGTGCTATGGCCCCGCTGGTATGCAGTTCGTCCTCGTTGACGACGCGCGTGTTGGCCCCGGCCAGCGTGCACACGCGCTCCCAGAACTTGAGGAAGGAGTCTTGGTCGCTGCATAGAAGGATCAGCTTGTCTTTGAAGAAGGCTGGGTTCCTTTTACCGGATGTCGGCACCTGGGATGGAAACGATGTTAATTTTATATTTTTTCTGTCTATCAACGTTTTGCAGCAGGAACAGTAAAGCATGATGAGGAGGGCATTAACCTTCACGCCGGTTCATAATTTGTGGATTGAGGACAGATATCTTATTAGAAAAACTGGGATCTGAGGAACCTGCTATCGCGCAGCTCTATGCTAGCTAGTTTCAGCCTTGGACCTTCCTGTAATGACTTACCCAGTTAATATACTTGTTCCTGAGTATTAAGCCTGAGGCTGGTCCAGCCGCCCTGCAGTGACCACTCACCCGGTTGAGAAGCCTGTTACTACGAAGTTTTCTTCTCTTTCGACCAGCCATCACTGACGTAGTTGCGTAACCGGTTGCTGAGCAGCGACTAGCCGGCTCTTAGTATGAAGCCTTCCTTAGGCTACATGCAGTACTGAATTAACCTTAAGGCAAGGAGGCGTATGCCTATGGGTCCCGCTAGAAGAAATATGTAGTGCCTAGGGCCCAGCACAGGGCCTAATCCGGTTCTGGCTACTGTAGTGATCTCCAACCAGCCACCCTGTAATTTTGTGTTTGTTCACCCAGTTGAGGAACCGGTTGCTAAACAGCAACCACCAGCCGATTGGCCGCACAGCTCTCCACCAGCCAGCCTTAGCTACCTTGTATCGATCATTTACCCAGTCGACGTACTTGTTATTGCGCAGCTCTTCATCAGCTAGTATCAGTCTCAGCCACTGTAATGTACCACCCGGCGGACAGCACGAAGCTGTCTACATCAGCAGCCGGTTGGCAGCGCAGCTCTCCACCAGCCAGCCTTAGTTACCCTTCAGCTCCTTTGTCTAAATCACCCAACCAGTTTAGAAACCAGTTACCGCAGAGCTCACTACCAGCCAACCTAAGTTCTGTTGTTGGTCACTCACCCAGCTGAGGAACGGTTACTGAGCAGCGACCACCCGGCAGCCAGCACGAAGCTGTTCACATCAACTCTTCACCAGCCAGCTTTAGCTACTATTCAGCTACCTTGTCTCCTCGTCTTGATCACTCACCTTGTCGATAAACCTGATACTGCAAATCTCCCTTCTCTCTCGACCAGCCATCTTTATCTTTAGCAACCTGTTTCCACTCACCCAGTTGAGGAACGATCACTGAGTAGCGACCACCTGGCAGGCAGCACGAAGCTGTCTACATCAAACTCTTCACCATCCAGCTTTAGCTACTATTCACCTACCTTGTCTCCTCGTCTTGATCACTCACCTTGTCGATAAACCTATTACTGCAAATCTCTTTTCTCTCTCGACCAGCCATCTTTATGTTTAGCAACCTGTTTCCACTGACCCAGTTGAGGAACCGGTTGCTGAGCAGCGACCAGCCGGCGGGCAGCACGAAGCTGTCGACGTCGAGCAGGCGGTTGGCGGCACAGCTCTCCACCAGCCAGCCGTGCGAGGCGGCGCGGATGTCGGCGGCGAGGCACTGGATGTACTTGGCGGTGATGCAGGGCTGCGGCGCGATCAGCTTGCACATAGCGTACTTGCTTTTGGGCACGTCGTCGAAGTGGCTATGGGGTAGGGTTACAATCGATTCAAATTACAATGGAATGCCCTTCCTACAACATGGGGTTCCAGTACAAGAGAAGGCGGCTTCGACGTTGTGCGTTTGACTGTGCTAAATTCGTATGTATGTGGTTATAGGAAATTTAACTTTTTGACAATAAAGTGAATGTATAAAAAAAACCCTAAATCGAATCGCGTCGCATTGGATGTGCGCTCTATGAATTAGGTTTAAATAATAGATGTTGTGAAACGTTCTGTCAAACACGAGCGGAATTTTGGAGGATGGATTACGAGTATGACATAGCTCACGCTAACGTTTAAAACGAGGTGTGAAGAAGCAAACTGCGAGTTGACAAGGTAAGCACCACAATCCTGATAGTGGTCAGGCTGCGGAACATCCGGTCTCTGCTTCTGCTTATTTGTCAACTCTTCAAAAATAAAAAGACACTGATAAACACGGGGTACTTGAAAATTTAGTTACTTTTAAGATTTGAGAGGTCGCACGATTAGTTGTTCACACAATATTAGACTTCATAAAAAAATCACGCGAGTACACAAGTGAAATAAGACAACACTATAGCTTGTAATTTTGAAGTGTATCAATGCATTGTTTTGGTGTATGTTCTTGCTAGCTGTCCTTAAATATATCTATATCTACTCGTATACTAATATTATAAAGAGGAAACCTTTGTATTTTTGTATGTATGTTTGCAACGAAAAACTCAAAAACTACTGGACTGATTAAAAAAGTTCTTTCACCATTAAAATGCTACTATAGCGCTGAGTAACATAAAAAAAAACTTAAAATGACAATTTAATTTTCCAATACAAAATGATTCGTTTGTTTTGTTGTTATGGAAACCATTGATATATATTTAACTCAATGATGGAAACTGTCAAAGCGGTACGAAGTCCGCCGGGTCAGCTAGTATTATATAAAAATCAATTGGTTCGTTTGTGTCGCTAAAACTCGAGAATGGCTGGACCGATTTGGCTAATTTTAATTTTGAAATATTTGTGGAAGTTCAGGGAAGGTTTAAACGGTGAGAAACATAAATAATAAGGAACGGAAAATACTAAAAACGCCAATTTAATTTTCCAATACAAAATTATTGTTTGTGTTGTCATGGAAACTGTCAAATAAATAACTAAAATATTGTAACAATAAATATTTTCTATAAGTACCTGTAGACAATGCCGCCGCCGGCCTCGATCTGCTCCTTGAGCCGCTCCTTGTTGAACGGCCGCGGGTAGAACACCAGCTCCTCGCTGTCCGTGCCCGCCATCGAGCCGGCCGTCTCGCCGTCCTCCTCCGACGAGTAGTGGCTTTGGCTCTACGGGCGACAACTTAAGGTTCAAAATCGAACAACTCTAAACTTTGCTCATTGACAAAGCTTACTACTCATTCCAGGAGATTTTTGAAGACAAGTTGACATTAGTTTATAAAATTTTGTAATTTTTTACATTCTGTAAGAAATGACATAGATCTTAGATTTTGTACATTTAATTTGCTAAATAAAAGCATAATTGAAATGTTGACGGCAGATTTTTATTTATTTAAACAAGCCTGCACATAGGTCTGTCTTTTCTCTATAGACCTTAAACCTTATAACTCTTGCATATAATTGCACATTTATATAAAAAAATTGACAGTATTGGAAAGTGTAGTGTGTAAGTATAGAGCAGGGGTCGCCAAATGGAGGACCTCGGTCCGCATCCGGACCGCCAACCCATTTTGTGCGGACCGCGAAAACACAGCAACTTACATTACAGAGTACTTCATTAAATAAAAATGTATCCCCCGCATTATCTTTTATTAATAAATATGCAGAACAACAAAAAATATTTTTGAAACTTCTTACTCTGTTTGGGTCAACATATATTTGTGAAGCAGCATTTTCGAAGATGAACTCCATTAAGAATAAATTTCGATCTCGACTTACCGATGAACATCTCCAGGATTTAATGTCAATAGCTTGCACCAATTTTACTCCAAACTTCAGACAGATAGTCCGCAACAAAAAATGTCATTTTTCTCATTGATATGAAAGAAATACCTTTGTTATTTCCGTAATTACATTTGTTTATTAAATATTTTTTTCTATAAAATGTTGTGCGGACCGCAATGGTAATTTCATTTCTTAAAACGGACCCCGAGCGAAACTAATTGGTGACCCCTGGTATAGAGTGTAGTGTAGCGTGATTAGTATTGTTTATTTTTATAATAAAATAAATAATAATATAATAATAAAAAGCAATTTATTTCTCTGTCAGAATAGTCACACATAATACAGCAAGTTTACAATTTTTAGCGTGGTAGTATGTAGACATTTTGAGAGAGCAGAACTTGCGCTAGGATACCCTGGGTTACATAGTTCTGGCCCCCCACTTTTGACTTGGCTTGTGATCTTAACCCTGCAGTGGTCGCGCGGATTACATATGTAATCCAGGGTGGTAAAAAACTGAATATTTCGCAGAATGGTCAAATTTATTAGCTCAGACTCCATGTACTTTAAGTTCGATAGTCCCTGCCCCCGCTCGGTTGCGCTCGCGCATTGGCGATGGGTGGTTATTTCGGGAGAGAGTGTGAAAGTGCGCGGTCTACATATGTAATCCGCGCGACCTATTACGTGAGTATTTTTTTCAAACTCATTTTTACATTTGAAGGTAGTTGTATTGTTCGTAGTGCATAATATTTATTGTTTTATTAGGTACGTATTGATATTATATCGACTAAGAGTATTGAAAACTATAATTTTTTTTGTGATTTTGTAGAAAAAAAAAATGGATTCGAGAAAAGGGGCCTGAATCCAGAATGAATGAATGAATTGGCTTTACGAATGTGACCAGCAAACACATTTGTCCGGACCATTCTAGATATGTGTGCAATTCATGTTTAGAAAATAATGAATAAATATAAGTAATGCTCATTTTTAGATCCCATATTATCCAAAGTGATTATTTAAAGACAATTTTCAAGAAGTTTATGTTTTTGTTGATTTTTAGAAGAATTATGTTGATTTTGAGTGTCTTTTCAGTTTATATTGAGTAGTAGATAAGTTTTCTCGAAATATTAATAAAAAACGTTTTTTTTAAAAATGAATTTTATTTAAAAAAAAACCTGAAACTAAAATGGACTACATATGTAATCCGCGCGACCAGTTGTGTGACTTTTGCGGGCGCGACCACTGTAGGGTTAAAAGCTATTTCGTAAAAGTGTGTGTGCGTGTGTGTGCGTGCGTGGGTGCGTGCATGCGTGCGTGTGTGTTTGTGTAGATGACAATTAAAAGTCGTTTGCGCTAATACTTTTTGAGGCTTATAATATTATTTTGCTTTCTACTAGTACACTAATACCTTTTATTACAAGCTTTTTTCTTATCAGTTGTCCTATACCTCAAAGGTTGTCAGGAAGAGATCGCTTTAAGCGATAAGGACCGCCTTTGCCCACCCCGATGTAACAAATGTCTGTTTTATATATAATCTTATTCTGCTGTGTGTGTGTGTATGTGCAATAAAAAGTTTTATCTATCTATCTCACCTTCTCAGGTTTCCCTCCCAAACTGTCTATGTTTTCTCGCCGCCGCCGCGGGGTATCAGTGCAGGTGAGTAAGAAGTGTAACCCGACGAACAGTTTGCTATCACTCGGTGGGATTGGGCCGAACTGGAGCACCGTATCCTCATCGTTCTCGAACTTGGTCAACTTAGAGTTCTTCTTGCCTATGTTTTGTTTGGCAGCGCCTTTTAACTGGAGGGGGCCAGCTGAAAGCAGGGAGAGATCTGGTAAGCTTTTGAGGAGTTTTGAGAATTTGCTTTCTAAACCCGCTGCAAATTAGAAGCCTTTTTAATTAGTTGCATGTAAGTACTTGGCCTTTATCTAACCTGGGCCTCAAGTCTGTTGAATCAATAACGTCTCAATAGTAAAGGGTGTCTCAGTAAGAATGCAGTTTTTCATTTTAAAATAAAACACGTATTTTTTGAGATAGTTGTGACTTTTTTATTGTATTGTAAAGAAGACATGTTCCGATTAAGTATGGAATAAAATATCCATCAAATGGCCCCCACGACTCTAATGCTTTCATCAGAGGGTAATAATGGTCTGTGCCATTACTTTTTTATGAAATTTTCCACGACTTTTTCACAGAGATGTGGCTGTATCTCACCGATGACGCGTTGGATCTCGGATTTGAACTCAGGCATTGTTTCTGGTTTATTCGCATAAACCCGAGATTTCACATAACTCCAAAGAAAGAAATCGTACGGCGTTAAATCGCATAATCTTAGTGGCCAGTTGGCATCAGAATTTCTTGATGTAATTTGTTCTGCAATAAATCTATTGTTACATGCGCGGTGTGGCAGAAAATAATAATAAATTAAAAAAATAAAAGCCAAGGACCTACATAACCGTGAGGTGTGCAGTCTCAGGGATTATTTTCTTAACAGTGCGTGCGGGATGCATTTGGATGTCGTGGCTGTTGATAGACACTTTACGCCGCTGTCCTTGGCAACAGAAAATTGGCGCAAACCAGTGGTGCTAAGCACTCTCGATCGCAAGGAAATATGGAAGACCAAGGTGCTACACGGGCGCTACTATCGGGCTCTAACTGGGCCTGATGTAGATTTGCCTGCCTCGGTGAACTGGCTACGTTTCGGTGACCTCTTTGGGGAAACCGAAGGTTTTGTCTGTGCCATTGAAGATGAAGTTATCAAGACGAATAACTACCGGAAATATATTATGAGGGACGGTACGGTCGACATCTGTCGGGCATGCCGCCGTCCAGGTGAATTACTCCGACATATTATTTCTGGTTGTACTCATCTTGCTAACGGAGAGTATTTGCACAGACACAACCAAGTAGCCAGAATAATTCACCAGCAACTTGCTCTTGATAAGGCCTTGTTGAATCGGAAGTGCCGTACTATAAGTACGCACCTGCGCCAGTACTCGAAAATGGTCATGCAATGCTTTACTGGGATCGCTCTATCATTACGGAGAGGACTATTGTCGCCAATAAGCCTGATATCGTGGTGGTTGACCGATCCCAGCGCCGGGCAATACTGGTAGATATCACCATACCTCACGATGAGAACCTTGTGAAAGCCGAGAAGGACAAGCTCAGTAAGTACCTTGACTTGGCTCACGAGGTTACCGCCATGTGGGATGTGGATTCAACCATTATTGTACCGATAGTCGTTTCGGCAAACGGTCTGATAGCGAAGAGCCTCGATCAACACCTAGAGAGGCTCTCGCTGAAAGGTTGGGTTAAGGGTCAGATGCAAAAGGCAGTACTCCTAGACACGTCACGTATTGTCAGAAGGTTCCTCACTCTGCAGCCCTGACCACCGGTAGCTTGGGCCCTGCCCCGCTGCTGGTGGTACTCTAGGATTAGGTTTTTATAATGTTTTATTGTTTTTATATTAAAATATTGTAAATGTAATTGTAAATGTAAATAAATAAAGGAGACAATAATAATAATAAACTTTCCTACACTCACACCAATTATCTAGCCCAAGAGAAGCTTCCTTATGAAACTCGTTAAATGGTTACTAGACAACGGATAAACATACTTAAAATACTTAAATACATACTTAATATACACACATATAGAAAACACCCAGACCCGAGACAATAGAAAAACAATAATTTCTAAATTGACCCGACCGGGGATCGAACCCGGGACCTCAGAGATGGCGACACCATGAAAACCGGTGTACAAACCACTCGACCAAGGAGGTCGTAGAAATGTCAAAATGTCAACAGATGGCGCCGTCTTGCTGAAACCACAAATGTCGTCTAGATTCATGCTGTCCACTTGGGGCCACAAGAACTCCGTTATGTTCCTGTTGTAACGAATGCCGTTCAGTTACTGCAATTTCGGCCTCATCTTCAAAAAAGTAAAGCCCAGCACGCCCAAAATTCTGAGCCTGAAATTCTTCAATTTTGTGTATTCACGAAGCCATTCAGATGGAAATGCGATTAATCGGAGAAGATTATTTTAGAAAAATTGGCATTGACTTCAGTTTGCTCCATTACCCATTGGATGAATTGCCGGCGCTTTCCATGGTCTGCTGGTTTGAGCTCCTGAGTAAGCTGAATTTTATATGCATGAAGGTGGAGGTCTTTTGTCAAAATTCGCAGAGTAGTGCTTCGTGAAATTTGAAGTTGTTTATTTATTGATTTATTTATTGTTAAAGGTACAATAACAGAATACAAATTGTTACATTGCAATTTACATCTAACCAACACTTTTTAAATTTGTATCCCAATAAAAATGGTACACAGCATTGACCCAAAACAACAGTAAACAAAATATTCAATGAACTACATAATTTAAACTAATCTAAAATAAAAAGTTAACAATTTGGAAAATAAAAAGAAACAAAAAAAAAAAAAAAACAAATTCGAACAGAAAAAAGAAGAACAATTTTAATATCACGTAACAGTGATACTTTAAACAAACTTAAGCTACCATCAAAAATGTCCTTTTGAGAACATAAGTTATTATATGCATGACACATGCATAAAAGCGGTGCATTTTTTTGAAGTTGTTGAGAACGATGCCGAATTGATGTTTTCGGGTTTTGGGCGACACTCTCGTTTACAGCAGCAATGTTTTCAAGAGACCGACCGGTACGTTGACACACAGGAGTCTTACTGTCCATAACCGACCCAGTTTCTTCAAATTTTTAACCACTCTTCGAATTGGTCGACACATTAGGTGCACTTTCTCGACTGAAAATTCTTCGAAGTTTGCGAGCGGTCTCAGCATAACTTTCCAAATTTTTGTAATAACTTTTCACAATTATAACGCGTTGTTCTTTCGCAAAGCGTTTTTTAATAATCGGAATAAACATATGTGACAGCTGCGAAATTTCAGAGTTGCCACATGCACAAAAAATAATTACACTAAATTTAAAAAGTGCACTCTTACTGAGACACCCTGATATCTGTAGCCATATTTTGACATTCGGGCTGTAAAAAACTGTCAAATCACTGTCAATCACTGACATAGCTAACTAACTTATAGTCCTGATGTTAAGTGATCCGAAGTAAGTACTGAAAAGTAAGCAGAAGGAAGAAGGAAGCGCACTTCATCTGGAGTTCTCAACTACTGAGCTATCCTATCTCTAGCTGCCGGAGCACAACAATGCTACAAACATTCGATGTTATGGCGAAAATTCATTGGAATGACACAAGCTGTCTTTGAAAATAATGATACTATGTAATGAATGTGAACTATTTAATTCTTATTAATTTTAACTTTGTTCATGTTAATATTGTTAATTTAATTTAATTTTGTTATGACATCGCCTTGTTTTGTTTACACCGTAATGGTGTTATTTTTTTTTAAATAACTAATAAAAAAAATATATTTGGATAAGATAGTGGTAGCTAGTCAGGCGGACAAACAAGCCTTATCCTTATCACCTACAACACCGAGTACAAACACCTCTCCTGTTAGGAATAGAACCCGGAACCTTTAGGTCGGAGACCACGAGGTGGTTAAGACGGCGACAATTCCCAGGACCTTCAAGAAACATAAACAAACAAGGTGGAAAGTATTTTTTTATATATAAGGTCACATTTTATCAACTGCAAATATTTTGAGGATAAATTCAACAACATATATAAACTATTTTTATGAAAAAACCTTAAATTTTTATACGCTAGTTTTCAAGAAAAACGCCAAAAGACATTTCGATTAAAAAGAAAAATAAAGCACTTTCGGTAGTTTCAATTCAAAGGAGCCGAAACAGAGAGGCCGCAATGCCTTCACCGCTTACACGTGCCCCTAGTTTCATTCAAAAAAACCAACAGAAAGGCCGCTCTTAAAAATATTACAATTTTTGTCAGAAAAAGTAAAACAAAAAACTAGCCTGATTTTTTTTTTAAATGGTAGAGCCTTATTTCTCTGATAGAATTAGATGTTTTGTCAAAATATTTGCAGTTGATAAAAAGTGACCTTATATATTTTTAAATGTGGTTTAGTATCGAATACCTTTGACGCCGTCTATCTTGCGCGGCGTCTTCTGCACCTCGGGCTCGACGCCGGCGACCTCCTCGAGGCGCACGGGCGGCGCGGAGTTGCTGCTCTCGCTCACTTCGCTGCTCTCGCTGGCCAGCCGCTTGCGGCCGGGCGTGCTTTTAGCCTGAGTCTTTAGACCTAAGAGATATATGTTTTTTAACCTTTTGACCGCCAGTCGACTATAATCGACCAGTGGTAGTTCCTGGTACGCCAATGATCGACAATACTTATAGCTTACAAAAACACAAAATAAAGATATATACTCAGGACAAATTCGAATTGAAAAAGAATGGTTGGAAACAAATTATTATTATTTATACAGGTCGACTTTTTTATCACCATCGAAACCTTCTGAGATGACACCCGTGATACAAACGAACAACTCTTTCTATTGTACCAAATCCCTAACTCGAAAAAAATATCAGCTGTTCCATACATTTGTCGAAATAATATTGATGTTTTGTGTGGAACAGCTGATTTTTTTTTCGAGTTAGGATGTTGGTCCAATAGTAAAAGTTGTTCGTTTGTATCATGGGAGTCACCTCAGAAGGTTTGTATGGTGATAAAAAAGTCGACCTGTATATGTGCAAATATCTACTGCTGCAGTATAAATATGTATATACTCGACTTTCTCTCAAGAAACAGTACAAATCTGACTGATAATAAATATTTAGATTTGATACTACCTGATACTAGATGTTTACAAACATTCTACATAGAAATTGGCCTGAGTAGAGGTATATGTGAAAAGCTGTTTGTCCAAAAACTTCAATACCGCGATTGGTAGTAGCTACCTACTACCAATCGCGGTGACATAAATTCCTGTTAAATTCATATAAAGAAAGAAAAAGATTTTTGATACTTTTACGTGAGTTACTTGTTCTTCTATTATGGTTTGGTTATTATTGGTTATGAATAGTTGTTTTATCAACTTTCTTATTATTACGTATCAAAATACTAACCCGACGTCGATGCCTTCGGGCTCTTCGGCGACGCAACACGTTTCCTGGCGCTCGAGTTTCCTTTATCTCTACTGCGTGCACTACGCGGGCCCTGTAACATTACAAAAATTTATATAACAAATATATTCTTTTGCACAAAACGTCCGGACTGTACTGAGAGAGGAAAATCTTTATATACCACACAAAGATAAGATATTATAAAATGTCCCCTCACCTCGAGCTCCTCCGTGCCTCAAAAGGCACGTAAAGCCGTCGGTTCCAGCTGCATTAGTAGTCGTTAACAACCACCAATCCGCCGTGGTGGTTTATAGTTCTACTTGTGGTGGGGACATAAGATTTGTATATCTTGAACATGAAAGAGGCCGAAAGGTGTCATGTTCCAGCGGTCGACACCACGATGCGTCGCACTTCGTCGTCTTCACGTGTAGCATATTTTTAATTTATATACACCGTGACTGGCTAGACTACGGACGCGTTAAAGGAGGTGTATAAGAAGCCGATACCTGTTCCATTAAAAATTTAAAAAAACACCACATAATTTTTTTACTTTTTTCCTAACTGAAATGGTTTTTCTGCTTATTTACAATTTACTACGCGAGCGAGCGAAGCGACTGGCGAGGCGTTGTCCGCGCGTGCGGTTGACCTTATTCTTGTGTAGTACATGCGAAATGAAGATAGTTCACTTTTTTAAAACGCGTAATAACTCGCGTATTTTAAAATTTGACATAACCTTTTTTAACTAAAAAGGGATGTAGATAAGTTACTAGTTTACCTCCATAAACGTGTCCGTCGTCTAACCTGTCACGGTGTATAATTTGTACGTAAGTATGTTAGTCTGTAAGGTATCCATTATATGGGCCTTTTTGTATTTAACCATCTTGTTCATTGTTTGCCTGAAATAAATAAATCTATTCTATTCTATATGATTAGCCGGTGGTATACCTGGATGATGTTGTCGAGGTCCAGCTCGCGGTGGTGGCGGCGGCGCGGCGTGGCGGGCGTGGACGGCGAGCGGGCGCGCTCCGACTCCTTCAGCGAGCGCGCTTGGTCCTCGGTCAGGTACAGCTCGCTGGCCGTCACCATCACTAGTGTGTCCCTATTCGAATACGGTATGACGATTAAAATAGGAACGTTGTCTAAAATAATTATTAATTCCATAACATTAAACGCATACAGGAGGAGCTCGATGGCGCAGTGGTTAACGCGCCCGGTCTGCGTGTGCTGAGGTTAAGCAACTTTCGCAAAGGCCGGTCATCGAATGGGTGACCAAAAATAAATCATATCGAGCTCCTTCGGAAGGCACGTAAAGCCGTTGGTCCCGGCTGCATTAGCAGTCGTTAACAACCACCAACCCGCACTAGGCCTGCGTGGTGGTTTATGGCCCGTTCTCCCTATCCATCCATTGTGAGGACATAAAATGAGCTGATGATGAAACGCATACATGTTAACTAAAAAAACTGATAAAGGTTAACGCGCCCGGTCTTCGATTGCCGAGGTTAAGCAACTTTCGGCGTTAACAACCACCGATCGGCAACTACACTGGGCCCGCGTGGTGGTTTATGGCCCGTTCTCCCTATCCATCCATAGGGAAGGCTCGTGCCCCAGCAGTGGGGACATAAAATGAGCTGATGATGAATGAACGTTAAACGTAACCGTTAAGAAAAATTATACCTGGCGGCCAGTTCCTTGGATATAAAGATTTTCTAAAAAGTCATGAAGAGATGCAACTTAGACCATTCTCTTTGAGAAAGTTTGGCTGAACTATGGACACAATGGAGGCGTACAGTGCAGCGGCAATAATAAAACTATTTGAGGAGCAAATGAGGCTAGAACTAAAAAATAAAGTACCCTCCTCAATAAACTATAATTACATAAATGGTACCCTAACAAGTTCTCATGGCAAACGGACTTTAACTGCTAAAATAGGATACTTTGCTCACCTAAGGGCCCACCGTAGTTAAACTTATAGATGAGCAATGGTCACCGTAGCCGAAATCGGCCAAGAGGGATCATTATTATTCTCTTTATTAAACATATATGTTAAGAATTTTTTTTTACAATATTTTATATAAAAACATATTTACAATATAAAATATTATAAAAATTACTCTAATCCTAGAGTACCACCGGCAGCGGGGATAAACCCAAGCTATCGGTGATTAGGGCTGCAGAGTGAGGAACCTCCTGACAATACGTGCCGTGTCAAGCAGTGCTGCATTCTGAATCTGACCCTTGATCATTATTATAGGTGACGATTTCTTATATTAGCCGGCATAATGGGGTCAGCTAAAATGTTGGTGTTGCCCATGAAAATGTGCATAAGGGTTACATTGCACCAAAACAGACTCCATTATCACGATATCGATGAAACATTGGTTAGTTTTTGTACGCACGCCCGCAAAGATTTCTGAGTTGGTAAAACCATCTAATGGGGGAAAGGCATTAGTCAAATAAATAAAAAATCTAACAAAATTAAATGCGAACCTACATATTAATGCATTTTATCAAGTTGTAGAACAAGCTTGCTTATAAGAATAAAATTATATAAGAAAAATATAGTGGAATGGAAAGGAAATAAAAACGCAGGTTAAAAACTTAAACTTTGCTTTTGGAACTCACCCATCCGTTGTACATCTGTATGTCACAGTGCCACAGTCATTTTCCTCCACACCTAGCACCAAACCGGGTTCGTAATTCTGTTCCTCGTCAACCATAGCATACACTGATTGTCCTTGTAATGGCAAAGTTTTCATATCTCCAAAAATTAAGAAGTCATCTAGAAGTACTTTACTTTGGCCATCGTCGAATTTAATTAAATATTTATTGAGTTCTGTGATCTCTAGCACTTTTCCTGAATAGTATCGTTTGTCAACCCATTTGGCTAAAACTACAGTGTCAGGGGCATATCCTGGGTACTCAGGCTTCACCGCAACCTTTTCTACAGGAGTCACTGGTCTGGGAGAGGTCGGTCGCCGTTTCTGTTTTAATTTGCTCACAGATTTTGGTGTCGCAACTATATTTAGAAGGGGTTTCTCTTCCTTAGGAGATTTCATACGGGAATCCTTGCCATTTTCACCATTAGTTGGCACCATTTCTGGAGAATTTATTTCCTGCATCAACTCTGGCTCTTCGAGTTGCGTCGGCAAAATAGCTCTCTTTGTTTTCACAGCGAGATGTCGTCGACCTCTAATTCTAGTCTTCTTGAGAGAACTCTTAGGAGTAACCTTATCACATTTTCCGACTTCTTCAGGGCTAGCATTACCATTACTGAGCAACACAGAGTCACTGGAAAGTGAAGTTTGAATGCCTACAGAGATTTTATCATCACTAATAGACCGATTTGTGTCCTCAGCCGATGATTCTCTGATATGCGAAAATATCTCTTGTAGCTTCTTCATCAAAGAATCATATCCTTTGACAGAAGTTGATGGGTTAGCGACTGATTTTCTAGGTGGTTGCGGAACAACAAATGCTCCATCACTAGTGCGATTGCTCGACGTAGACGTAGAGCTGACAGTGGAAGCGAATGAAGTTCTATTCGGTAAGTTTATCATACCACTGCTAGTCACACTGGAAGGAGAATTGCTTACAGACACGTCTGCCAAGTAAGGGTCAATAGTAAATCTCTTTGAAATTCTTTGGTATTCTTTGCACATATCCATGCCCAGGTCATTATCTGTTCTAACGACATATAGCGACAGGAATTCACAGTCCTCATTGTGGCTGATGTGAACATCAAAAACTGGAATTTGAGGAGTATTGTTAGGCAGGGTATGTCCATTTTGTAATGGGGAAATAGTAGAAGGCGTTGTAGTATTGCTGTTTCTGAATAATTCATTTTTGTTCCTTTTATTTTGTTTCCATTTAGTTTTAGCATATCGGGAGTACTATCGCTATCTTCACCATGTTTTCCTGATATCATCACTTCTGTAGGTGTAGAAGAATTTCCATTTGATAGTTTTGAGATCATTTTAGAAGCAACTGTAGGCATATGCTCAGGGCTCTCCAAATTTAATGAGCCTATACTATCAGTACTTTCTTGATCGGTAGCTTTTTCTTTACTGATATCTTTTGGCTGAGGCTGGGATAGATTGCTGTTTTGGTCAGAATAGTTGTAGCCTTCACTGCGGGTTTCTTGAATTGGTCCAGGATCAATAACTTCTTGTCTATCTTTCACTACCACCGGATCACTGGAATATATTTTAGCTTTTTCATTGTCGACAACATCATCAAGAGTTGGTGATAAGACCAAATGGAAATCCTGGGAATCATTTAATTCAGAATTATTCTCTTCGACTATTGTTTCCGGAACTGCTTGGGGCGGACGTATTTCAGCTACAAATTCGACGCTCGCTCTAGATTTACAACTATCGGAGCTGTCTTGAGTTTCTTCTGTTAATGATTTTTCTTGATTTTTTTCCATTTGTACTTTGCGCGGTGTTTTCCTTACTTTAGTAATGTCTGCACTGGCTGATCGTGACTTAGGCGTCTTTGGGTTTTGGTCTTATCTATATCTACACTATTGCTCCTCTTAGCCACTTTTCTGGGGCTAGATCGAAGTGGTGTACGAACCCGTGACACGGATGGGCGAGGATCTTCGAATTTACGTTTCACAGCAGCAGTAATCTCGGATACTTCATCATCCAAAGTCTGGCTAGACACTGCATACTCATCTTCAGTAAGGTCAAGTTTCTGTATCTTTGCATTTGTGAGACTTGGTTCGTCACTAAGCTTACGTTTTGCTAAAGTAGCAGTTAGGCCATCTGAAAGATGTATTATTGTGATGAATATTATAATTTTTTTAAATAAGTTTTTAATAATATTATGTTGAATGTAATATATAATTATGTAACTTACCTTTTACCTGAGATGGAGCACCAACATTGTTGTCATCAGCAGTACTTGTAATATTCTGAAATAAGCAAGGTTAAAAAATAATAACTTAATTGTATTACCTAATTTGTTACACAAACTAATAATTAAGTCTGTACAATTGCTATAATAACAATATACATTCCTCTGTAACTTGAAACTATTTTAAGATATAAGGACCTACTTTCTAGTATGAATGTTGAATTATTGATTTACAAAAAATGTGCCAAATGTAAAATACGTACATCATTTTGTTCCACATTTGCATCAAATTCCTCTTCTGGTTCGTAAACTGGGCTATCTGGGAACAATGTTTGCGAAACATTTCCGTTTGGGTTGTCTGGGCCATCTCCTGTTGATGGATCGGGATGAGCTGGAACAATGTTATTCACATTTCACACAAAGAACCTGTTAATGACGGCTCCCATTTTTGCAATTATTGTCAAAAAATATATTTTTGTATTGTAAGAATTAATGTAGAAAATACGTATAATTTAACATAAATGGAACACGGCGTGTGCGCGCCATGTTGTTTTTCGGACAGCGACGCGTTCCCGCTCAGTTTGGCACCGGGACGTGTAGAAAACCACACTGTATGTGATTGAAATAAAACTTGTCAACAAAAAATTGTTTTTTTTTGATCCTCATCTCAACATCCTCCTATCCGTTACAGAACCCAACCTTAATTTTGTTACACAGTTTTTCACTTTCACTTCTACAACTACTTAAGCGTATTAAATATCATTTTTTTTCCTCAACAAAACTGATTCAGAAAATTATAAAAACAAAATATAAATATTAATAATATTTTTTTCTAATTTTTTTTTAAAACTGTATTTTTTATATTGAATACATAATTGTATAACATAATTGAAATATTAGTTCCCACTTCAGCAGAATATAACACAAACTATAAGAAAATTTGAAAATTTGCCAACCAAAAATACCAAAGTACAGTCACGGTTAAGTTGTTGTAATTGAAAATATTATCGTAATACATAAACAAAATATATATTTAGTATCAAAGGAAACAAGTTTACAATTAGTCCAATCCATAAATTCATAATACAATTTAGTTTTTTCTACAATATCATTTAAAGTTGGGCAAAAATCATAAAAACGAGTAGCGGTGTTTAGTTGAATTCTTAAAGTTATATCTAAATTATTGTACCTCTGATTTTGTCTAAACAATCACCAATGTCTAACTACAAATCGTCCATCTCACACTTTCGATTTATCAAGCGGTTTTTTAATTTATTATTTTTCAAATTAACATGTTAAATTCCCCATACAAAATTAGTATGGCCGGGCGGCATCAAATAAATATGGACGAAGACATTTCAAATAAAATATATGACCCTTGTCACTTACGGACGGCGCACCCTTAAAATCATATTAAAGTAAGTAATAACTTTTTAAGTCAATACTAGTTTTCCAAATTAAGGTCAAGTTTCAAATAGATAGTTTGGTAAACATTTACAGAATATTTCAACAAAACTAATAAATGCACATGATAGCAAGATTGAATCAAATAGATTTGATCTAAGATAGCAACACAATGAAGTAAATAAATAAACTTTATTTAAAACACAATAAAATTGTTTTTGTCTGACAGATAGAATAGAATTACGACACTTGAGACAAGCAGAACTGGCAATACACAAAAGATATTCTACTCAAGTATGATTGGTTTTTTTAGTTCAAACAATGAAAAAAATAACTTGCTTACAATTTCCCATGCTGAAACTTTATTTCTATTACTCATTTATAAATAATGCACTAATGTATAAAAATACTTGTCTATGTTAAAACCTCTATTATAAGCTATATCTTCTCCCGTAATGAACTGTCCATTTATTATGTCTCGTTCTCAGACATTGGTCAAAAAACTATAACAAATTTAAAAAACATTAATAGTTACAACAGAAATAATCCAAGGCTGAATATTGAACAGGAACACTGATAATTTTTTAAAAGTGTGCTTAATAAAGTTGTTAGTAAAGTCTAATTTTACTTAACAATATTTCTAAACAAGTTGCAACTTGTCTGGGTGATACATTTGATGCTTTACTAAATAAGTTACTTGACAAGATGCTAACACAAGAAATTGAACAGCTTAATTGCCTTATTAATTTAAAAAGATTAGGTATTAGACTTCATTTTTAATTTAATTAAGTTTTTGTACAATAAATAACAGAAGTTTGACATAAAATGCTAAGTAGAGATCTTTTTATTTATTTACTAGCTGATCCAGCAGACTTCGTACTGCTTTGACAGTTTCCATCATTGAGTTTAAATAAAAGTATATCAATGGTTTCCATGACAACAAAACAAACAAAACATTTTGTATAGGAAAATTAATTTATTGTTTTTTATAAAAACACTAATGTTGAAAAAATTTCCACGAGCAGGATTTGAACCTGCACCCTTCTGACATTTGTTGTTTTTAGTATTTCATTTAATATTATTTTTTTAATATAGCCTCCACGTGGGGTCAGTCCGGGCCAGTAAAGCCCGCCGTGCTCGCTGCGGTGTTTCCATCCACCGGGAAGGCCCCTAGAGAAAAGTGGGGCGCTGTTGTGAGGCGAATAACATCTGCCCAAACCGCTACTACATGACGACCACGACCGCTCTGTCAAGAGTGTAGTGGATCAGAAGACATACATACATACATACATACAAAAATACAAAGGTTTCCTCTTTATAATAGATATTATCTATTATATAGAATATATTAATACATGAAGCAAAAACTTTGTACCCGTTTTAACGAAAATTGCATGGATGGAGGAGTATGAAATTTCAAGGTTACAAAATTTTATTATTACTTATTTATTATAGTACCACTCATAATAACATTACAATAACTACTATTGTTGTGTCATTACCATAACATTAACATAATAAAAGAAAAGGAGGGCTATGCCAAGAGACAACCTGAGAACATAATGCCGTTGTTCAAAAAATAAATATAAAATTAACAAAAGTTACTTTTTTTTAACTTTCGTATTTTTATCTTTCGTATTTGTTCTTGTTTTCAAATTTCTTTTACTTTCAATTCATAACTAGTTGGCTAAATTAATAACAAAAATATTTTCTCATTTAACCACAAAGTTTCTTTGATGTTTTAAAAAGTGGGGATATTTATATTTTAAGGAAATAGCATCTAAATACCCTTATAATTCTGTTACTATTACTAATAACAGGAGTATATGGGTTTACTGTCCTACCTACTACCAATCTCGGAGAAACATGAAATTGTTATATTTTCGTCACGGAGAAACTGTGAATTTACAAATTACTATATAAAGTAGGTACAAGGTACACCTTTACTTCAGCTTAGTCAGTGAGATAAACATATGCTGTTTAACCATGTAACTACTTATTGGTACAGCAAAGGTTAAATTCATGAATCAAAATGTTTACCATTAGGTTTATCAACAGTGAATGTCTCACTCAAGAGGCATAAATTGTTAAAACACTTATTAATAGCATTCGCCTGATGACGATAATCAATGTTTGTAATGCCGACTTTGTTATTTTTTGTCATGTCAAGTAGTACCTAACCTAAAACACTTCGGCGTTTAGTTAATCTTTACTGCTTAAAAAATAAAGCTCAATATTACGTATTGACGTCACGGTGCCTCAGTCATTTCCACTTGTTAGAAAGAAATATGTTAGTTACTTGTAAGATTTACTCAACCCATAAGTTTACGAAACAATATATAAAATTAACCTTTTTTTAATGTTGTACCTGTTTTTATAGTCATCAAGTAATTATTTCACAAAATCTTATTGATATTTGAATTATAACCCTACCAAGAGAGATGTTTTTGAATGGCCAACAAAGTGTGGATAATAACATGAATTTGTTCAATTAAATTGGTAAATAAAATAACAAATTTAAATTTTAGCATGTTTTAGATACATATAAAAAGAATAGTCTGTTCTGTTATAGTCAGTATCCAATATCATCCAAAAAATAATGGAAGACCGATGTTACATGAACAACGTTTCAACTCGGTCGGATTATACAAATGAACGTCAAATATTTTGTCGCCGCATAAAACTCGTAATTAAAATAGTAAATATTGTACTTACATGGTTTTAAAATACTAGGTTCTAGACCACTACCATTATTAGCAGTTTCTTCCATTATTGGTAACAACAATTCCGTTGAATTCAGACAAAACCTGGAGCAATCACTGCTAAAA